>JAUPFN010000014.1:38235594-38638094 GCA_036924255.1 Apodemia mormo | reverse complement strand
AACCTAACCTAACCTAACCTAACCTAACCTAACCTAACCTAACCTAACCTAACCTAACCTAACCTAACCTAACCTAACCTAACCTAACCTAACCTAACCTAACCTAACCTAACCTAACCTAACCTAACCTAACCTAACCTAACCTAACCTAACCTAACCTAACCTAACCTAACCTAACCTAACCTAACCTAACCTAACCTAACCTAACCTAACCTAACCTAACCTAACCTAACCTAACCTAACCTAACCTAACCTAACCTAACCTAACCTAACCTAACCTAACCTAACCTAACCTAACCTAACCTAACCTAACCTAACCTAACCTAACCTAACCTAACCTAACCTAACCTAACCTAACCTAACCTAACCTAACCTAACCTAACCTAACCTAACCTAACCTAACCTAACCTAACCTAACCTAACCTAACCTAACCTAACCTAACCTAACCTAACCTAACCTAACCTAACCTAACCTAACCTAACCTAACCTAACCTAACCTAACCTAACCTAACCTAACCTAACCTAACCTAACCTAACCTAACCTAACCTAACCTAACCTAACCTAACCTAACCTAACCTAACCTAACCTAACCTAACCTAACCTAACCTAACCTAACCTAACCTAACCTAACCTAGCGCCACCATCGCCCATTGGAACCATGGGGGGGAACCTAACCTAACCTAACCTAACCTAACCTAACCTAACCTAACCTAACCTAACCTTTTTTTTTTTTTTTTTTTTTTGTTCTCCAGCAGAGCGTCTCTGTCAAGACGCCCCAACGTCCACCTAGGGAGTGGCGGGACTCTACCTCTCGCGGGACTCGTGCCCGGGGTCGTCGACGAGGCGGAGACGTCAAATCGGACGTATAGGTGGTCCGACAGCGTCTCCACCCCATCGAGGACTCTCCAATCCCGGACACGGCGTGCTACAGCAGGGCTAGCGAACGAAACGTCCACTATCGAACCGCCCTGCTGTCTCACGCAAGTGAAGGTCGACCCCCTATTTAGGATGCAGAGGCCGACCAATACTGCCCATTCTTCCAGCGCGCTGCCTCGCGAGTCGGTGACGGGGGACCCCCATGCCGAGGATTTGGCATTGAAGTCCCCCATCACGATCACAGGGCGAGGATCGGCCCGTCTGACGAGAGCCTCAACCTCGCCCAAGAACGACTCGAATTCGGCGAAGCAGCGGCTGGGCGAAAAGTAGCACCCCACCACTACGGTTCCCTCATATTCGACTGCGACGAAGCCCCGGCCACGACCAACTACAACGGAGACCGGGGCTACGACCGAAGTGACGATGGCCACCAAGCCGTCCAAGTCCCCCACCCAATTAGCTCTAGAGGGGACAAAGTACGGCTCAGCGGCCACAGCGACGTCGATATTCCACTCTGCCAGGGACTGCATGAAAAGATCCTGTGCCCCAGCAGAGTGGTTTAAATTTCCCTGAAGGAAGCGATGGTTGTGGCCCGCTAGGGCCATTATTTAGTTTCCATCGCTTCCCCCACTACCACCCCTGAAGAAGAAGGGGCGGGTGTTGCCGGCGCCGTAGAGGCCGCGGCTGTGACTTCTCTGCCCTTTCGGGGCTTGGGCAGGGTCCCTTTGCAAGAGGGAGCCCCAGCCCTGTGGTTCGCAGGGCGACCCGCTGCCGAGCATACAGAGCAACGCGGGTCGCCTGAACACGCGGCGGCCTTATGCCCCATCTGACCGCAGCGGAAGCACTCGCCGCTGCGGTCGACCTCAGAGGTGCACTGCACTCCGGTGTGCCCAACAACGAGACACCGGAAGCAGCGCATTCTCCTGGTGGGTAGCACCCGCACCTGCGCGGACACCCACCCCACCAGGAGCCTAGAACTGGCCACTTTTTTGGCCGCGGCCACCGGGCAGCGGACAAATATCGTGCCGGGGCCCGATGAGGCAAAACGCACCTGCCCCGCTTTGATTGATGAGACAGGGCAGCCTCCGCACTTGGCCACGGCTTCTACCACCTCCTCTGTGGTGACGGAATCGTCAAGCCCAGAAATGCGCATCTCCGCACACTTCTCGGGCCTGGCGATCCTGACACTTTCAGCTGGCAGCACCTGTCGTAACTTCTGTGCCAACTGATCAGCCTTTTCTCCACTCGCGGCCCCGGGCACTTCGAGAATTCGAGCACCCGTGGCCGCTTTTCTTACTCTCAGGGATGGAATGCCCAGCTCGGCGATGGACACTTTTTCTTTTGCCGATGCTAGGACTCCCGCATAGGTCGCGCCTTTTTCAGCCGCTTCAGGCTGTAGTGTGATGACGACAGCCGCCGATCTGGGTGGGCGCAACCGTGGTTCCACCTTCCCACTCTTTTCCTGGGGCTTCGTAGGGGGAGAGGCAGCCGGTTTCTTCTTAGGCGCCCTCTTCTTCTTCTTTTTCTTACGTTTCTTCTTCTCCACCCGGGTCCACCCCTCCTCATCTTGGGCGTCCCGAGCGGCAGAAGTAAAAGGGGCCGGGTTCGCCACTGGGGCCGCAGTGGGCTGGGCGCTTAGGCTTTTACCCTTACCCTTGCCTTTTATTGGCTTGGGCTTTTGCGGTCCCGCGACGACTTCGGCGGCACTTCTCTTCGTTGCGGTGTCAGCGACTGGCTTGCTAACAGACACCGCCTCGACTTGTTTCAAATCCCCGCGTAACGGGGGACGAATACGCTTTTCCGGCAGGAGCCGGTCCGACACCGAGGCCATTTTGGCGTCCATCATGTTGCCCACGTGCAACATGATGCGCCCCAACATAGCCTCTTCCTTCTCCTCAACGGATCGACTCACTTCCGGGTCAGCTCTTCTTCTGCCCATATCAGAGCGGATCTGAGCCACTTCCGCGCGCATTTCCGCCAGCTCTTTCTCCTGACGAGCGTTCGCGGCGCGGAGCAGCTCAACCTCTTCGCCCATCGTCCGACTCTTGAGGGCCACCACCGCTTCCTGAATGGCCTCTGCAGCCTGTTTAAGGGCGCGCACCATTGTGCCCTTAAGCTGGCCCGATTTTTTGGCTACGCCCAAGATGAGATCTACACCGGCCTGGGCGTGGGCGGCCAATTCTTCCGCGGAGCGGTCATCTCCTCCAGTTTTATCCAGGGTTTTGGCCATGGAGAGGATTTGCTCCTCAGCCAAAACCCCGATTTCTTCTTTTTTCGTTTTTAAGAAGGCCTCCTTTGCCTTCCGTAAACCCACGTACGCACCCGTGGTTGGCGGGCGCCCTCTTCCACGTTTCGCTGTCGCAGATCTACTAAACGTCTCCTCGCCAGCCGTGTCATCGGAGTCCATCCCAGATTCGCTGTCACCCGGGACGGGTCTCTTGCGCCACAGCCGGCCGCTTCTCAGTCCTGACGAACCAGAGGCGACCGTTACTAAAGTTCCAGTCGAGCCGTCTGAATCCGACAGTGCTACCTCCTCAGTTGCGTGCTGAACTAGACTGCACACTTCCGCCTCGTATTGGCCTTCTCGGCCCACCTTCACGTCATTTTGGCCTTCGCGGCCCACCTTCTCGTCGTTTTTTTGGCCTTCGCGGCCCTCCACCAAAGCGTCAAAAGTTTTATTAGTTTCCATATTTGTTCCCACGAGTACAAACAGGATTAAACGCTGCCTAAAAAGGCGCCTACATTATCGCGCCCCGGGGGTCGGCCGGTACCCGGGCGGGTCCACACTAGCGACTGATAAGCCCGTCAGCCATACATCCCGACTTGAGCCGGTCTGCAAACCTCTTCGCGGTTCGTCTCCGCTTGAGGTTCGGGGAATTTTTTATAGAGGTTATCTTCCTCGCGGCCCGGCCAATTAAGGCAAGGCCCTCGGGTCCAGGATCATTGGCCGATAGACGTGATCACCGACACCTCCTCTGGACTTACGATGTCACGAGCAGGCCGACAGGGTTAGTGCCAGCGATTGCCCGCGCTTACTCCAAATCCACTGTGCCTTCTGAGAACAGAGGGACACGTGGAGGAGAGTTTGGTCCAATTAGCTTCCCCAAGGTGCTGGCTTGCACCCCAGGTACTAGAGCCCCCCCGCCACGACAAAGCTTGGAACCATGGGGGGGAACCTAACCTAACCTAAACTTTTTTTTTTTTTTTTTTTTTTTTGTTCTCGCAGGGGAAATGCTCTTACGCACTGCCGGGCCGTGTGGACTGGCCCGAGTGTGGGACTCGTCGGACGAAACCGACCACTACCCACTAAAACCCCTGCGCCACCCCACTGTGCTGTGGTGGCGGGGAGGTGGGGACGCTTGCGCATTCTCCCACCTGCCCGCCAGCACCTGCCGGCCTTGCCGGCATTCATCGGGGCCGGGACCATTATGGCCCCAGCGAACGGCTAGAAAGCGCGCGACTCCACGACGCCGCGCGCACCTCCTCGAGGCCTTTTGGGGCAGAGCCCCGGCCTCGATCACGGGGGACGGAGCAGGGCCTGGTAGGCCCGCCGCCGCACCCCCGTGCGTCTCCGGCGGATCGGGTCAGGGTTGGCCGCAGCCTCCCTTTCCCTCTCCGCCGTCTCCTTCTGCGACATCACTTCCTCGCAGAAGGAGAGGACGGCCGTCCACGACTCTTCGCTCTCGACCATCGCTTTAACGACGGTCGGGAGCGAGAGATCCACCCCGATGGCATCGCGCAGGGCACTACGCTGCACTGCCCACGAAGGGCACCCCTCGAGGGTGTGCTGCGCCGTGTCCTCGCTGCCCGCACAATGGTGGCAATCGGTCGTCGGCTCACGTTGGGCGATTCGACACAGGTACTTTCCAAAGCATCCATGCCCGGAAAGCACCTGTGTGAGCCGGAACGTGAGCCGTCCGTGCCGCCTGTCCAGCCAGTTTTGGAGAACCGGCCGGACAGCCTCGACAGTCCGTCGGCCGGCCGTTGGATCGGCCAGCCGCTCCGCCCATCTACGGACGGTGGACCGTCGAAGGTGGGACTTCCACCTTTCCGTCACCGTTGGCTGTTCGCCGCCGGACCGCAGCTCCTGGCGCCGCTCGTAGAGCCTCGCCAGTGCCGCGGCCTCCAGATCCCACGGCGGCGAACCCGCCAACACGCACGCCGCCTCCGTCGAGATGGTGCGATAGCCCCGAATGGCCCTGATCGCCATCACCCTCTGCGGTTGTCGCAGAAGGGCGATGGTGGCGCTTCGCAGCGCCGGAGCCCAGACAGGGGCTCCGTACAGGGCCATCGAGCGCACCACCCCGAGGTACAGGCGGCGGCAGGCAACACTCGGTCCCCCGAGATTCGGCAGCAGCCGCGAAAGAGCGGCGGCCGCCGCCATGAGACGGGGGACCAGGCGACGGAAATGCTCGCGGAAGTCCCAGCGGCTATCGAGGACGAGTCCGAGGTACTTCATATCGGACCCGACCTCGATTCGGACACCGCTAACCACGATGTGGGCCCCCGGAGGTGGCGCAGCCCTCGGCCTGTGGAAACACAAGGCCTCGGACTTTTCGAGCGCCACCTCGAGGCCCAGAGCGCGGATTCGCGCGACGACCGACGCCACGCCTGCCGTTGCCAGGCGGGCGGCCTCACGGTAGTTTGCCCCGCGGGCCGTGACCAGGGTGTCGTCCGCATAACACGTCACCCTGACGCCCGCGGGGAGAACGCCCCGCAGCACCCAATCGTATCCGATGTTCCACAAGAGGGGGCCCAGTACCGACCCTTGTGGAACACCGCACACCATCTCCCGAGTCTCCAGTCCGCCCGACCGCCCCTGGTATTGGACGTACCTTTGACTGAGGTAGTCCCCGATCAGGCGACGGAGGTAGAGAGGCACTTTATGGTATTTGAGTGCCTCCCTGATGCAGCTCCACGGCATGGTGTTGAAGGCGTTCGCTATGTCAAGCGAAACCGCCAACAACACCCCACCGCGGGCGACAACCTCCTCCGAGTCGGCCTTGACGCGATTGATCGCGTCGATCGTCGAAAGGCCGGCCCGGAACCCAAACTGGGCGTTCGCCAATTCGGGACCTACCTCAGTCATATGCTCGACGAGGCGTGCAGCTATTATTCTCTCGAACAGCTTACACACCTCGTCGAGCAACACGATGGGGCGGTAGGCGGAGGGAGACTCTGCGGGGCGTCCGTCCTTCCGCAACAGGACCAAACTACCCACCTTCCACACTCTGGGGAACCGTCCCGACTCCAGGCAGCCATTGAAGAGCCGCCGGAGCCGGTCCCCTAGGACGTCGAGGGCCAAGACCAAGACGCGACCGTGTACTCCATCTGGCCCGGGCGCTGTGTTTTTCGCCCGGAGCTTGTCCACGGCCGCGTCGAACTCCTCACTCGTGAGCTCAGCGACCCCGCTATCTTCCTCCTCGCCACCGGCGCCACCTCTACGCGGCGCCATAGCGGGGGGGACGTGTTCCGCCCGATGTGGAAACAGGGCGGACACGACGTCCCTCACGAAGTGGTGGTCGAGACTCTGGGTCAGCGGAGGCGCCCAGGGGCGTAGTTTGCCCCTGACGGACTTATACGGGCGCCCCCACGGATCATTGTCCAGAGTCCCGAGCAGCTCCTCGCGCGCTTGGGTCTTGGCCCTGCTGATGGCGAGCTGTAGGGTCTTTTTCTTCACTCTGTAGACCTCATACAGCTCGCGCTCCGTCGTCTCGTCGCGGTGCCGTCTTCTTCGGCACCTGGTGTACATACGCCTGGCCGCCACGCTCTCCACGCGGAGCGCGGCGATGTGGTCAGACCACCAGTACACCTGGCGACGAGAGGGGGGCGGCTTGGCCCGGGGCATCGACGCGTCGCACACTTGCGTCAACGCCCGCCGGAACCATTCCGCCTCCTCATCTACCCTCACAGGCCCGGCGGGTTGCGGTTGCCAGGCCTGGACGACGGAGGCCTCCAGCAGAGCGTCTCTGTCGAGACGCCCCAACGTCCACCTAGGGAGTGGCGGGGCTCTACCTCTCGCGGGACTCGTGCCCGGGGTCGTCGACGAGGCGGAGACGTCAAATCGGACGTATAGATGGTCCGACAGCGTCTCCACCCCATCGAGGACTCTCCAATCCCGGACACGGCGTGCTACAGCAGGGCTAGCGAACGAAACGTCCACTATCGAACCGCCCTGCTGTCTCACGCAAGTGAAGGTCGACCCCCTATTTAGGATGCAGAGGCCGACCAACACTGCCCACTCTTCCAACGCGCTGCCTCGCGAGTCGGTGACGGGGGACCCCCATGCCGAGGATTTGGCATTGAAGTCCCCCATCACGATCACAGGGCGAGGATCGGCCCGTCTGACGAGAGCCTCAACCTCGCCCAAGAACGACTCGAATTCGGCGAAGCAGCGGCTGGGCGAAAAGTAGCACCCCACCACTACGGTTCCCTCACATTCGACTGCGACGAAGCCCCGGCCACGACCAACTACAACGGAGACCGGGGCTACGACCGAAGTGACGATGGCCACCAAGCCGTCCAAGTCCCCCACCCAATTAGCTCTAGAGGGGACAAAGTACGGCTCAGCGGCCACAGCGACGCCGATATTCCACTCCGCCAGGGACTGCATAAATAGATCTTGCGCCCCGGCAGAGTGGTTCAAATTCGCCTGTAGGAAGCGATGGATGGGGCCCGCTAGGGCCATTATTTTGTTTCCATCGCCTCCCCGCGACCCAACCCTGAAGTGGATGGGGCGGGCGCTGCCGGTGCCGATGTGGCTCCGGCTGCAGCCTCTCTGCCCCGTCGGGGCTTGGGCAGGGTTCCCTTACAAGTGGGAGCCCCAGCCCTGTGATTCGCGGGACGACCCGCTGCCAAGCATATGGAGCAGCGCGGGTCGCCCGAGCAGGTGGCGGCCTTATGCCCCATCTGACCGCAGCGGAAGCACTCGCCGCTGCGGTCGACCTCAGATGTGCACTGCACTCCGGTGTGCCCAACGACGAGGCACCGGAAGCAGCGCATTCTCCTGGTGGGTAGCACCCGCACCTGCGCGGACACCCACCCCACCAGGAGCCTAGAGCTGGCCACCTTTTTGGCCGCGGCCACCGGGCAGCGGACGAATATTGTGCCGCAGCCCGATGGGGCGAAGCGCACCTGCCCCGCTTTTATTGAGTCGGCGTGGCAGCCTCCGCTCTTGGCTACGGCCTCCACCACCTCCGCTGTGGTGACGGAATCGTCAAGCCCAGAGATGCGCATCTCTGCGCACTTCTCGGGCCTGGCGATCCTCACGCTGTCGGCGGGTAGCACCTCCCGTAGTTTTTGCGCGAGTTGGTCCGCCTTCGCAGAGCTCGCAGCCCCCGGCACCTCTAAGATACGGGCGCCAGTGGCGGCTTTCCTGACTTTCAGCCCCGGGATGCCTAGCTCAGCAATGGACACTTTCTCCTTCGCTTGAGCTAGGACAGCTGCATAACTCGCGCCGTTTTCGGTCGCTCCGGGCTGCAGCGTCAGGACAACGGCGGCAGACCGGGGCGGGCGCAGGCGCGGTGCAGCTTTCCCATTCTTTACTTCTTTTGTTCTCTCCTGGGGCTTCGTTGGAGGAGAGGACGCCTTCTTCTTCTTTGGCGCCCTCTTCTTCTTCTTCTTCCTTTTCTTCTTCTCTACCTGGGTCCACCCCTCCTCAGCTGGGGCGTCCCGAGCGGGAGAAGAAGAAGGCTCCGATGCTACCACTGGGGCCGCAGCAGGCTTGGCGCTTTGGCCTTTACCCTTGCCTTTTCCCTTTGTGGGCTTGGGCGCCTGCGACCCCGCAACAACTTCGGCGGCAGTCTGCCTCTTTGCGGTTTCAACGACCGGTTTGGCCACTGCAACTGCCTCCACCTTTTTCAGGTCCCCGCGTAACGGGGGACGAATGCGTTTTTCCGGCAGGAGCCGGTCCGACACGGAGGCCCTTGAGCTGGCCAGATTTTTTGGCGACGCTCAGGATGAGGTCCACCCCGGTCTGAGCGTGCGCAGCCAGCTCTTCTGAGGAGCGCTCCTCGCCTCCAGTTTTCGCCAAGGCTTTGGCCATGCCGAGTATTTGTTCTTCGGCCAAAACCCCGACCTCCTCCTTTTTCGCCTTTAGAAAGGCCTCCTTAGCCTTTCGTAGGCCCACGTATGCGCCCGTAGTTGGCGGGCGCCCTCTTCCACGTTTCGCCGACGCCGACCTACTGTACGCCTCCTCGCCAGCCGTGTCATCGGAGTCCATCCCAGATTCGCTGTCACCCGGGACGGGCCTCTTTCGCCACAGCCGGCCATTACGCAATCCTGATGAATCAGAAGCGACCGTCACTAGAGTGCCAGTCGAGCTATCCGACTCGGACAGAACCACTTCCTCCATCGTTTCGTGGCCTTCACGGCCCACTACCTCCTCAATTTGGCCTTCGCGGCCCACCTTCACTTCGTTTTGGCCATCGCAGCCCACCTTCACGTCATTTTGGCTATCGCAGCCCTCCACCAAAGCGTCAAAAGTTTTTGTATCCATATTAGTTCCCACGAGTAGAAACAGGATTAAACGCTGCCTAAAAGGCGCCTACAATTATCGCGCCCCGGGGGTCGGCCGGTACCCGGGCGGGTCCACACTAGCGACTGATAAACCCGTCAGCCATACATCCCGACTTGAGCCGGTCTGCAAACCTCCTCGCGGTGCGTCTCCGCTTGAGGTTCGGGGAATTTTTTATGGAGAGGTTATCTTCCTCGCGGCCCGGCCAATTAAGGCAAGGCCCTCGGGTCCAGGATCATTGGCCGATAGACGTGATCACCGACACCTCCTCTGGACTTACGATATCACGAGCAGGCCGACAGGGCTAGTGCCAGCGATTGCCCGCGCTTACTCCAAATCCACTGTGCCTTCTGAGAACAGAGGGACACGTGGAGGAGAGTTTGGTCCAATTAGCTTCCCCAAGGTGCTGGCTTGCACCCCAGGTACTAGAGCCTTTTTTTTTTTTTTTGTTCTCGCAGGAGAAATGCACTTACGCACTACCGGGCCACGCGACGCGGCCCGAGTGTGGGACTCGCCTAAAACCGGCTCTACCCACTAAAACTCCTGCGTCCGCTCCTCTGTGCCATATGGTGGCGGGGGGGTGGGGCGCTTTCGCATTCTTCCACCGCCCCCTCCGGCACTTGCCAGCCTTGCCGGCAGTCTGCTCGTCTGGGAGAGAGATCCCAGCAAGTCGTCTCAAAGGCGCGCGGTGTGCGGAACCACCGCGCGCAACTCCAGGTGGCCCTTAGGCAGAGCCACAATCACTGTACCAGGAGTCGACAAAACAAGACCCCCGGCCGAGTGACCTAGTTCTCCTGGAGGAAGCGGTCACTCCATCGCTTCCTCCGGCGTGACCCCTGATGTGGCAGGGGCAGGCGTGACTTTCTTTCGCCGTTTGGCCTTGGGCAGGGTTCCTTTGCAGGAGGGAGACCCGACCCTGTGGCCCGCTGGGAGACTCGCCGCTGTACACACGGAGCAACAAGGGTCGCCGGAACAATCGGCGGCCTTGTGCCCCTTTTGACCGCAGCGATAGCACTCATCACTGCGGTCAACCTCCGACGTACATTGTACTCCCGTGTGCCCGACTACCAGGCAGCGGTAGCATCGCAGACGCCTGGAGGGTAGCACCCGCACTTGCGCAGACACCCAACCCACCAGGAGTCTGGAGCCCGACACCTTTTTGGCTGCAGCCACTGGGCAGCGTACGAAAATCGTGCCACGGCCTGAAGGGGAGAAGCGAACCGGCCCCGCCTTAACAGCGTCGGCAGCGCAACCCCCACTTCTGGCCACAGCCTCAACCAGCTCCTCTTTTGTGACGGATTCGTCAAGCCCGGAGATGCGCATCTCTGCGCACCTCTCGGGCCTGGCGATCCTAACAGTGTCTGCCGGCAGCACTTCACGAAGCCTAGCCGCCAGCAGATCGGCCTTTTCACTGCCTACAGAGCCCGGGACCTCCAAAACTCGGGCCCCTGTGGCTCCCATTCTCATTTTTATCGATGGGATGCCCAACTCGGCGAGGGGCACTTTGTCCCTCGCGCGAGTCAGTATATCCGCGTAGGTTGCGCCCTTATCAGCCGCTCCGGGCTGCAGCGTCAATACGACAGCCGCTGTCCGGGGCGGGCGCAACCGCGGCTCCACCTTCTTTCCCCTCTTTCTCGTCTTCTGTTTCCCCGATGAAGTGGGAGAATCCACCTTATCCATATTTGTGGCTTTTTTCCTCTTCTTCGTGTTTTTCTTTTCCCTTTCCACCCGGGTCCACCCCTCCTCACCTGAAGCGTCCCGAGTGGAGTGAGAAGTCTCCGGTTCAATCACCGGGGCCACAGGGGGCTCGGCACTTTGGCCTTTGCCCTTGCCCTTGCTTTTTGTAGGCTTGGGCTTCTGCGACCCCTTGACGATATCTGCGGAAGTCCGCTTTGTTGCTGAGTCTAGAGCCGGCTCAGCCACAGGTGCCGCTTCCTTCTCCTTCGTATCCCCTCTCAGCGGGGGCCTCATTTGTCGTTCCGGTAATAGCCGGTCAGAAACTGAGGCCATCTTGGCATCCATCATGTTGCCTACCTGCAACATGATGCGCCCCAACATGGCCTCCTCACTTTCTTCAGCGGATCTACTTTCTGCCGGCTCCGCCCTTCGCCTGCCCAGATCGGCACGGATTTGCGCCAGCTCCGCACGCATCTCTTTTATCTCCTTTTCTTGTCGGCGGTTAGCAGTACGGAGCAGCTCCACCTCCTCAGTTTCCGTTCGTTCTTTTAGGGCCGCCACCGCGTCCTGGATGGCCCATGCCGCCTGTTTTAGCGAACGGACCATCGTGCCCTTTAGGTTTGTGGACTTCTGCGCAACGCTCATAATCAGGTCTACCCCCTTCTGGGCGTGCGCAGCCAGATCTTCCGTAGAGTGGATCTCCCCTCTTTTATGGGTCTCCAGAGCTTTGGCCAGGCTCAGGACTTGTTCCTCGGCCAATAACCCTACTTCCTCCTTCTTGGCCTTTAAAAGGGCCTCTTTTGCTTGGCGTAGGCCAACGTAGGCACCCGTTGTTGGCGGGCGCCCTCTTGTCCTTTTCGCCGGTCCATCCTCGCCAGCGGTGTCGTCCGAGTCTATCCCAGACTGACTGTCGCCCGAAACAGGCCTCTTCCGCCACTGCCGGCTGCTCCTCGTCCTTGACGAAACAGTCTGAGAACTGTCCGTATCCAAATCCTCGCCATAGTCGTTTGTTGAGACGCGCACCCCCGTGGCGCGCGCCCCAACCTCCTTCTCACCACTGCCAAAATCGCGTGCTGAATCAGTGTCCGGTGTCGAAATGCCAAAGTCGTCGGTGCGCGAGCCGGCAGGTTGCCAGCCCACGAAGCAGCTTGTGTTCCCCCAGAGTACATGGGGCTGCCGGTACCCGAAGGCACCGGGAGGGATTCCCCGGCTTTGCCGGGACCCTCCTGGGTAGTCCTTTTCAAACTGCGACCTGTCATTGTTGGTTTTTGTGGCCCATTCCGGGTGGGCCTACCCCCGTCTCGTCAGCGCTCGCCCGATAACCCTACGCCGCGGCACGCCGACCGCGGTTTCGGGGTGATTTTTTAAAGAGGTTTTCTTCCTCCCAGCCCCACAATGGGCTCCCGGAAACCGGGTTATGAGTGCCGCATCCAAACGCCGTTCTCATTAAGAGAACGGAAAGGAGCGGCGTAGTGGTCCAATTAGTTCCCCAAGGTGCTGGATTGCACCCCAGGTACTAAGCCCCCCCGCCACGACAAGGCTTGGAACCATGGGGGGGAACCTAACCTAACCTAACCTTTTTTTTTTTTTTTTTTTTTTTTTTTTTTCGATGGGAAATGCGTTACGCATACCCGCCCGCGGGGGACGGACGGGTTATGTGGGACTCCTGCCGGTAGAAACCTCAACAGTTTACCCACTAAAACCCACCGGTGCTCATCATTGCCTTAAATGAGGGAGGTCATGGGATTGGATTAACCTTGCTACCACGGCCACCCCCGGCTCATTGCTCGCCTTACTCAGCGGGCTCTTCA
The DNA here is from genome assembly GCA_036924255.1 of Apodemia mormo. Lineage (NCBI taxonomy): Eukaryota > Metazoa > Arthropoda > Insecta > Lepidoptera > Riodinidae > Apodemia > Apodemia mormo. The sequence continues at coordinate 38,625,213 of JAUPFN010000014.1, read as the reverse complement.
GGCCTCACGCTGGAGGCAACAGGGATAGCTGAGAGCACTGAGCTATCCCTGTCCATCGTTGTTGATGACCTGTGCAATGCAGGTGAAAGCGCCCCCGCGCCTCTTGCCTGCTGGCCATCATCCGGAAGTGTTTGAGAGCTGCGGATGTATTCGCGTCCTCTCCGTCCTCTCCGACGCCTACGAAGCGGATTGGCAGTGGGATCTTCCTCACGCACTCGCTCCGCTGCCTCCTTGCGCAGCATGACATTTTCGCAAAATGAGGCAAATGCAGTCCAGGCCTCCGGAGTCTCCAAGATAGCACTCACTACATCTGTGAGAGTGGAGATATTCTGGCCTATCACCATTGTCAAATCATGACGCTGCTGAGCCCAAACCATGCACTCAACCATAGTGTGGTGTGCCGAGTCTTCAGCCGCACCACACTCGTGGCATGAGGGTGTTGCTTCTCTTCTAATGCGATGGAGATATGCGCCAAAACACCCATGTCCGGTTAAGACTTGCACCATACGGTATGAGAGGAATCCATGCCGTCGTTCAAGCCATTTCTCAAATGAGGGTGCAAGGGCGTCTAGAGTGCGTCGGCCGACATTGGTGGTCTCAATTTCCGCCACCCACCTGTGAATTAAAACCTCTCTGGCCTCGCGCCGGACTGCAACCCGTTCCTCAAGCGAAGGGCGTTCTCCAAGTGCCCTTTTATTTGCCGTCCATTGATAGACCGCTGCTACGACCTCGGCTTCTAGCACCCATGGAGGAGTGCCAGCAAGAGCACATGCAACATCAAAGCTGATGGTCCGGTATGCTCTGGCTACCCGCTGCGCAATGGCCCTTTGAGGCCTTCGAAGATGGTTTGCATTTTCTCTCACACTCAGTGAGTCAGCCCAGATAGGGGCTCCATAAAGGGCCATACTTTTGAGTATCCCTGCATATAATCGCCGGCAACTAGTACTAGGTCCACCTAGATTTGGCAAAAGCCAACTAAACGAATCCGCTGTTTTTAGAATGCGAGGTGACAGTTCACGGAAATGTGGTCCAAACTGCCACCGGCTGTCTAATAAAAGGCCCAAGTATTTCATCTGGGCCCTTACATTGATTTGTACACCATCCACTATAATATGCGGCTCAGGAGGCATTCGGCGATAGCGCGCATGAAAGAAAATGGCTTCAGTTTTATGAAGAGCCACCTCCAGTCCCAAGCATCGGATGCGCTGCACCACTAGATCGCCACCAACAGCAGCCAGTTGGGCTGCGTCCCTAAAGTCCCTCCCCCGGGCCGTGACGAGAGTGTCGTCTGCATAGCATATAACACCCATGCCCGGCAGGAGGACGCCACGCAAAACCCAATTGTAGCCGATGTTCCACAGGAGTGGACCCAACACAGATCCCTGCGGAACACCGGTCTCCACCTTCCGACGACACAGACACCCATATTTGTTGACGTAGAGTATCTCGCGTTCCTTCAAATAGTTCTTAAGCAGTAGCTGCAGATATAGAGGCACCCCGTGAAATCGAAGCGCCTCTAGGATACTGGAATGAGGGAGGGTATTAAAGGCATTTGATATGTCGAATTTTATAGCCAATACACCATCCCCCGCTTCTTTACATTCCTGTACGAGCAACTTGAGATGTGACAGAGCGTCGATAGTTGACCGCTCTGCCCGAAACCCAAACTGCTCATCTGCCAAATCTGGGCCGACATTTGATAAGTGATCAACGAGGCGGGATGCGATAATGCGCTCAAAAAGTTTTCCCGCCTCGTCAAGCAGGACTATTGGCCGGTATCCCGATGCGGAATCATTCGGCCGGCCTTCTTTTCTGAGAAGGCATAGTATTCCTTCCTTCCATACCTTCGGAAACCTGCCAACCGTAAGACATCGATTAAACAAGCTCAGAAGTCGCTCCTGCATTTCTGGGATAGCAAGAAGTATTATTCGGGCTGGAATACCATCTGGACCCGGGGCCGTTTTTTTACCTCGAAGACGTAAAGCCGCTGCATCTAGTTCCTCTGTGGAGATGGTAGGAATGCCTAATCCGGTCACCCTAGTTCCCTCGGGGGGATCCATTATCGGCGGGGTGAAGGTACTTTGAGTTGGGAAAAGACCCTGGACAATGACATCTAAAATATCTGGCTGGAGCGTCTCCGTGACTGGAGGACCAATGGCACGCAATTTATTTCGCACCGCTTTGTACGGCCTTCCCCACGGATCATTATCGAGGCTCCTTAGCATTTCTTCTCGCGCCCGGTCTTTGGCAGCGCCGATTTCCGCCTTAAGGACCCGCTTCGCTTCGGAATAAGCTAAATGAAGGCGAGCCTCATTTTCCGGATCACGTACGCGCCGACGGCGACTTCGTGTGAAGGCTCTTTTAGCAGCCATGCAAGCGGCTCTAAGTGCTGCTATTTCCCCGGACCACCAGTAAACAGCACGACTTGGGGGAGGGCGACAGGATCGAGGCATGCTGGAATTACAAATCTCGGTCATCGATTCTCTGAAGCAGGCAGCGTCTTGATCGACGTCCATATCGTCTGTGTTTCGTTCAAACCACGCCTGGACGAACGCAGCCTCTCTAGCCATTTGTTCATCCAGGCGTGTAATTGCCCATCGTGGAAAAGGTGAAACTCTTAGACTAGATGTTCCCAGCGGGCTCTGAGTGGAGACCTCAAACCGTATGTATCGATGATCGGAGAGGGTCTCCACTAATTCCACCTGCCAATTTCTCACTCGAGGAGCCAAGATAGAAGTGGCAAACGACAAATCCACAATGGAGCCGCCTTGGTGACGGACGCAGGTATGGACGTTCCCTCTGTTAAGGATGGTCAGGCCCAGCGATGTAGACCATTGCTCGACTAATCGACCTCGCGCTTCCGTGATAGTGTTGCCCCACAAAGTCGATTTAGCATTAAAATCCCCAAGGACTAAAGCATACGATGGTGTGAGCCGACCCACTACCACTCCCAAAATGTCAAGAAAAGTCTCAAATTCTGTAAGAGGGCGGTTGGGTGAGAAATAGACTCCCACGACCACTATTTCGCCCCACTTCGCAACCACGTAGCCATTACCCCTCTCGACCAACGAAAGTGGGAGCGAGTCCCTTGATTGTCGTAAAACAATTGCCACAGACCCGTCCCGGTCACCCAGCCAAGTATTAGGCACTAGGTACGGTTCGGCGACGACTGCAACCTCAGCCAACCGCTCGGCCATACTCTGGAGTAGAAGGTCCTGAGCCGACCGGCAGTGGTTAATGTTCGCTTGTATGATTGTGCGATGACCGAAACCAGACATCATTCGATCATTGTACCTTCAGACGCAACCGGTGGAACGGCTGCAGATAAAGCAGGTCGAGCCTGCCACTTGCCTCTTTTGGGAGGTGGGTTACATCTCCTCCCCCCCATTACGTGACCCGCAGGACGCCCGCTGTCCGCACATAAGGCACAATGCACTTTGGCTTTGCAGGAAGCGGCCTTGTGACCAGCTACCCCGCAACGACAGCAGATATCAGTTCGGTCTGCCGTTGATGGACAACAAACCCGTGTATGACCAATGCCGAAGCATTTATGGCATCTCAGAACCGGGTTCTCCACAGTCTTGATTGTTACCGAGCTGAATCCTATCAAAATTCTGCCTCTATCAACGATAACCTTAGCAGCAGTTACAGGACACTGCAGACGAACGATGCCCATGCCATCACGGCCGGTGCGTATTTCGCTCGATTTGACAGCATCCGCCTCGCAACCTCCTATCTCCGCTATTTTTGTAACCACCTCGGTTTTTGACACTGAATCATCTATGCCCGAAATGACCAGAGTGGCAAACTTCGTAGGGCGAACAACTTTGGCCGAGCCAGATATGGCCTCTCTTAGTTTAGCCGCAAAGGTGTCGGCTCTTTCTCCATTTTGCGGCCCTGGAAACTCAAAAAGCCGGGCCCCGGTCTGAGTACGCCTTATTCGAGATTGCCCAATGCCCAATTGGGTCGGGTCTATTGTCTCGCGCGCCTTCTTGAGAACTGTTTCGTAAGTTTCTCCTCGTGCTACAGCCTCAGCAGTGAGGGTAACCATTACAGCAGCAGTTCTGGGGGTCGTCAGTTTGACAGCCTTCTTTTGGGGGATGTCCGCGTTTTTAGTGTCAACCGCGGTACTCCCTTTCTTCTTGATTGAAACTGAAGCCGTTTGCGAGTTCGGTTTTAGTTTCCCCGGACTTTGCTCTGAAGGAGTAGGATCAGAAGTAAGAGTCTTTGCTTTCTTCTTTCTCTTCTTCTTTCTTCTTGCCACCGATACCCATTCGTCATTTGCGGGTGTTGTAGAGGGCAGCATCACGTCAGTCTCCATGGCCGTGGCGACACCAACATCGGGATCGTTAGAAGAGCCGGGTATTGGTGCGGACTGTGCCTCCTCTTCTGCTTTAGCTTTCTTTGACCCTTTACCCTTTGAGAGCCTAGGTGCAGGGGCAGTCGGAGCTTTAAATACTTCCAAAGCATCCTTTTCTTTCGTGTCCGCTGCAAGTGGCGGGCGAATTCTTTTCTCTGGGAGGAGTCGGTCTTCAATACTTGCTAGGCAGGCTCGAGTGAATGATCTCTCCTCCTGGATTATTTTTCTTATAGTCGCCTCCAAATCCACGGGGATTTGTGCACTCGTGCTGGGCAGAGCGGCGACTGGGTTTGTTTCCAACGATGCCGGTGCAGGTGTTGGCACTGGTTGCGTCTGGGAAACAACTTCCCTTTCCATCTTCTCTATTAAAACGGCCTGGTCTTTTCGGAGCTTTTCCACTTCGGCTTGGAGACGATCAACCGTTGCCTGAAGTTTCAAAGTTTCCTCTGAAACCGACCTCTTTCCCATTTCCAACGCAATAGCTAAGATGGACCTAGCTCTGTCTTTTAGGGATTTTTGTAAGGTTCCTTTCATGTTAGAGCATTTGCCGGCAATGAGACAAATCTCTTCCGCGTCTTCTTTTGCAAGGCGCTCCAATTCTGGTAGCGTCTTCTCCTCGTGTCCCGATCTTAAAAGATCAGCGCCATAGCCAAGTTTAGCGCGCGCGGCGCGGGAACGGCGTTCGTCTTCTTCGACCCTTTCTTCGAGTTCCTTTTGGGTCTGCTGTCTCTTGGCAGCACTGAGTTGCCGTTTTGCCTCTGCCAAACCAATACTGTGGCCAGAGGCGGGGCGTCTACGGCCTCTCTTTGCTGCATTCATCTTTTTCCCATTATTTTCTGGTTTGTCACTAGCTACAGACTCCCAGTCAGTCTCAGCACCATCCACCTCAGTGGCAGTGCGCTTGCGCGACACTTTTTTTTTCAAGTATTGAGACCTTCCATTTGTGTCTTCTTCTGAAGCGTTAGTTAGGGTGTCACTATCGCCATCCACGTCGCCTTTTGCCCATAGTGAGCCACTTCTAGTACGAGATGGTTCTCGACTTCTTATCACTGGCGTGCCGTCTGTGGCAACGCTACGTTCAACATTTTCCATGTCCTTGCCAAAGTCGTTTGTTGAAACTCGTTCCATCGTGGAACTCGTTTCAGCTTCCAAATCAACATAAGCCATATCGTTTGAGAGATCAGATTCCGTTTTATCATTAGCGCAATGGTCGTGTTCACGAGAGCCGGCGGAGTGCCGACCCACGAAGCAATTTGTGCCCCCCCCAGAGTACACGGGGCTGCCGACATCCGTAGACGTCGGGAGGGATTCCCCAGCTTTGCTGGGACCCTCCTGGGTATTCCTTTTCAAATTGCTGTGCATTTTCATGTTTGTTTGGTGTTCATTTTCGGGTGAACCACCCCTCCTCTCCAGCGCTTGCCAGTTAACCCTACGCCGCGGCACGCCGACCACGGTTTCGGGGTGATTTTTTAAAGAGGTTTTCTTCCTCCCAGCCCCACAATGGGCTCCCGGAAACCGGGTTATGAGTGCCGCATCCAAACGCCGTTCTCATTAAGAGAACGGAAAGGAGCGGCGTAGTGGTCCAATTAGTTCCCCAAGGTGCTGGATTGCACCCCAGGTACTAAGCCCCCCCGCCACGACAAGGCTTGGAACCATGGGGGGGAACCTAACCTAACCTAACCTAACCTAACCTAACCTAACCTAACCTAACCTAACCTTTTTTTTTTTTTTTTTTTTTTTTTTTTTTTTTTTCCGTGGGGAAACCCATCATGGGTACCTTGCCGTTACGGGGGTAACGGAAAGGTTATGCCGGACTTTTACCGGCTAAAACCCCACGTTGTCCCTCTCTCTACCTAGTGTTGGGACAGCGGGAACGCTCTCGCATACGACCGTTGTCTCAACGGCTTTGGTTCTGTCAGACCCCTTCTCTATGTGTAATCTTCTTTTGGCTGACACATTTGTATACTGCGTTCACCGTCTCGAGGCCTTACAGTTGTGCAACAGGCACCCCCGTACCTGTCACACTGGCCTACGTTTATGGAGGTCGGAGGAGGGCGTGGTGGATTCTCCTCCGACGCCCAGGTCTTCTAGTTCGGATTGGGAGAGTCGTGGTGTTTTCTCTATCCCTTTCCGCAGCTTCCTTTTGCGACATTACCTGTTCGCAGTACAAACGAAACGCATTCCAAGACCTCTCGCTTTGGACCATAGCTTTAACCATTGCCGGTAACGAGAGGTCATTTCCCACAATTGCCACAAGACTGTTCCTTTGCTCTGTCCATGCTGGACACTCGCTGAGCGTATGCTGCGCGGTATCTTCGTTATGGCCACAATGGTGACACTCATTCGAAGGTTCCCTTCCGGCTATACGGCATAAGTATTTGCCAAAGCAACCGTGGCCTGTTAGCACCTGCACGAGACGAAAGGTCAGTGAACCATGCTGCCTATTTAGCCATTCACTTAGAACGGGATGAATGGCCGCAATTGTCATTCTTCCTGCCCCGGGATTGGCAAGTCTATCCTTCCATTTCGCTAACATTAGCTGCCGAGCACTTAGCCTGCTTGACCATTCTGATTCTTCAGCCGAATTCACTTGCCCTTGATGCCGTGTTCGCCACTCATATGTCGATGCCAAAACCTCAGCTTCTAACTCCCATGGAGGAGATCCCGCCAATAGTGTCGCTGCTTCATAGGAGATTGTGCGATAACCTCTCACGACCCCAATGGACATAACTCTTTGAGGTCTTCTTAAGAAGCTAATGGTTCTGGAGTTTAAAGATTTTGCCCACACTGGTGCACCGTAAAGAGCTATAGATCGCACCACTCCCATGTACAGACGACGGCAGCTAGAATCCGGTCCGCCTGTGTTAGGAAGCAGACGTTTTAATGCTGCCGCTGCCCCCATCAGCCTAGGCGAAAGCCGTTTGAAGTGCTCCTGGAAATTCCAGCGGCTATCCAGAATCAACCCTAAGTATCTTAAAGTCGGTTTTACCTCAATGCCAACTCCACTGACAGCAATAACCGACCCCGATGGAGGCGCTTTCCTAGGGCCATGGAAGCAGATTGCTTCAGTTTTGCTCACCGCTATTTCCAGTCCTAACAGCCTTATTTTTTCTACAATTAGAGCCACGGCTGTTGTAGACAATTGAGAAGCCTCTACATAAGTGGTCCCACGAGCAGTGACTAAAGTGTCATCTGCATAGCAGATTACGTTTGTATTCGATGGGAGATCAGTCCTCAGTACCCAATCATATCCAACGTTCCACAGGAGTGGTCCAAGAACCGACCCCTGTGGAACACCACACATCATTTCCCAGGTCATAATCAGATTTCCACCCCGAGGACACGTGACATATCTTTGGGAGAGATAGCTCTGGACAATACGAATTAAGTAAGCTGGTACATTGTGATATCTCAGTCCCTCTAGTATACACGTCCATGGAAGTGTGTTGAATGCATTGGCAATGTCAAGAGACACTGCCAGCATGAACCCTCTTTGCCTTATAGCTTCATCTGAGTAGGACTTGACAAGCTTTATAGCATCTATAGTCGATCGGCCTTGGCGAAACCCAAACTGATGACTTGACAGATTAGGGCCTACCTCTTCCAAGTGCTTGATAAGACGAGCAGCGATAATTCGCTCAAAGAGCTTGTTAGCTTCGTCGAGCAGGACTATCGGTCTATAAGCGGAAGGAGAATCCGGAGGACGTTTTTCCTTCTTTAGTAAAACTAACGTGCCCGTTTTCCATTTTTGAGGGAATCGGCCGTTTTCAAGACATGAGTCTAGCAATCTCCGGAATCGGTTCCCTAGTGCATCCAGTGCCAATGACAAGACGCGCCCGGGAACGCCGTCTGGCCCAGGTGCTTTTTGTCCTGTTTTAAGCTTACCTACAGCAATGTCAAGTTCTATCTGTGTAACTCCGGGGATGTCATCATTTTCAGTCTCGACTCTCGTTAGGGCGGTATATGTTGGTGTATAAAGGCTTCGATGAGGGAATAACGAGCTTACGACTTGCTCCAGAAGCTGGGGCGAGAGGCATTCAGTGATTGGGGGTGCCCATGGACGAATTTTGTTTCGGACCATTTTATACGGTCGTCCCCATGGGTCTCTATCAAGTGTCCTCAGCAATTCTTCTCGAGATCGAGTTTTTGCCTCTTTAATGGCTGCTTGCAGGGCTTTTTTACATTGCTTGTATGTTTCATACAGCTGCTCTTCCATTTGGCGGTCTACGATACGACGCCGACGACATCTGGTATACTGGCGCCTAGCAAATACGCAGTTGTTGCGCAAGACGCTTATATTTTCGGACCACCAGAACACCTGGCGCTTTGGAAGTGAGGTCTTAGTTCGCGGCATTGCAGCGTCACAGATTCGTGCCAGGCATTCCCTGAACCAGTCCACCTCCACATCAACGTCATTCGGTGGTGTCAATGTGTTAGACCATGACTCTACGATCGAGGCCTCTATTAGAGCCTCTTTGTTCATAGCCCTTAACGCCCACTTTCTGGTCGATGAGGGAGAGCTTCTAACTTGGCTACGAGTGCTATCGTGACGGTTACCTGGAGAATTGGAGACCTCAAACCGAATGTAGAGATGGTCGGATAAAGTCTCCACATTCTCCAGTACCCTCCAGCAACTAACGCGGCGCGCGACGGCGGGAGATGCAAGTGTTATATCTACAATGGATCCTCCCTGCCTTCGCACGCACGTATTGACTGATCCCTGGTTGAGAACCAATACCCCAGTCATAGCCATCCAATCCTCCAAAACCTGACCGCGGGCGTCTGTCGAAGGACAACCCCAAGTCGTAGATTTTGAATTTAGGTCCCCCATAATAAGCACTGGCTGTGAATTATTCTGGCTAATAAGAGTACTTAAATCTCCCAAAAATGACTCGAATTCTGAGAGGACTCTATTTGGAGAAAAGTATACTCCGAGAATTAAAATGTCCTTCCACAAAACTGCCACAAATCCTTCTCCTCTTGCTTTTACGCGCATGGGTGTGACGTTACTAGATCTTGACTGAATTATGGCCACGAGGCCATCTTGGGCTCCTACCCAATTTTCAGATGGGGACACATAGTAAGGCTCAGTAACCACCACTACTTCGATCATCCACTCAGCCATGCTTTGCAGCAGTAAGTCTTGAGCAGCGGCTGAGTGGTTTATATTTGCTTGGAGGAGATTATGATAACCTGCCATAAACTTAGCTGGTTATCATCTCCTCCTCTAACCGGGGCTGTGAAGGCACGGACCCACTGGCAACTGTTCCATTTCCTCTGATTTTCGGGGGAGAACACTTTTTGCTCCCCAAAATGTGATCGGCGGGCTTATTAGCTTCGGTACAGAGCGAGCATTTAGGCACAGCTAAGCATACTCCTGCTTTGTGGCCAGCTTGACCACACCTATAACATTCATTGCTTCGGTCAATGTCCGCATTACATTGTGCCCGAACATGCCCTCTCTGTAGACATTTATAACAACGTAGAGGTCTTTTTTCTAAAAGCTTTATTTGCGCTGACACCCAACCGATTAGAATCCGCTCCTTTTTGACTAATTTAGAGGCTGCAGCGACAGGGCAGCGGACCCAAACTGTGCCAGTACCTCTAGCAGAGCGACGAATGTTTCCAACCCTTAGATTTTCTGCAGTGCATTCCCCTTGTTGCACAAGGGCATTCGTTACGTCTACTTCATTGACAGAGTCATCTAATCCTATAATACGCAGTTCGGCGCATTTAGTTGGCCTAGAGACTCGAACTACATCCTCCGGCAGGAACTCTTTTAGCTTTTTAGCCAATGAGTCCGCCATTTCACCGCTCTGTACACCTGGTACTTCCAATATACGTGCTCCAGTCGCAGCTTGTCTATATCGCAAGCCGGAAATACCAAGCCCAGTGATGTCTATAGTTCGTCGCGCTTCGGTTAGAACCTTGGCGTACGAAATTTCCTTTTCTTCAGCACCAGGTTGTAGAGTGATAACCACTGCTGCTGACCGAGGAGGGCGTAATTTAGGACGGCCAGTTCTTGACCTATTGTCTTTCTGGGCAGCATTTTGAGGAACAACTTTTCTTTTCCCATTTCGCCTTACGACAGAAGACCATTCTTCCTTCTCAGACTCTGCTACAGCTGGTGTTATAGGCACGTTGTTAGCTGTGGCACTTGTCAAATTATTTGTCCTTTTTGACTTTCTCTTCTGCTTCTTTTTGCCATCAGAGATGGCGGCAGTCTGTAGGACCTTATCGGGTGGAATTGATACTGCAGTTGCTACGCCGCTACTTCGATCCGCTGCGAGAGGGGGTCGAAGTGGCTTAGCCGGGGGCAGCCTTTCCTCAATCACTTGAAAACGCGCGTTCATCATAGTCCCAACCTGTACCATTATGGAACGCGTGATTTCTTCAACAAGACCACGGAACTCTCCAGTCGCGCTTGTTTGACCTTCTCTTTGAGTCGGTTGAGTTGTACCAGCGATAGATGGCGGAGTGTTTTGCTTCGATCGTATCATCTCCTGTCGAAACTCCGCCAGTTCTTTGCGAAGCTCTTCCACCTCTCGGCGAAGGCGGGTATTTTCTTGTTGCACTTTTGCCACCTCCTCCGTAGTGGATCTGGATGTAATTGCTTCTACTGCACATTTAATTGACGCAGCAGAGTCTTTCAGAGCGCGCTGAAATGTACCTTTTAGGTTTTTTGATTTTGCTGCTACTGAGAGTATGACCTCCACATCGTTTATAACCTGCTGACTAAGCGCAGCCGATGTTCTATCATCTCCTGAGTCTTTTACTGGTAAACCCAGCGCAGCTCTGTTTTCCCTGGCAATACGTGCCAACTCTTCAACCTCTTGTTCCGGTCTTGGCTGAACCAGGAATTGTTGTCTAGGAACAAGAAAATCGTCTTTAGGAGTTCCTCTACTCTCTGCGTCATTATCTGTAGATGATATAGATTTGCTCTTTTGGCGACGCCTCTTAGCAGCCCGTGGTCTTGTGACTCGTCCTTTATTCGTTTGTGACGCCGCAGTCACCTCTGACCTAAAGCTTCCATCTGAGTCAGATGCCAACTCCATATTTCCACCTTGTAATATTCCTGCTGGACTCAAGTTATTTAAACTATCTACGTTTCTGTTGTTCTTACTCTCCACTCCTACTTTAGCTTCATTACGCCTAATTGCCCCCCCAGATACGTTTGGGCTGAGTGTATCAACAGTTTCCGCTGAGGCGACTGTCGATACACTGAGGGATTCTCCGGCTTCGCCGGTACCCTCCTGGGTATTCGATTTTTTAAGCGTACTTTTCATGATTTAAATTTGGGGTTTAGGTTTGTTTGTTTGACACTCTAGTGACCGGGTTCCCCCCGGCCATGCACACCGTCGGCAAGCGTCACACCTTGGTGTTCGGGCCCATTTTTTATTGAGGTTGGACTTCCTCGTGACCCCAAGGGATCCCCGGTCCTCTTTGAAAGAGGATAACGGGTCGGCCGGCTAACCAGTCGTAAAGATGACCAGTAGGCCGCCCATTCTTGCTCTATGTGGGGTAGGGGACAGGAACCTACCACAGCACCGCAGGCCTTGCAGGCCCACCATCCCACGAGCCATTGCTCCACTTGCACTCAGTGCTAAGCGCCAGAGGCACTTTCTGCATCTCCTGTCCCCTCTTCTAGTAAGAGGAGTACCGAGAGCAGTCACCGCGGCCCAATTGGTTTCCCCAAGGTGCTGGATTGCACCCCAGGTACTATGCCCCCCCGCCACGACAAGGCTTGGGACCATGGGGGGGAACCTAACCTAACCTAACCTAACCTTTTTTTTTTTTTTTTTTTTTTTGTTGACGAAGGGGAAATCCATTATGGATACCCCGCCGTTCTTGAGGGGATAGAAGAACGACGAGGTTATGTTGGACTCTCACCAACTAAAACCCCTCCGGTAGCCGTCTACCGTGTATTAGGGTGACCACGGGTTCTCCTATGAACACGTACCGCGGTCACCCTACACGTCGCCCCCTCGGGCCCCTCCAGAAGATACCTCTCCTTTCAGTACGGTAGCGTGGGGCTACGCCTCGCCGCCGTCCGTCCCGGGGTTGACACCGAGGTGACTTCCCCCTTGCCGTCACCTCCCAACCCCCACTTCCCCTTTTAGTCGCCTTTTACGACAGGCAGGGGATACCGTAGTCCTATTCGTCGCCCGGAACTACAGGGCCAGGTGCGGGCCCTAACTACGGGGTCCACGCCTCCTTCTCCGGGAAGGGTCGGTTTTTTCCCGATCCCTTTCCGCGTTCTCTTTCTGGAGCAGAACGCTCTCACAGAAAGAGACCATAGCTTTCCATGCCCTTACGTCGTGTAACATGGTTCCTACGACGGTTGAAAGGGCTAAGTCATTGCCTAAGTGAGCCACTAGGGCAGTCCTTTCATTTGCCCAGGCTGGGCACTCTTCCAGAGTGTGTTGAGCGTCGTCCCTTTCATAGTTGCAATGATGACACTTTGGGGTTGCTTCTCGTCCTATCCTATTTAGGTAGACGCCAAAGCATCCGTGGCCGGTCAGCATTTGTGTCAGCCTATATGTTACTGCCCATCTTCTGTTTAGCCAAGGCATGAAGTTGGGCAGTATCGCTCCTGGAGCGCGTTGGCGGGCGGCGTTCGTGTTTTCGAGACGCGCCCGCCATTGTGTCAATGCCCGTTGGAGCATTCTGTCCCTCAGTCTTACCCTGCCTGAGGTTTCGTCGTTGTTGCGCAAACACCGATATAAATCGGCGTTTACGCCCGCCAAGATATCGAGAGGTGGTACTCGTGCTATCAATAATGCCGCCTCATGGGATATGGTACGATATCCGCGGGCAATTCGGATCGCCATCCTGCGTTGAAACCCGTTAAGAAGGGCTCTACTGCTTCGGTCCTTTGCCAGGCTATTGGACCAGACCGGCGACCCATAAAGTGCTATCGATCTGATAACCCCTCCATAGAGTCGCCGGACGGTCTCCTTTGGTCCTCCCAGATTCGGCAGTAGGCGGTGTAGCGCGCCCATTACTTTCTCAAGGCGGGGGACTAAGCGGGTGAAATGCTCCTTGAACTCCCACCTACTGTCCAAAACCAGGCCAAGGTACTTCATGTACCTGCCTACGGGGATTTGGACGTTATTCACGTGGATAGATGCGCTTGGTGGCTCCCGTCTCCGAGGGAGGTTGTGGAGCCAGATAGCTTCCGTTTTTTGGGGAGCTATTTTTAGGCCAAGCCCATGTATCCTCCTCGTTACGTATGCGATCCCCAATTCTGCAATTCGGACTGTTTCTTCGAAGTCGTTCCCGGTTGCGGTTATAAGAGTGTCGTCTGCATAGCAGACGACCTGCACGCCAGCTGGAAGTTCCGTCCGCAAAACCGCGTCGTATGCCAGATTCCATAGAGGGGGGCCCAGTACGGAGCCTTGAGGGACCCCGCATAGTACCTCCCTCTCACATAATTCATTGTTCTGGCCGCTCCATTGGATTACCCTGTTGGTAAGGTAATCCTCTATCACGTTCCGAAGATATACGGGAACCCTATGGTAGATAAGCGCCTGGTGAATGGCCTGAAACGGCAAGGAGTTAAAGGCATTCACAATGTCCAGGCTTATCGCCAGAACCACTTTGCCCTGACTCGTAGCCTCGTCAGATATTGCGCGGACACGGAGGATTGCATCTATTGTCGAGCGACCCTTCCGGAATCCAAACTGCGCATCTGAGAGGTCTGGACCGATCTCGGAGAGGTGCTTTGCGAGTCTGCTTGCAATCACCCTTTCAAGCAATTTACCCGCTTCATCTAGTAGACATATTGGCCGGTATGCAGATGGATTGTCCGCGGCCCTGCCCTCTTTCTTTATCAGGACCATCCTTCCAACTTTCCAAGGGGCCGGGAACCGACCCTGGCGTAGGCAATTGGTAAAGAGTTGCCTAAGTTGGTTCCCTAACACCGAGAGGGCCAAGCCCAGTGCCCGACCGGGGACACCATCAGGTCCTGGGGCCGTATTCTTTGAAAGGAGATGATTTACGGCCTGTCCAAATTCCTCCTCTGTAACCGTCCAATCGTTGTTCCATTGAAAGGACACATTCTGATTCATGTGGGCGAGCTCTGCAGGCCTCGGGAAAAGATTCCCCATAACCGCGTCCAGGAACTCCGGATCCATCGATTCAGTCAATGGAGGGACCCATGGTCTGAGCTTTCCGAGGACTATCTTGTACGGTCGCCCCCATGGGTCGCTATTGAGTTGTTCGACAAGTTCTGCCCAGGAACGTGACTTGGCATTGGCGATGGCTACCTGGAGTAATTTAGTAGCCCTCCTGTAGGACTCGTAGGCGCTCGTGGTCTCGTCAGTCGTGGAACGTCGCCGCCTTCGCGTCCTGGTATATACACGCCGGGCACGTAGGCATGTCTTCCGTAGTTGGGCTATCTCGTCCGTCCACCAGTAAGCTGATCTTCGCTTGATTGGTTTGGAGCGGGGCATCGCTACATGACAGATGTCAGTCATGACAGACTGAAAGCGAGCTGCTTCATCTGTTACATTGGAAGACACTTCCCTCCTCGCCTGAGGCCAGTCAGCCACGTTTGCTGCGGCAATTAGCTTGTCTCGGTCAAGTCGTTTAAGAGACCAGCGTACCGGCTGATTACGCGGTCTATGATCCATAGGCAGTCGGCCGACATCGATAATGATGTGCCGGTGGTCAGACAGAGTGACCAAGTCTTCAGCCACCCTCCAACCCGATACAAGTCGGACAGCGGCAGGTGTTGCCCACGAAAGATCAACTACCGACTCCCCCTGCCATCGTACGCACGTGCTCTCCGTGCCACGATTCAAGAGCCGGAGGTCTGTACTGGCAGCCCACTCTTGCAGGGTTTCCCCTCTGACGCTGTCTCGCGCATTCCCCCAAGCCCTCGAGTGGGCGTTAAAGTCGCCCAGTACGAGTACTGGGCGAGGATGACACGCGCGGATGTAGTTGGTAAGGCTGTCCAGATATGTCTCGAAGGTGTTCAGAGAACAGTTCGGCGAGATGTAGCAGCCAATGATCACTATGTTTCGACATGTCACAGCCACAAATCCCGGGCCGCTCGCCGTAAGGGCGCAGGGAGGGTCTTCTGCATCACCACTCCAATAGATGGCAACTGAGCCTCCTGCATCCCCAAACCATCGAGGGTTATTCGGGATAGCATGGGGCTCCGCTATTACCGATATGGCAATCCTCAGCTCTGCCGCGGTTTGCAGCAGCAGGTCTTGGGCTCCGCGGCAGTGGTTGAGGTTGCCTTGGAGGATTCTTATTGATCGATTGAATTTTGAATCTCCATGGCGACCTCAGGACTTTGTTTGTCCGGGCGTGGATTTGGAACGCTCTCCCTTACATTTGAAGCAGAGCCCTGCTGCGTTCTGCTTCTTTTGGTTTTTGGCGGGGTGCAGTTTTTGCTCCCCAGCCTATGGTCTGCTGGTATTCCCAAGTCGGAGCAGACAGGACATGTGAAGGTCGTCCCTGGGCAAGCGCGGGCAGTGTGTCCGAGCTGACCACAAGCGTAGCATCTGCCACTCCTGTCCTCGTCGTTTGGGCACTGCGCCTTGACATGTCCCATTCTCAGGCATTTGAAGCATTGCAAGGGACGTGCTTTGAGCATCCTCACCCGCGCTGAATGCCAGCCTCCGATGGTGATCCTTCCTGATGCTTCCGTTGCGATCTTTCGTACCGCTGTTATGGGGCACTTCACCCAGGCCGTGCCTAGTCTGCGATAAGGTTGCCTGATTTCTCCAACTTTGACGTCGGCTACAGAGCATCCTCCTGCAGTGGCGATAGCCGCCGCGACATCTTCTGGGGTGATGGACTCATCGAGATCCATCACACGCATCTCTCCGGTCTTAGTCGGGCGTGCGATGCGCACATCTGCGAAGTCACTGAGGGCTGCACGCATTGCTTCCGCCAGCTTGGTAGCCTTAGATTCCGCGTCTGCGCCTGGGACCTCTATTACGATGCCTCCAGTCGCAGCGCGTTTTTGTCTAATGTTGGTGATACCAATTTCCGCAAGTTTCACTCTTTGCTTTGCGGCAGCCATTACCGCTGAGTAGGTAGAGTTAGTCGTCTAGCGTTTCCGGGTTGAGCCGGTTTTTTCTGTTGCCTAGCAACCTGGGACCAGGCTGGCGCCTGGTTTTTCGATCCCAGTGGTTGGTTGTTCCTAGGTGGCTGTTCACTAGGAGGCTGCTGAACAGTCCGAGACTCAGACTCAGAAGGCAAAACTAGAGCTTTGTCTTTCTTCTTTGGTTTCCGCCGCTTTCTTCTCTTGTTGTTATCATCCGGTAATTCCTCCTGTCCGGAACGTGTCACCACAGGCGAAACGGTATTTGGCGCTTTTCCTTGAAGCGGGGGCCTGATGGCCCGATCAGGGAATATCTCAGCCCTGAATGCGGCAAACCGTTGGTCCAGCAGGGTGCCTATTTCCTCAAGCGTAAGACCGGTGCTTTCTTTCGGAGTTGGGATTGGGACTACGTTTTGTGTAGCGTCATCCTGTTTACACCGTCGAAGCTCTTCCAGCTCTTTGGTTAGTCGATTGAGCGACTCCTCCATACTAGTTATCCGCGAGCGTAAGGCTGCATTTTCGGCTTCCAGTTTTTCCGAACTCGGATTTAGTGCTCGCAAGGAAATTTCGTCTGCTGCAGCTTTGACAGTTCTCGCAGCTATCCTGAGACTGCGCACGAAATTTCCTTTTAGGTTCTTAGACCTGTCAGCGACCTTCTCTACAGACTCCATGGACTCCGCAATTCGAGCCCCGAGGTCTGCTGTTGGCTGTGCTCTCATTTCCGCGGCCAACTCTTCCCTTCCCGGCAACGTGTCTTTCGCCCGGGTGTTCGACGTTGTGAGCGACGAGATATCACTCGCTTCGTCTTCCTCAGTCCGTGCGTTTGACCGAAGCTTGCGCTTGGCCGAAGGTGTTTCAGTATCTTCCGCCCGCCTGCCACGTTTCCTTGCACGGATGGCAGCTGATGCAGCTGAGGATGCCGAACAGATTGATGCGTTGTCGTCATCCTCAGATTCGCCGATAGACCTGGGAACAGCGAAGACGTCTTGTTCCCTACTACTCTTTTCTCCCACACTTTTACTACCACGCCTAGTTGCCCCCCCAGACACGGATGGGCTGAGTGTATCGGTAGTTGCCGCCTGGGCATCTACCGATACACCAAGGGATTCTCCGGCATTGCCGGTACCCTCCTGGGTATTCGTTTCCTTAAGCGTGCTTCGCATATTGGTTTGTTTTGGTTGACACCCTCGGGACCGGGTTCCCCCCGGCCATGCACACCATCGGCGGGTGTCGGGACCTTAGTGTTCGGACCCATTTTTTATTGAGGTTGGGCTTCCTCGCGACCCAATAGGATCCCCGGTCCTCTGTGTAAGAGGGTAACGGGTCGGCCGGCTAACCAGTCGTAAAGATGACCAGTAGGCCGCCCATTCTTGCTCTGCGGGGTAGGGGATAGAAACCTACCACAGCACCGCAGGCCTTGCAGGTCCGCCATCCCACGAGCCATTGCTCCACTTGCACACAGTGCTAAGCGCCAGAGGCGCTTTCTGCATCTCCTGTCCCCTCTTCTAGTAAGAGGAGTACCGAGAGCAGTCAACGCGGCCCAATTGGTTTCCCCAAGGTGCTGGATTGCACCCCAGGTAATATGCCCCCCCGCCGCGACAAGGCTTGGGACCATGGGGGGGAACCTAACCTAACCTAACCTTTTTTTTTTTTTTTTTTTTGTTCTCGCAGGAGAAATGCACTTACGCACTACCGGGCCACTGCACGCGGCCCGAGTGTGGGACTCGCCTAAAACCGGCTCTACCCACTAAAACTCCTGCGTCCGCTCCTCTGTGCCATATGGTGGCGGGGGGGTGGGGCGCTTTCGCATTCTTCCACCGCCCCTCCGGCACTTGCCAGCCTAGCCGGCGTCTTCTCGACTGGGGGGGAGACCCCGGTAATGCTTCTCAAATGCGCGCGGTGTGCGGAAACACCGCGCGCTACTCCTGGAGGAAGTGGTTATTCCATCACTTCCTCCGGCACCGCCCCAGATGTTGTTGGGGCGGGCGCTGCTTTCTTTCTCCGTTTGGCCTTGGGTAGAGTCCCCTTGCAAGCGGGAGACCCCACTTTGTGGCTCGCCGGAAGACTTGCCGCCGAACACACGGAGCAGTGAGGCTCGCCGGTGCAATCGGCGGCCTTATGCCCCTTTTGACCGCAGCGGAAACATTCGTCACTGCGGTCAACTTCCGACGTGCATTGAGCACCAGTGTGACCGACAACGAGGCATCGGTAACAGCGCAAGCGCCTGGCAGGTAGCACTCGCACTTGGGCCGAAACCCATCCCACTAACAGCCTCGAGGTTTCTACCTTTTTCGCAGCAGCCATCGGGCAACGGACCAAGATTGTTCCGCGACCCGATTTTGAGAAGCGAATCCGCCCCGCCTTTACAGTGTCAGCAGGGCAGCCCCCACATTGGGCCACGGCAGCTACCACTTCCCCCTCCGCAACTGAATCGTCCAGCCCTGAAATACGCATCTCTGCGCATTTCTCGGGCCGGGCGATCCGCACGGTGTCAGTCGGTAGCACCTCCCGCAGCCTAGCCGCTAGTTGGTCGGCCTTCTCTCCGTTAGCGGCGCCCGGAATCTCTAGTATTCGGGCACCTGTCGCCCCCACCCTCATTTTGACGCCCGGTATGCCCATCTCGGCAAGGGACACTTTGTCCCTCGCACGAGTCAGGACGGACGCATACGTTGCACCCGTGTCTGCCGCACCGGGCTGCAGCGTCAGGACGACGGCCGCAGACCGGGGCGGGCGCAACCTTGGCTTCTTTTTCTTTTTGTTGTCAACCTTCCCCGTCCCCTGTTTCTTCGGTAAAGGAGGAGAAGCCTCTTCTTTCTTATTAGCTTTTCGCTTTTTCTTCTTTGTTCCCTTCTTTTCCACCCGGGTCCACCCCTCTTTGATTGGGGCAGTCTGAGCGGATGTAGAAGGTACCGGGGTAGGTACTCGGGTCATAGCTGGCTGGGCACTTCGGCCTTTGCCTCTCCCCTTGCCCTTTGTGGGCTTGACTTGCTTCGACCCGGCAACAACTTCGGCGGCAGTCAAATGCAATGTGGTGTCTATGTCCGGTGTGGGTATAGGTACCACTTCCTCGTCCGTTTTATCCCCTCTAAGCGGGGGCCTTACGCGTTTCTCCGGTAGAAGCCGGTCTGCAACTGAGGCCATCTTGGCGTCCATCATGTTGCCGACCTGCAACATGATACGACCCAACATGGCCTCCTGGTCTTCTACGGGGCGGTTCTCCTCAGGTTCCGTCCTTCGTCTGGCTAGTTCCTCTCGGATTTGAGCTACTTCCGCGCGCAATACTTTCAGCTCTTTCTCCTGGCGATAGTTCGCTGCGCGGAGTAGCTCTACCTCTTCCCCTTCAGTCCTTTCCTTAAGGGCCGCGACCGCATCCTGAATGGCCCAGGCCGCTTGCTTAAGGGCACGCACCATTGTGCCCTTAAGATTTTTCGACTTTCCAGCAACGCTCAGAATTAGGTCGCACCCTTTCTGAGCGTGCGCGGCCAAATCCTCTGAGGAGCGGTCCTCCTTCCGTGAAACTTCGAGGGTTTTGGCCATGGAGAGTATTTGCTCCTCGGCCAAAACCTCGACTTCCTGTTTCTTGGCTTTCAACAGCGCCTCCTTGGCCTGACGTGGGCCGACGTAGGCGCCTGTTGTTGGTGGGCGCCCACGCCCTCTTTTCGCCAGTCCAGTTCTCGGCGTTTCGTCAGCGGCCGTGTCGTCAGAGTCCAGCCCAGATTCGGCATCATCCGGGCCGGGCCTCTTTCGCCGTAGTCTTCCGGTTTTATCGGTTGACAGTGACATCACGCCAGTCGAGCTGTCGGTGTCAAAGTCACCAGTGTCAGTCCCTGAGCCGCGTACTCCCGCAGCAGCCTCCTTCCTAGCAACGTCCAAATAGTAAGCTGATTCGATGTCAAGTATGGATTCGCAATGTTCGTCGGTGCGCGAACCGGCGGAACGCCGGTCCGCGAAGCAGTTTTTGCCCCCCCCAGAGTACGTGGGGCTGCCGGCACCCGAAGGCGCCGGGAGGGATTCCCCGGCTTCGCCGGGACCCTCCTGGGTAGACCTTTTAAAACTGCTGTGCTGCATCATGTTTGTGTGTGGCCCATTCCGGGTGGGCCTACCCCCGTCTCGTCAGCGCTCGCCCGATAACCCTACGCCGCGGCACGCCGACCGCGGTTTCGGGGTGATTTTTTAAAGAGGTTTTCTTCCTCCCAGCCCCACAATGGGCTCCCGGAAACCGGGTTATGAGTGCCGCATCCAAACGCCGTTCTCATGAAGAGAACGGAAAGGAGCGGCGTAGTGGTCCAATTAGTTCCCCAAGGTGCTGGATTGCACCCCAGGTACTAAGCCCCCCCGCCACGACAAGGCTTGGAACCATGGGGGGGAACCTAACCTTTTTTTTTTTTTTTTTTTTTTTTTTTTTTTTTTTTTTTTGTTTACGCAGGGGAAATGCATTTACGCACTGCCGGGCCACTCAGCGCGGCCCGAGTGTGGGACTCGCCGGCTTCAGACCGACCATACCCACTAAAACCCCTGCGGTGTCCTCCTCCTCGATGATTCATGATGACGGGGCGATGAGTACTCGTGAAAAATCATCCATCTCCCCGGCAGCATCCGCCGCCACTTACTTTGTGACGGCGATATCCTCCTTGGTCCAGGATTCTTAACGGAACCCCGGTAGACGTCTTTAAAGCGCGCAGGGACACTGCGCGCACCTCCTCGAGGCCTGGGAGGGCCTTTACGCCCCGGCCCCATTTACGGGGGACGGAAGAGTTGTCGATAAGCCCTTCGACGGGCCCCCACGCGTCTTCGGCGGATCTGGGAGGAGAGGGCTGAACTTTCCCTTTCCCTTTCCGCTGACTCCTTCTGCGACACCACGTCCTCGCAGAAGGAGCGTACTGCCGTCCAAGCATCTTCGCTCTCAACCATAGCGTTTGCAACGGTCGGGAGCGAAAGATCTTCTCCAATAGCGTTGCGTAGGACACGACGCTGCACTGCCCAACCATGGCATTCCTCTAACGTGTGCTGCGCCGTGTCCTCGCTGCCCCCACAATGGTGGCATTCAGAGGTTGGCTCGCGCCCCGCAATGTGACACAGGTACTTTCCAAAACACCCATGTCCAGAAAGCACCTGCGTCAGGCGGAACGTGAGAGACCCATGCCGCCTGTCCAACCATTTCTCCAGTACTGGCCGAATGGCCTCGATTGTCCGATGTCCGGCCGTTGGTTCGGCCAGCCTCCTCTTCCACCTCTCGATTAAAGCCTGCCTGGCGCGGGATTTCCACGCTTCCGATACAATCGGTAGGTCACCGCGAGACCGGAGCTCGATGCGACGCTCGTACGCCCCCGCGAGAAGTGCAGCCTGGAGATCCCATGGTGGCGAACCCGCCAGGACGCACGCTGCCTCATAGGAGATTGTGCGGTATCCTCTAATAGCTCTCACCGCCACAACCCGCTGCGGTTTTCGTAGTAGGGTAATATTCGCCGCCGAAAGTGTAGGGGCCCAAACTGGGGCCCCATATAGAGCCATTGCACGCACAACCCCCATGTAGAGTCGACGGCATGCATCACTCGGACTACCGATGTTTGGCAGCAATCTCCCTAGGGCGCCGGCAGCGGCCATAAGACGAGGCACCAGGCGTTGGAAGTGTGCGCGGAAACTCCACCGGCTATCGAGGACAAGCCCGAGGTACTTTATATCGGGCTTGACCTCGATACGAACGCCGCTCACTACAACGTGGGCCCCAGGAGGTGGCGCAGCCCGCCGCCCATGAAAACAAAGGGCTTCAGATTTCTCAAGCGCCACCTCGAGACCCAGCGCACGAATACGACCGACAACTATAGCCACGCCAGCTGTAGCTAGACGGGCGGACTCACGGTAATTAACACCTCGGGCGGTGACAAGAGTGTCATCGGCGTAACATGTCACTCCAAGGCCCGAAGGGAGGGCGCCCCTTAGCACCCAGTCATAACCGATATTCCACAAGAGCGGACCGAGGACCGATCCCTGTGGAACACCGCACGACATCTCCCTTCTGCCTTGTGTGCCATCTCGCCTCGTATAGTTCACCCACCTATCACTCAGATAATTCTCCAGTAGCCGACGGAGATATAGAGGCACTCGATGATATTTTAGTGCCTCTCTAATACAAGACCACGGCAGAGTGTTAAAGGCGTTAGCGATGTCTAAAGAAATTGCTATCAACACTCCGCCGCGGGCAACCACCTCTTCCGAATCGGCCTTGACACTTAGGATTGCGTCGATTGTTGAACGGCCGGTTCGGAATCCATATTGGGCATCAGCCAAATTAGGACCTATGCAACGTAGGTGCTCGACCAGGCGGGCAGCAATTATCCTCTCGAACAGCTTGGCCGCCTCGTCGAGCAGCACAATAGGGCGGTATGCTGAAGGTGATTCCACAGGGCGCCCATCCTTTCTCAGTAACACGAGTCCACCCGTCTTCCATATGGTGGGGAATCGTCCTGACACTAAGCAGGCTTGGAACAGCCGTCCTAGTCGTTCCCCGAGGACTTCTAGGGCCATAACTAAAACTCGACCGTGAATGCCGTCCGGTCCGGGTGCAGTGTTTTTTGTCCGGAGTTTATCCACGGCCGCATCAAACTCAGCCGGTGTAATTCGCGGCACCTCATTATCCTCTTCTTCAGCACTTTCGCTGACAGACAGTGGCACCATCACGGGAGGAATGTGTTCCGCCCGAATTGGAAAGAGGGCGGACACCACATCCTCCAGGAAACTGGGCTCCAAACTCTGCATTACAGGTTGCGCCCAGGGACGGAGTTTTCCTCTAACCGTTTTGTATGGTCGCCCCCACGGATCGCGATCCAGTGTCTGAAGAAGTTCCTCCCTCGCACGAGACTTGGACCTACTAATGGAGATTTTCAGCATTCTTTTCTTTTCTCTGTAGGCTGCATATAAGTTTGCTTCCGCAGTCTCGTCTCGGATGCGTCTTCGCCGAGATCTTGTATATTGGCGCCTGGCCGCCACGCAGTCAGTTCGAAGTGCGGCTATTTCTTCCGACCACCAATATACTTGTCGTCGGGTGGGTGGCGGTCTTGATCTGGGCATTGCAGCGTCACACACCTCCGTCATTGCGGCCCGGAACCATTCCGCCTCTACATCCACCTCTACAGGCCCAGCGGGTAGATCTTGCCAGGCCTGGACCACGGCAGCTTCCATCAGTATGTCTTTGTCAAGACGTCTTAACGTCCATCGAGGAAGCGGTGGAGTATTACCAGCAGGCATACTCGTTGACGAGGTGGACACGTCAAACCTTATGTATTGGTGGTCTGACAACGTTTCCACCCCGTCTAGGACCCTCCAGTTTCGAACGCATCTTGCGACAGCAGGGCTAGCAAACGAGATGTCCACTATAGACCCGCCCTGCTGTCTTACGCAAGTGTAAGTTGAACCCTCGTTTAAGACACAGCAGCCGACTGAAAGGATCCATTCCTCCAGCACGTCACCCCGTGGGTCAGAAACAGGGGACCCCCAGGCCGCAGATTTGGCGTTGAAGTCCCCCATCACAAGTACCGGGTGAGGACTGGTCCGTCTGAGTTGGACTTCCATCTCGCCCAGAAATGACTCAAAGTCACTAAGGTGACGATTGGGAGAGAAATAGACTCCCACTACGACAATTCCTCTCCATTCTATTGCAACGAATCCTCGGCCCCTGCACAATATTTTGAAGGCTGGGGCTGAGAACGACACTATTATTGCTACCAAGCCATCCGCATCCGCGACCCAGTTTTCTCGAGGGGGGATGAAGTATGGCTCAGCAGCTACCACAAGCTCTATGTTCCACTGCGCCATGGACTGCAGAAGAAGATCTTGCGCCCCGGCACAGTGGTTTAGGTTCGTCTGAAGGAAGCGATGAATGGTGTAACTATCCATTACGTATCCATCGCTTCTCTCGGTTCCATCTGTGACGTAGTAGCCACGTCGGTTTGGACTCTAATGGCCCCTCTTCTATTTTTCCTTTTAGCCGTGGCTTTACCACATGTTTTGGCTCCGGCTCGATGATCAGCTGGACGTCCCGCAGTAGCACAGATTGAGCAATGCGGAGCGGTATTGCATCCGGCTGATTTGTGACCCTTTTGGCCGCAGCGAAAGCATTCCTCGCTGCGGTCAACTGTAGAGGCACATTGCACTACCACGTGTCCTACTTCCAGGCACCTAAAGCATCTCATGGGCTTTTTGGGCAAAACGTGAACCTGCGCTGAGACCCAGCCTACCAACAACCGGGAACTCGCCACAGCTTGTGCTGCTGCTACTGGGCAACGCAGGAAAAGCGAGCCCTGTCCCCACTGGGTGCGACGAATTTCACCTGCCCGCACTTGATCAGTGCCACAGCCCCCAACACGAGCGACAGCTTCTATTACTTCGGCCACCGTTACGGAGTCGTCTAGTCCGGTAATCCTTAGATCCGCACATTTCACCGGTCTGACAACTCGGACGCTTTCGGCGGGAAGTACCTCCTTGAGTTTTTCGACAAGAAGGTCTGCCTTATCGCCGCTCACCGCTTTGGGCAGTTCCAAAATGCGGGCTCCAGTAGCAGCCTTTTTAAATGTTAACGCCGGTATTCCAAGCTCACTTAGAGACACGCGCTGCTTTGCTTGGCTTAAAATGTCTGCGTAGGAAGCACCCTTTTCCTCTGCCCCTGGCTGCAGCGTCAGTACAACTGCAGCTGATTTAGGAGGACGCAGCTTTGGCGGCTGCGACTTTGCATTCCTAGGTTTCGGCGCAGATGTACTAGGCACAGCGGCTTGTGTCACTGGTGCTCTGGCTTGGGTGACTTTGCGCTTCCTTCGTTTTTTGTTTTGGACTTTGGTCCACTCCTCTTCTCTTGCCTCTGCATGCACGGTTGGCGTTTTCGTTTGCTCGGACACCCTTGGAATAATGGCCGAATTTTCACCTTTCTGCTTACGCTTACCCTTAGAAGGGCCCGGCTCCTGTGATAGACCATTGGCTGCATTATTTGCCGCTGCCTTAAACGAAGTAGCAGCTGTTTTTGAGGCCAATGGGGGCCGAAGATTCTTTTCAGGGAGCAGACGAGACTCAATCCCAGCAAGCTTGGCGTCAAACATGCCACCGATCTCTAACATTATCGACTTTCGAAACTCGCCTTCCGTCATCGCTCTCTCCTCTGCGGACTGTGGTGGCGGTCGCGTTAAGTCTTTCCTCAAACTCGCAAATTCTCCCCGTAACGCTGCTAGCTCTGCCCTTAGGCGCTCGTTATCAGCCCGCAGCGTTTTCGTTTCGTCATTGACTGTCCTAGTTTTGAGGACCAGAACAGACTCCCGAACCGCACTCGCAGCATCTTTTAGGGCCCGCACGAAAGTTCCCTTTAAATTGCCCGATTTAGAGGCAATTTTCAAGATAACCTCGAGGCCATCCTCTGCCCTCTTGCTCAGCGCCTCCATATCCAGATCTGTTACTTCTGCATGGGGCAGTGCTGGGGGATGAGCTCTGATTTTACGCGTTAAGATCTCAACCTCGTCCTCAACCGATGGGCGTGGTGCTTCTTTCATGAAAAGGGCTTGTTTATTCTTGCCACGTTTCGTTCCTCCTTTAAGAGCCCCCGACCGGGCGTCTGAATCACTGCTGGAATATCCTGAGTTATCCAGCACTGCATCTACCTTACTCCTCGGCCTTTTACGGCTAGCATACTCCAACTGCATCGGCGACGGTGGCCTCGATGCGTCAGACGCGACAGATCCGCTATTGGTTCGAAGCCGCGTTAAGCGGACTACCGGCACCAATTTAGCGCTCTTTTCCTCCTCTTGGCCTTCACGGCCACCTCCCGTCTTATTCTCCTCCAGGCCTTCACGGCCCACCTTCTCTTCGATTTGGCCTTCGCGGCCCACCTTCACGTCATTTTGGCTATCACAGCCCTCCACCAAAGCATCAAAAGTTTTAGTATCCATATTAGTTCCCACGAGTAGAAACAGGATTAAACGCTGCCTAAAAGGCGCCTACATTATCGCGCCCCGGGGGTCGGCCGGTACCCGGGCGGGTCCACACTAGCGACTGATAAACCCGTCAGCCATACATCCCGACTTGAGGCGGTCTGCAAACCTCCTCGCGGTGCGTCTCCGCTTGAGGTTCGGGGAATTTTTTATAGAGGTTATCTTCCTCGCGGCCCGGCCAATTAAGGCAAGGCCCTCGGGTCCAGGATCATTGGCCGATAGACGTGATCACCGACACCTCCTCTGGACTTACGATGTCACGAGCAGGCCGACAGGGTTAGTGCCAGCGATTGCCCGCGCTTACTCCAAGTCCACTGCGCCTTCTGAGAACAGAGGGACACGTGGAGGAGAGTTTGGTCCAATTAGCTTCCCCAAGGTGCTGGCTTGCACCCCAGGTACTAGAGCCCCCCCGCCACGACAAGGCTTGGAACCATGGGGGGGGGGGGAACCTAACCTAACCTAACCTAACCTAACCTAACCTTTTTTTTTTTTTTTTTTTTACGCAGGGGAAATGCATTTACGCACTGCCGGGCCACTCAACGCGGCCCGAGTGTGGGACTCGCCGGCTCCCGACCAGCCATACCCACTAAAACCCCTGCGGTGTCCTCCTTCTCGATGCTTTGTTGTGACGGAGCGGGGGGAACGCATGGGCATTCGTCCACCGCCCCGGCAGCATCCGCCGATATTCACTTGATTTCGGCGATATTCTCCTCGGTGCCGGGGATTTTGCGGAACCCCGGCAGACAGCTTTGTGGCGCGCAGGGACACTGCGTGCGCCTCCTCGAGGCCTGAGAGGGGCTATTGCCCCGACCTCATCTACGGGGGTCGTAAGAACTGTTGGTAGGCCCTTCGACGAGCCCCCGTGCGTCTTCGGCGGTTCTGGGAGGAAAGGGCAGAACCTTCCCTTTCCCTCTCCGCTGACTCCTTCTGCGACATTACGTGTTCGCAGAAGGAGCTTACTGCCATCCAAGCGTCCTCGCTCCCAACCATGGCTTTGGTGACAGTTGGAAGCGACAGATCCTCCCCTATAGCGTTGCATAGGACACGACGCTGCACTGCCCAACCCTGGCACTCCTCTAGTGTGTGCTGCGCCGTGTCCTCGCTACCTCCGCAGTGGTGGCAAGCTGTGGTTGGCTCACGCCCCGCAATGTGACAAAGGTACCTTCCAAAACACCCGTGTCCAGAAAGCACCTGCGTCAGGCGGAACGTGAGACAACCATGTCGCCTGTTTAACCAGTTTTCCAGTACTGGCCTGACAGCCTCGACGGTCCGGTGACCGGCCGTTGGTTCAGCCAGTCGCCTTTTCCACCTCTCGATCAAGGATCTCCAAGCGTGGGATCTCCATGTCACCGTAACCATTGGTGGATCGCCGCGAGACCGAAGCTCGATTCGCCGTTCATACGCTTTAGCAAGTAGCTCAGCCTCTAAGTCCCACGGCGGTGAGCCCGCCAGAACGCAAGCCGCCTCGTTGGAGATAGTGCGGTATCCCCTAATCGCCCTCACCGCCACTACCCGCTGTGGTTTCCGTAGCAGGGTGACGTTTGCCGCCGACAATGATGGGGCCCAAACTGGAGCTCCGTAGAGAGCCATTGACCGCACTACCCCCATGTAAAGACGGCGGCATGCATCACTCGGGCCACCGATGTTTGGCAGCAGCCGCCCCAGCGCACCAGCAGCGCCCATAACACGGGGTACCAGGCGTTGAAAGTGCGCGCGAAAACTCCACCGACTATCGAGGACAAGCCCAAGGTATCTCATATCAGGCTTGACCTCGATGCGAACTCCGCTCACTACGATGTGGGCCCCAGGAGGTGGCGCAGTCCGTCGCCCATGAAAACAAATGGCATCAGACTTTTCTAGCGCCACCTCGAGACCCAACGCCCGAATTCGACCAACCACTATTGCCACGCCGGCCGTGGCCAGACGGGCGGACTCGCGATAATTTTCCCCTCGGGCAGTGACAAGAGTGTCATCTGCGTAGCAGGTCACTCGAAGGCCGGAGGGGAGTGCACCTCGCAGCACCCAGTCATAGCCGATGTTCCACAGGAGCGGCCCGAGAACCGATCCCTGTGGAACACCGCACGACATCCTCCTTCTACCTTGTGTTCCATCTTGCCCCACAAAGGTCACCCACCTCTCAGCCAAATAGTCTCCCAGCAGTTGACGGAGGTAGCGAGGCACCCGATGATAAACGAGCGCCTCTTTGACACAAGACCACGGCAGAGTATTAAAGGCATTGGCAATGTCTAGAGAAACTGCCATTAACACTCCACCCTGGGCAACCACCTCTTCCGAGTCGATCTTGACGCTTAAGATCGCATCGATTGTTGAACGGCCGGCTCGGAACCCGAACTGGGCATCAGACAAGCCGGGACCCATGCGACCTAGGTGCTCGACCAGGCGGGCAGCAATTATTCTCTCGAACAGCTTGGCCGCCTCATCGAGCAACACAATGGGGCGATACGCTGCAGGAGACTCTGCGGGGCGCCCCTCCTTCTTCAATAGCACAAGTCTGCCCGTCTTCCAAATCGTTGGGAATCGTCCCGACTCCAGGCAGGCCTGGAACAGCCGCTCGAGTCTGTCCCCGAAAACACTGATGGTCATCACCAAAACTCGGCCGTGAATGCCATCTGGTCCGGGTGCGGTGTTTTTGAGCCGGAGCTTATCTACAGCTGCTTCAAACTCTGCCCCTGTTATCTGTGGCACCCCATTTTCATCCTCTGCAGTATCTTCGTCGATAAGTATAGACGGCGCCATCTCAGGAGGGATGTGTTCCGCCCGATGCGGAAAGAGGGCAGACACCACATCCTCCAGAAAACCGGGCTCTAAACTCTGCGTTATGGGGGGCGCCCAAGGACGGAGCTTTCCCCTGACTGTTTTGTACGGTCGCCCCCACGGATCACGGTCCAGAGTTTGGAGGAGTTCCTCTCTAGCACTAGTCTTGGCCCTGCTGATGGTTATTTGCAGCATCTTTTTCTTCTCCCTGTACGTTGCATATAACCTGGCCTCTGCGGTCTCGTCTCGGTTTCGCCTACGGCGAGATCTTGTGTACTGGCGTCTGGCCGCCGTACAGTCCATTCGTAGTGCAGCAATCTCCTCCGACCACCAGTACACTTTACGACGTTTTAGTGGTTGCTTGGTTCTGGGCATTGCGGCGTCGCACACACGCGTCATTGCAGCTCGAAACCACTCCGCCTCCTCATCAACTACTACAGGCCCAACGGGTTGTTCTTGCCAGGCCTGGACTATCGCAGCTTCCATCAGCAGATCTTTATCTAGACGTTTCAGCGTCCACCGGGGAAGTGAAGAAATATTTCCATTTGTAGTATTAGCACGCCCAGTTGTTGGCGAAGTGGACACGTCAAACCTTATGTATCGATGGTCTGATAACGTTTCCACTCCGTCAAGAACCCTCCAATTACGAACGCAGCGTGCGACAGCAGGACTAGCGAAAGAGATGTCCACAACAGATCCGCCCTGCTGTCTCACGCATGTGTAAGTCGATCCCACATTTAAAACGGAGCAACCAGCCGACACTATCCATTCTTCCAACAAGTCGCCTCTTGGGTTGGAAACGGGGGACCCCCATGCCGCAGATTTTGCGTTGAAGTCCCCCATCACGAGCACCGGGCGAGGATTGATTCGTCTAAGTTGGACTTCCACCTCGCCCAGAAACGATTCAAAGTCGCTGAGGTGACGGTTGGGAGAGAAATATACTCCCAGTACGATGATATCTTTCCACTCTATAGCGACAAATCCACAGCCTCGCCCCACTACTTTAGGAGCCGTGGCTGAAAGCGACACTATAACTGCCACCGAGCCATCCATATCACCAACCCAGTTATCCCGAGGGGAGATAAAATACGGCTCAGCAGCTACCGCAACTTCTATGTTCCACTCCGCCATAGACTGCAGTAAGAGATCCTGCGCTCCGGCGGAGTGGTTAAGATTCGCTTGTAGGAAGTGATAGAAGGTGTATCTATCCATCACGTTTCCATCACTTCCCCTGGCGTTGCAGACGCGGCTTCTGTAGCGGCCGATGCAAGAGGCACCCTAGTATGAGAGGCCACCCCACGTTTCTTTCTCTTAGCCGCCCCACATGATTTGGCGCCAGCTCGGTGTTCAGCGGGACGCCCCGCCGCCGCACAAAGGGAGCAGTGCGGAGCGGATGAGCAGCTAGCTGATTTGTGGCCCTTACTTCCACAGCGATAGCATTCTTCGCTGCGGTCGATTTCTGCCTTACACATGGCCCGTACGTGTCCCGCATCAAGACAGCGGAAACATCTCATAGGTCTCGTTGGCAAAACCCGGACCTGGGCCGAAACCCACCCCACCAGCAGTCTGGAACTCACCACTGTGGTCGCTGCGGAGATAGGGCAGCGTACAAACAACGATCCCTGTCCTGACTCATTGCGACGGATTTCAGCCGCTCTCACTGAGTCTTTGCTGCATCCTCCGACGCGGGCTATAGCCTCAACAACTTCATCAACTGTGACTGAGTCATCTAGACCAGAAACCCTGAGGTCAGCACATTTCACTGGCCTTGCAACCCGGACACTTTCAGCTGGCAGCGCCTCCTTTAATTTCTGAGCGAGGAGATCTGCCACTTCACCACTCGCTGATTTGGGTAACTCCAGAATACGGGCGCCAGTAGCAGTCTTCCTAACCGTCAGCGCTGGAATCCCCAGTTCGGAGATAGATACGCGTTCTTTTGCTTGGGCTAGAATGGCTGCGTAAGAGGCACCCTTTTCCTCCGCGGCTGGCTGCAACGTCAGCACGGGGGCTGCAGATCTGGGTGGGCGCAGCTTCGGAGGCTGCGGCTTGGACGGCTTTGGTTTCTGCGCAGGTGTGCGAGGTGTAGAGGCGCCAGGTATAGGTGTATTTGCAGCTCCATCGGCTTTTCGCTTTTTACCCTTCTTTTTCTGGACCTGGGTCCATCCTTCCTCAGCTGAGCCCTGTTGTGCGGGTGTTGGCAGCACTTGAGGGGGCGTTAGCGGAGTGGAGGCCGAATTCTTAGTGGCCGCGCCTTTTCCCTTTCCCTTGCCCTTTACACGTTTGGGC
Source organism: Apodemia mormo (assembly GCA_036924255.1). NCBI lineage: Eukaryota > Metazoa > Arthropoda > Insecta > Lepidoptera > Riodinidae > Apodemia > Apodemia mormo. Next base: position 38,593,763 of record JAUPFN010000014.1, on the reverse strand, counting down.
CCCTCTAATTGCGCCTTCGGAGCGTCACCTGCTGCAACCGTCGTTAATGGAGTTGCTGACGATGAGGCCAGCGGCGGCCGTAGGCTCTTCTCGGGAAGAAGGCGACTCTCTATTCCCGCTAACTTGGCGTCAAACATGCCGCCTATTTCAAGCATGATCGCCCTTCGAAATTCTCCATCCTCTTTCGCTCTCTGTGCAGCGGTCTGCGGGATAGGACGCGCCAGGTCGTCCCTCAGAGCTGCGAATTCGCCCCGAAGAGCTGAAAGTTCCGCTTTTAGTCGCTCATTGTCCATTCGCAACGTAGCCGTCTCGTCTGTCACCGTCCTTGTCTTTAACACTTGGACTGTCTCACGAATCGCAACTGCAGCATCTTTTAGGGCACGCACAAATGTCCCTTTCAAGTTGCCAGATTTGGACGCGATTTTGAGAATTACCCCCAAACCGTCTTCTGCCCTTTGGCTTAGCGCTTCAACGTCCATTCCTGCTATTTCTGTCGGCGGTAGCGCTGGTGGTGGAGCCCTTAGTTTTCGGGCCATTTCGACCACTTCCTCCTCACCCGACAACGAGACCATAGCTTTCCATGCCCTTACGTCGTGCAACATGGTTCTTACGACGGTAGGAAGGGCTAGATCATTGCCTAGGTGAGCCACTAGGGCAGTCCTTTCGTTTGTCCAGGCTGGACACTCTTCGAGAGTGTGCTGAGCGTCGTCCCTTTCACAGCTGCAATGGTGACACTTTGGGGTTGCTTCTCGTCCTATCCTATTTAGGTAGACGCCAAAGCATCCGTGGCCGGTCAGCATTTGTGTCAGCCTATATGTTACTGCCCATCTTCTGTTAAGCCAAGGCATGAAGTTGGGCAGTATCGCACCTGGAGCGCGTTGGCGGGCGGCGTTCGTGTTTTCGAGACGCGCCCGCCATTGTGTTAATGCCCGTTGGAGCATTCTGTCCCTCAGTCTTACCCTGCCTGAGGTTTCGTCGTTATTGCGTAAACACCGATATAAATCGGCGTTTACGCCCGCCAATATATCGAGAGGTGGTACTCGTGCTATCAGTAATGCCGCCTCGTGGGATATGGTACGATATCCGCGCGCAATTCGGATCGCCATCTTGCGTTGGAACCCGTTAAGAAGGGCTCTACTGGATCGGTCCTTTGCAAGGCTATTTGACCAGACCGGCGACCCATACAGTGCTATCGATCTGATAACCCCTCCATAGAGTCGCCGGACGGTCTCGTTCGGTCCTCCCAGATTGGGCAATAGGCGGTGTAGCGCGCCCATTATCTTCTCAAGGCGGGGGACTAAGCGGGTAAAATGCTCCTTGAACTCCCACCTACTGTCCAAAACCAGGCCAAGGTACTTCATATACCTGCCTACGGGGATTTGGACGTTATTCACGTAGATAGATGCGCTTGGTGGCTCCCGTCTCCGAGGGAGGTTGTGGAGCCAGATAGCTTCCGTTTTTTGGGGAGCTATTTTTAGACCAAGCCCATGTATCCTCCTCGTTACGTATGCGATCCCCAATTCTGCAATCCGGACTGTCTCTTCGAAATCGTCCCCGGTCGCGGTTATAAGTGTGTCGTCTGCGTAGCAGACGACCTGCACGCCAGCTGGAAGTTCCGTCCGCAAAACCGCGTCGTATGCCAGATTCCATAGAGGGGGGCCCAGTACGGAGCCTTGAGGGACCCCGCAAAGTACCTCCCTCTCACATAATTCATTGTTCTGGCCGCTCCATTGGATTACCCTGTTGGTAAGGTAATCCTCTATCACGTTCCGAAGATATACGGGAACTCTATGGTAGATAAGCGCCTGGTGAATGGCCTGAAACGGCAAGGAGTTAAAAGCATTCACAATGTCCAGGCTTATCGCCAGAACCACTTTGCCCTGACTCGTAGCCTCGTCAGATATTGCGCGGACACGGAGAATTGCATCTATTGTAGAGCGACCCTTCCGGAATCCAAACTGCGCATCTGAGAGGTCTGGACCGATCTCGGAGAGGTGTTTTGCGAGTCTGCTTGCAACCACCCTTTCTAGCAATTTACCCGCTTCATCTAGCAGGCATATTGGCCGGTATGCAGATGGATTGTCCGCGGCCCTGCCCTCTTTCTTTATCAGGACCATCCTTCCAACTTTCCAAGGGGCCGGGAACCGACCCTGGCGTAGGCAATTGGTAAAAAGCTGCCTAAGTTGGTTCCCTAACACAGAGAGGGCCAAGCCCAGTGCCCGACCGGGGACACCATCTGGCCCTGGGGCCGTTTTCTTTGAAAGCAGATGATGTACGGCCTGTCCAAATTCCTCTTCTGTAACCGTCCAATCGTTGTTCCATTGAAAGGACACATTCCGGTTCGTGTGAGCGTGCTCTGCAGGCCTCGGGAAAAGGTTCCCCATAACGGCGTCCAGAAACTCCGGATCCATCGATTCGGTCAATGGAGGGACCCACGGTCTGAGCTTTCCGAGAACTATCTTGTACGGACGCCCCCATGGGTCGCTATTGAGTTGGTCGACAAGTTCTGCCCAGGAACGTGACTTGGCATTGGCGATGGCCACCTGGAGTAATTTAGTAGCCCTCCTATAGGACTCGTAGGCGCTCGTGATCTCGTCGGCCGTGGAACGTCGCCGCCTTCGCGTCCTGGTATATACACGCCGGGCACGTAGACATGTCTTCCGTATTTGGGCTATCTCGTCCGTCCACCAGTAAGCTGATCTTCGCTTGATTGGTTTGGAGCGGGGCATCGCTATATTACAGATGTCAGTCATGATAGACTGAAAGCGAGCTGCTTCACCCGTTACGTCGGAAGACACTTCCCTCCTCGCCTGAGGCCAGTCAACCACGTTTGCCGCGGCAATTAACTTGTCTCGGTCGAGTCGTTTGAGAGACCAGCGTATCGGTTGATTACGCGGCCTATGAACCATAGGCAGTCGGCCGACATCGATAATGATGTGCCGGTGGTCAGACAGAGTGACCAAGTCTTCAGCCACCCTCCAACCCGATACAAGTCGGACAGCGGCAGGTGTTGCCCACGAAAGATCAACTACCGACTCCCCCTGCCATCGTACGCACGTGCTCTCCGTGCCACGATTCAAGAGCCGGAGGTCTGCACTGGCAGCCCACTCTTGCAGGGTTTCCCCTCTGACGCTGTCTCGCGCATTCCCCCAAGCCCTCGAGTGGGCGTTAAAGTCGCCCAGTACGAGTACTGGGCGAGGATGACACGCGCGGATGTAGTTGGTAAGGCTGTCCAGATATGTCTCGAAGGTGTTCAGAGAACAGTTCGGCGAGATGTAGCAGCCAATGATCACTATGTTTCTACATGTCACAGCCACAAATCCCGGGCCACTCGTCATAAAGGTGCAGGGAGGGTCTTCTGCACCACCACTCCAGTAGATGGCAACTGAGCCTCCTACATCCCCAAACCACCGAGGGTTATCCGGGATAGCATGGGGCTCCGCTATTACCGATATGGCAATCCTCAGCTCTGCCGCGGTTTGCAGCAGCAGGTCTTGGGCTCCGCGGCAGTGATTGAGGTTGCCTTGGAGAATTCTTATTAATCGATCGAATTTTGAATCTCCATGGCGACCTCAGGACTTTGTTTGTCCGGGCGTGGATTTGGAACGCTCTCCCTTACATTTGAAGCAGAGCCCTGCTGCGTTCTGCTTCTTTTGGTTTTTGGCGGGGTGCAGTTTTTGCTCCCCAGCCTATGGTCTGCTGGTATCCCCAAGTCGGAGCAGACAGGACATGTGAAGGTCGTCCCTGGGCAAGCGCGGGCAGTGTGTCCGGGCTGACCACAAGCGTAGCATCTGCCACTCCTGTCCTCGTCGTTTGGGCACTGCGCCTTGACATGTCCCATTCTCAGGCATTTAAAGCATTGCAAGGGACGTGCTTTGAGCATCCTCACCCGCGCTGAATGCCAGCCTCCGATGGTGATCCTTCCTGATGCTTCCGTTGCGATCTTTCGTACTGCTGTTATGGGGCACTTCACCCATGCTGTGCCTAGTCTGCGATAAGGTTGCCTGATTTCTCCAACTTTGACGTCGGCTACAGAGCATCCTCCTGCAGTGGCGATAGCCACCGCGACATCTTCTGGGGTGATGGACTCATCGAGATCCATCACACGCATCTCTCCGGTCTTAGTCGGGCGTGCGATGCGCACATCTGCGAAGTCACTTAGGGCTGCACGCATTGCTTCCGCCAGCTTGGTAGCCTTACATTCCGCGTCTGCGCCTGGGACCTCTATTACGATGCCTCCAGTCGCAGCGCGTTTTTGTCGAATGTTGGTAATACCAATTTCTGCAAGTTTAACTCTTTGCTTTGCAGCAGTCATTACCGCTGAGTAGGTGGAGTTTGAGCCTGCAGGAACCGTCACCGTTACGGCAGCCGTCTTCGGTGCACGTGGTGGTTTGGGACTTCTCTTGTTCTTTGGTGTCGTCCTAGCGTTTCCGGGTTGAGCCGGTTTTTTCTGTTGACTAGCAACCTTGGACCAGGCTGGCGCCTGGTTTTTCGATCCCAGTAGTTGGTTGTTCCTAGGTGGCTGTTCACTAGGAGGCTGCTGAACGGTCCGAGACTCAGGCTCAGAAGGCAAAACTAGAGTTTTGGCTTTCTTCTTTGGTTTCCGTCGCTTTCTTCTCTTGTTATTCTCATCCGGTAATTCCTCCTGTTCCGAACGGGTCACCACAGGCGCAACGGTATTTGGCGCTTTTGCTTGAAGCGGGGGCCTGATGGCTCGATCAGGGAATATCTCAGCCCTAAATGCGGCAAACCGTTGGTCCAGCAGGGTGCCTATTTCCTCGAGCGTAAGACCAGTGCTTTCTTTCGGAGTTGGGATTGAGACTACGTTTTGTGTAGCGTCATCCTGTTTACACCGTCGAAGCTCTTCCAGCTCTTTAGTCAGTCGATTGAGCGACTCCTCCATGCTAGTTATCCGCGAGCGTAAGGCTGCATTTTCGGCTTCTAGTTTTTCCGAACTCGGATTTAGTGCTCGCAAGGAAATTTCGTCTGCTGCAGCTTTGACAGTTCTCGCAGCTATCCTGAGACTGCGCACGAAATTTCCTTTTAGGTTCTTAGACCTGTCAGCGACCTTCTCTACAGACTCCATGGACTCCGCAATTCGAGCCCCGAGGTCTGCTGTTGGCTGTGCTCTCATTTCCGCGGCCAACTCTTCCCTTCCCGGCAACGTGTCTTTCGCCTGGGTGTTCGACGTTGTGAGTGACGAGATATCACTCGCTTCGTCTTCCTCAGTCCGTGCGTTTGACCGAAGCTTGCGCTTGGCCGAAGGTATTTCAGTGTCTTCCGCCCGCCTGCCACGTTTCCTTGCACGAATGGCGGCTGATGCAGCTGAGGATGCCGAACAGACTGATGCATTGTCGTCATCCTCAGATCCGCCGATAGACCTGGGAACAGCGAATATGTCTTGGTCTTGTTCCCTACCACTCTTTTCTCCCACATCTTTACTACCACGCCTAGTTGCCCCCCCAGATACGGATGGGCTGAGTGTATCGGTAGTTGCCGCCTGGGCATCTACCGATACACCAAGGGATTCTCCGGCATTGCCGGTACCCTCCTGGGTATTCGGTTCCTTAAGCGTGCTGCGCATATTGTTTGGTTTTGGTTGACACCCTCGGGACCGGGTTCCCCCCGGCCATGCACACCATCAGCGGGTGTCGGAACCTTAGTGTTCGGGCCCATTTTTTATTGAGGTTGGGCTTCCTCGCGACCCAAGAGGATCCCCGGTCCTCTATGAAAGAGGGTAACGGGTCGGCCGTCTAACCAGCCGTAAACATGACCAGTAGGACGCCCATTTTGCTCTGCAGGGTAGGGGACAGAACCACCACCACTACAGCTCCGCAGGCCTTGGAGGTCCGCCATCCCACGAGCTATTGCTCCACATGCACTCAGTGCTAAGCGCCAGAGGCGCTTTCTGCATCTCCTGTCCCCTCTTCTAGTAAGAGGAGTACCGAGAGCAGTCAACGCGGCCCAATTGGTTTCCCCAAGGTGCTGGATTGCACCCCAGGTACTATGCCCCCCCGCCGCGACAAGGCTTGGGACCATGGGGGGGAACCTAACCTAACCTAACCTAACCTAACCTTTTTTTTTTTTTTTTTTTTTTTTTGGTTTCGCAGGAGAAATGCACTTACGCACTACCGGGCCACGCGACGCGGCCCGAGTGTGGGACTCGCCTAAAATCGGCTCTACCCACTAAAACTCCTGCGTCCGCTCCTCTGTGCCGTGGTGGCGGGGGAGGTGGTAACTCCTTGCGGATTATTCCACCATCCCGCCGGCACTTGCCAGCCTTGCCGGCATGCTCCTTAGCTGGGAGAAAGACTCAGCACATCTACTCATATCGGGCGCGCGGTGTGCGGAACCACCGCGCGCATATCTCAACTCCGGGGAGCGGTCATTCCATTGCCTCCCGCGCCCCCCCCAGAGAAACAGGAGGAAGCACGGTTGGCGACGGAGCGACCGCGGTATGTCGCCGCCGATGTCTGGCCTTGGGCAAAGTCCCCCTACAGGAGGGAGACCCCACCCTATGCCCGGCCGGAAGGCCCGCTGCCGCACAAACGGAGCAGCGTGGGTCCCCGGCACAGTCAATGGCCTTGTGCCCTTCTAGACCGCAGCGATAACACTCACCGCTGCGGTCTATCGCCGAGTCGCACTGCGCGCCAGTGTGCCCCACTACGAGGCACCTGAAGCAGCGCAAGCGCTTGGTGGGCAGCACCCGCACTTTGGCGGAAACCCATCCCACCAAGAGCCTCGAGCCTGCCACCCTTTTTGCTGCGGCTATCGGGCAGCGGACGTAGATCGTGCCGCAGCCCGTTGCCGCGAATCGCAATTGCCCCGCCTTGATGGTGTCGGCGGGGCAGTCTCCACATCGGGCCACAGCGGCCACAACTTCTTCTCTCGTGACGGAGTCGTCCAGCCCGGAAATGCGCATTTCTGCGCACTTCTCTGGCCGAGCGACCCTGACTGCATCTCCGGGTAAGACTTCTCGGAGTCTTGCGGCTAGCTGGTCAGCCTTGGCTGAGCTCGTGGCGCCCGTAACTTCTAAGATACGCGCGCCCGTCGCTCCCCTTCTCATCCTGACTCCTGGGATTCCCAGCTCAGCGAGGGAGACTTGGTCCCTGGCTTGGGTGAGAACGGCCGCATACGTTGCACCCATATCGGCCGCACCGGGTTGCAGTGTCAAAATGACAGCTGCAGTCCGGGGCGGGCGCAACCGCGGCGCCGCCTTGTCCTTGGGCCTTGTTGGCCTCTTCTTTGGGGCCGGAGTGGGAGGCTCCTTTTCCCCCCTCGTGGCCTTCTTTCTCCTCCGTCTTTTCTTTTTCCGGTTTTCCACCCGGGTCCAAGCCTCTTGGTCTGGGGCCCGAGCGGAAGACGTAGGCTGCGTTGCAGTCGCTGGGGCCGCGGCAGGCAGGGCACTTTGGCCCTTACCCTTGCCCTTGCCTTTGTGGGGCTTGGGCTTCCGCGACCCGGCAACCACTTCTGCGACGGTCGTACCTGCAGCCGTCACCTCGACTGCTGCGGCGCGAGCTTCCGCCTCCTCCCTTCTTTTATCCGCCGCCAGCGGCGGCCTGAGCCGCCTTTCTGGCGGCAGTCGGTCCGCCAACGAGGCCATCTTGGCGTCCATCATGTTGCCGATTTGCAACATGATGCGCCCCAACATGGCCTCCTCTCTATCTTCAGTGGGCTGGGCCACCTCCGGCACGGCGCGCTGCTCTGTAGGCACGTCAGCCCGCTGCTCCTCTAAAGCAGCCCGGAGCCTAGCGACCTCCGCGCGTAGTGTCGCCAGCTCTTTCTCCTGCTTATGCCATCGCCACTTCATGAGCTCGAGCTCCTCTGTTTCGGTGCGGCTTCTGAGGCCGACCACCGCATCTTCGATCGCCAAAGCCGCCTGCTTAAGGGCACGCACCATAGTGCCCTTAAGGTTTTTCGACTTTTGCGCGACGCCCATTACGAGTGATATCCCGGACTGGGCGTGCGCGGCCAGTTGGTCAGTGGTGCGGTCTTCTCCCCGCGCCATCATCCTCTCCATTTCTAGGGTTTTGGCCATGGAGAGTAACTCATCCTCGACCAAAGCCCCGTCCTCCTTCCTCTTACTCCCTGCGTAGGACTCCTCCGATATAAGAGCCCTCGCCTCAGCGGTGCGGGCGCCGGATGTAAGTGAGCGCCCACGACCTCTCTTCGCCGTTTGGGGCCGTTCTACAAAATCCTCGGCAGCCGTGTCGTCCGAGTCGACCCCGGACGATGGATCGCCCAGGACACGCCTCTTCCTCAACAGCCGCCCCGATTTCGCCCCTAAGCCCTCAGTTGCGACCGTCCCTTGGGGGCCAGTCGAACTTTCGGTGTCGATGTCCCTGTCGTCGCAATAATCGCCGTAGTCGGCAAGAATCCTCTCCATGCTGCCAGAATCGTAGGCAAGATCAAAGTCCGTTGCGAGTAAGCGTGGGTCGTCGGTACGCGAGCTGGCAGATCGCCAGCCCGCGGAGCAGTTTTTGCCCCCCCCAGAGTACACGGGGCTGCCGGCACCCGAAGGCGCCGGGAGGGATTCCCCGGCTTCGCCGGGACCCTCCTGGGTATTCCTTTTAAAACTGCTGGCTTTCATGTTTGGGTTTGTTTGGCTCATTCCGGGTGAGCCTACCCCCGTCTCGTCAGCGCTCGCACGATAACCCTACGCCGCGGCACGCCGACCGCGGTTTCGGGGTGATTTTTAAAGAGGTTTTCTTCCTCCCAGCCCCACAATGGGCTCCCGGAAACCGGGTTATAAGTGTCGCATCCAAACGCCGTTCTCATTAAGAGAACGGAAAGGAGCGACTGGTGGCCCAATTAGCTTCCCCAGGGTGCTGGATTGCACCCCAGGTACTGAGCCCCCCCGCCACGACAAGGCTTGGGACCATGGGGGGGAACCTAACTTTTTTTTTTTTTTTTTTTTTTTTTTTTGATGACGAAGGGGAAATCCTAATGGATACCCCGCCGTTCTTAGAGGGGATGGAAGAACGACAGGGTTATGTCGGACTCTCACCGACTAAAACCCCTCCGGTAGCCTTCTGCCGTGCATTAGGGTGACCACGGGATCTCCAATGACCACACCGCGGCCTCCCTGCACGTTGCCCCCTCGGGCCCTTCCAAAATCAGTACCTACCTTTGGGTACGGTAGTGTGGGGCTACACCACGCCGCCGTCCGTCCCGGGGTTGACTCTGAGTTGGCTTCCCCTTGTAGCCACCTCACAACCCCCACTTCCCCTTTTAGTCGCCTTTTACGACAGGCAGGGGATACCGTAGTCCTATTCGTCGCCCGGAACTACAGGGCCAGGTGCAGACCCTACCTGCGGGGTCCACGCCTCCTTCTCCGAGCGGGATTAGATCTCTCTCTTTCTCGCTCCGCATTCTCTTTCTGAGCCATTACTTTGTCACAAAAGACAATCATGGCCTTCCAGGCTCCTGCGTCCTGTAACATTGCTTTTACAACGCTAGCAGGTGTTAAGTCTCTACCAACTTTGGTAAGCAAGGCAGCTCTTTCAGTCGCCCAAGCAGGGCATTCTTCTAGAGTATGCTGCGCATCATCCAGATCATTATCGCAATGATGACATTGTGGAGTGGTTTCGCGTCCTATCCGATTGAGATAGGCGCCAAAACAACCGTGCCCGGTTAGCACCTGTGTCAACCGGAAGGTGACTGCCCATCTTCGCTTCATCCACTGCCCAAAGCTGGGCAGGATCGCCCCCGGAGCACGTTGTCGTGCGGCGTTCGTATTTTCGAGACGCTCAAGCCATTTAGTTATTGTTTGGAGGTACAGTCTTTCTCTTAGACTTTCTGCGGTAGAAAGTGCGTCACTTTGATGAGCATCACGCAGGCTGTGGTACATAGCAGCGTTTGTGCTTGCAAGAATGTCTAGTGGTGGACATCGTGCTAACAACATCGCCGCCTCGTGGGATATCGTACGATATCCTCGAGCGATACGAATTGCTACCCTTCGTTGTAAGCCGTTTAGTAGGGCTCTACTTCTGCGATCGCTATTAAGGCTGCTGGACCACACGGGTGCACCATAGAGAGCCATGGACCGTATCACCCCTGCATATAACCGACGAACAGCCTCATCTGGTCCACCAAGATTAGGTAGTAAGCGGTGAAGCGCACCCATAGTTTTTTCCAGCCGAGGGACCAGGTGGCTAAAGTGCTCTCTGAAGTCCCATCTGCTGTCCAAAATCAGACCGAGGTACCTCATGCACCTGCCCACTTGGACGTGGGCGTTACCAACATTTATAACAGATCTGGGTAGCTCCTGACCTTGAGGAAGGTTATGGAACCATATTGATTCTGTTTTTTGAGGTGCGACCCTCAGCCCCAGTCCGTTTATCTTCCTTATAAAGTATGCAACCCCGAGTTCAGCGAGTCTGATTGTCTCCTCGACACTGGCTCCGGTAGCTACTATAAGAGTGTCGTCTGCATAGCAGACAACATGTACGCCGACGGGAAGTTCAACACGCAGAGCTATATCGTAAGCTAGATTCCATAGTAGAGGGCCAAGGACTGAACCCTGTGGAACCCCACAGCTCACTTTCCATTCACAGATTTCGGAGTTACGACCCGGCCATTGGATAGTTCTGTCCCGTAGGTAGTCCTCTACCACTTTACAGAGGTAGGTAGGTACTCGGTGTTGTACAAGCGCTTGACGAATAGCTTGCCAAGTGAGAGAGTTGAAAGCATTAACAATGTCAAGGCTTATCGCCAATGCTATTTTGCCCTGACTTAAGGCTTCATCCGATATTGAGCGTACTCGGAGTATCGCGTCTATAGTTGATCGTCTCTTGCGAAATCCATATTGAGAGTCTACAATGTCCGGACCATTCTCGGACAGGTGTGCGGTTATTCTATTGGCCAGTACCCTCTCGAATAACTTGCCTGCTTCATCCAACAGACATATTGGTCGGTATGTAGATGGATTATTTACATCTCTGCCCTCTTTCTTCAGTAGGACCATCTTGGCCCTTTTCCATTGGGCTGGAAACTGACCCTGACGGAGGCAATCCGTAAACAATTGTCTGAGCCTGCCTCCTAGCACAGAAAGGGCCAGGACCAGAGCTCGACCAGGTACTCCGTCTGGTCCTGGTGCAGTCTTCTTCGCACCCAGACGATTTACGGCATGCTCAAACTCCGCTTCCGACACCGCCCATTCGTCCGACCATTCACTTTGTCCACTCAGGTTCTGGGTCCAGTTTTCCTCGTCTTCGACTCTCGGAAAAAGATGTTGTACGACTGTACGTAAGAAATCTGGATCCATCGTTTCCGTCAAAGGCGGTACCCATGGTCTGAGTTTGCCCAGTACTATCTTGTACGGACGCCCCCATGGGTCCCTACCTAGTTGGTCAAGTAGATCTGACCAAGATCGAGCTTTGGCTTTGGCGATTGCAGTCTGGAGCTCCCGTGTTGCCTCTCGATAAATCACATAGGCACTCTCGATCTCTTCAGTTGTTGCCCGTCGTCGTCTGCGAGACCTGGTGTACCGGCGTCGGGCTCGGTGGCATGCTTCCCGCAGTCGCGCAATATCCTCTGTCCACCAGTATGCTGAGGTACGATTTACCGGTTTCACACGAGGCATTGCAGCGTTGCAGACGTAAGTCATAGTAGTCTGGAAGTGAGACACTTCGTTCGAGATATCATGAGGGTCTTCTCTTGGCCTCTGAGGCCAATCTGCTACGTGAGCGGCAGAGATTAGCATGTCCCGATCCAGTCGTTTGAGGGACCACTGTGCTGGTTTATTATGCTGCCTGCTAGCTGGTGCATCTCTTCCAATATCTATAATGATATGGCGGTGATCAGAGAGGGTGACCAGTTCCTCTGCGACTCTCCAACCACGTACAAGTTGGATGGCGGCAGTTGTTGCCCATGAGAGATCTACAACTGACTCCCCTTGCCATCTCACGCATGTGCTAACTGACCCGCGGTTCAGGAGCCGGAGGTCAATGCTGGCTGCCCATTCTAGCAGAGTTTCTCCTCTTGCGTTATCCTGGTTATTCCCCCAAGCTCTTGAGTGAGCGTTGAAATCCCCAAGGACCAATAAGGGATGTGAACGGTATGCACGTATACAGTTCGCTAAGTTGTCCAGATACGTTTCGAAGGCATATAAGCTGCAATTTGGTGTAATATAGCAGCCTACGACCACTAATCTTCCCCATTTAACCCCAACGAATCCCGGCCCACTCGTAATAAGGTTGCAGGGAGGGTCTCCAGTAGCTCCACCCCAATATATGGCAACTGAGCCTCCATCGTCGCCGAACCAGCGAGGATGAGATGGAATAGAGTGAGGCTCAGCAATCACCGTAAGGGCAATTCTCAACTCAGCGACGGTTTGCAGCAGCAGGTCTTGCGCGCCGCGGCAATGGTTGAGATTGCCCTGGAGGATCTTTAGGGGATTGAATTTTGGGCCTCCATAGCCTCCTCAGGACTTTCATTGTCCGGGCGTGGGTTTGACACGCTCTGCATGTTTGTTTGCTGAAGCTGGGCCCTGCTTTACCCTGCTTCGTTTTGTTTTGGGTGGGTTGCATTTTTTGCTCCCCAGTCTATGATCTGCTGGCAGCCCGTAATCTGAGCAGACCGGGCACGTAAAGATCGTTCCCGAGCAAGCGCGGGCAGTATGTCCGGGCTGACCACACGCATAACATCTGTTGCTCCTGTCCTCCTCGTTAGGACATTGTGCTTTGACGTGTCCTGTTTCCAGGCACTTATAGCACTGCAATGGTCGCGCTCTTAGGATTTTAACTCGCGCGGAATGCCACGCTCCGATGGTAATCCTCGTTGATGTAGCGGTTGCTATCTTTCGCATTGCTGTCAGGGGACATTTCACCCAGGCAGTACCCAGTCTGCGTGCGGGTAGTCTTATTGGTCCGACTTTGACGTCGGCTGCAGAACAACCGCCAGTCTCGGCAACGGCTACTGCGATGTCTTCTGGAGTAATGGATTCGTCAAGGTCCATTACTCGCATCTCTCCCATCTTTATGGGACGTGCAATGCGCACATCCGCGAAGTCGCTTAGAGCGGAACGCATTTTATCCGCCAACTTGTCGGCTTTCACCTCTGCGTCTGTGCCTGGGACCTCTATTATGATGCCGCCAGTCGCCGCTCGTTTCTGGCGGATGTTGGTAACTCCGATATCGGCCAGTTTTATTCTCTGTTTGGCGGAGGCCATAACTGCAGAATATGTGCAGTTAGACCCCGCGGGAATCGTCACTGTAATAGCAGCTGTCTTTGGTGCACGCGGCGGTTTTATCTTAGGCTTCGTCTTTTGCGAATTGGCCTGATTTGCCTGTGTTACGGGTGTCACCTTACTCCCTGCAGGCTTAGTCGCCCTTCTCTTTTGGCCGGCCACCTCTGACCAGGCCAGCGTCTGGTTATGTGTTTTTTCAACACTCTTTTCCAATGGAGCTTGCCTGGTAGGTTGTCCACTCGACGTAGCTTGGCCTGACTCACTTGCCTTATCAGCAGGTAGAACTTGAGTTTGGTTCTTTTTCCTACGCTTCTGCTTCTGCGGTCGTTTGTCTTTGCCGTCAGGTGCATCGCTCTCTTCCATACAACTTACCGCGGATGCAGCGGTGGTTTGCGATTTCCCCTGAAGTGGGGGCCTAATGGCTCGATCAGGGAAAAGCTCTGCCCTAAAGGCGGACAGCCTTTGATCTAGCAAGGAGCCTATCTCTTCTATTGTCAAACTCGTGGTTTGTTTCTCCACTGGTGCTGCTTTCTGTGTAGCGCCACCCCGGTTTTGTTGACGGAGCTCTTCTAGTTCTCGGGTTACTCGGTTGAGTGATTCTTCCATGCTGGCTATTCGCGAGCGAAGAGCTGCATTTTCAGCCTCTAATTTCTGCGAGCTCGAACCTAAAGCCCGAAGAGCAATTTCGTCTGCTGCGGCTTTGACTGTCCTGGCAGCTATCCGAAGACTACGGACGAAATTACCCTTCAGATTTTTGGATCTGTCAGCGACCTTTTCAACCGACTCCATGGATTCTGCGATTCGGGCCCCTAAATCTGCAGTTGGTTGGGCTTTCATTTCGGCGGTTAATTCTTCCAATCCTGGCAAAGTATCTTTCGCTCGGGTAGTGGACGTTGTGAGTAGTGAGATATCACAGTCCTCCTCTTCCCTGCCTCGTGTGCTCGAACGAAGCTTACGTTTAGCTGTAGGCGTTTCCGTGTCGTCGAGGGGTCCTGCTCGCCTGCTACGTTTCTTTGCGCGGGCGGTAGCTGAAGCGGCTGATGATGCCGACTTGATCGACAGTGCTGAGCAGACTGAAGTATTGTCGTCTTCTTCGGATTCCTCCACGGACCTAGGTACTGCGAAAACGCCTTGATTCTTCTCCTTAGAACTCCCTTCCACCAATCTTCTCTCTTCACGCCTAGTTGCCCCCCCAGATACGGATGGGCTGAGTGTATCGACAGTTGCCACTTGGGCAGCGGCCGATACACTGAGGAATTCTCCGGCTTCGCCGGTACCCTCCTGGGTATTTGGTTGCTGAAGCGTGCTTTTCATGTTTGTTTGGGTTTTTTGACACCCTCGGGACCGGGTTCCCCCCAGCCATGCACACCATCGGCGGGTGTCGGGACCTTAGTGTTCGGACCCATTTTTTATTGAGGTTGGGCTTCCTCGCGACCCAAGAGGATCCCCGGTCCTCTGCGAAAGAGGGTAACGGGTCGGCCGGCTAACCAGTCGTAAAGATGACCAGTAGGCCGCCCATTCTTGCTCTGCGGGGTAGGGAACAGAAACCTACCACAGCACCGCAGGCCTTGCAGGCCCGCCATCCCACGAGCCATTGCTCCGCTTGCACTCAGTGCTAAGCGCCAGAGGCGCTTTCTGCATCTCCTGTCCCCTCTTCTAGTAAGAGGAGTACCGAGAGCAGGCACCGCGGCCCAATTGGTTTCCCCAAGGTGCTGGATTGCACCCCAGGTACTATGCCCCCCCGCCGCGACAAGGCTTGGGACCATGGGGGGGGGGGGGAACCTAACCTAACCTAACCTAACCTAACCTAACCTTTTTTTTTTTTTTTTTTTTTTTTTTTTGTTGTCGAAGGGGAAATCCTAATGGATACCCCGCCGTTCTTAGAGGGGATGGAAGAACGACGGGGTTATGTCGGACTCTCACCGACTAAAACCCCTCCGGTAGCCATCTACCGTGCATTAGGGTGGCCACGGGCTCTCCAATGAACACACCGCGGCCTCCCTGCACGTTGCCCCCCTCGGGCCCTTCCACTGAACAACACCTCCTGTTGGGTACGGTAACGTGGGGCTACGCCACGCCGCCGTCCGTCCCGGGGTTGACACTGAGTTGGCTTCCCCTTGCAGCTACCTCACAACCCCCACTTCCCCTTTTAGTCGCCTTTTACGACAGGCAGGGGATACCGTAGCCCTATTCGTCGCCCGGAACTACAGGGCCAGGTGCGAACCCTAGTGACGGGGTCCACGCCTCCTTCTTCTGGTGGGATCAAGACGTTCTCGATCCCGTTCCGCGCTTTCCTTCTGCCGCATTACGCTTTCGCAGAAGGAAACCATTGCTTGCCAGGCCCCTGCGTCGTGCAGCATAACGTTTACGACATTTGCGAGGGACAAATCTGTTCCAATTTTTGCAGCCAGAGCAATTCTTTCGTTGGTCCACGCTGGACATTCCTCCAGAGTGTGCTGAGCATCGTCCATATCACTGGTGCAGTGGTGGCATTGTGGTGTTGTCTCACGCCCAATCCTGTTTAGGTAATACCCAAAACAGCCGTGCCCTGTCAGCACCTGCGTCAGTCTGTATGTTACTGTAACGGCGCCCGACGACTATTCAGCCGGACGTGTTACTTTGGGGACGATATCCCTTTTTTATTCAGGGAATCTTTCTTTACACTCGCTTGGCAGCTTGAGGTACTAATGAGAAGCAGGATTTTCCAGGATTCTCTAATAAATAGACTTTCGTAATATATCTTCTTTTATTTTCGTGGGACGTCTGTCCCTTGTCACATTACAAACTCGACTTACATTCTATTGTATAACTTTTTCTAAACAATTCCATTCTACTTTCGAAAACAGACAAAGCTGCCAGTTTTTACGTAACACCATAAAGGTGTTACATCAGCTACCCCCCAAGGCGGGAGCAGCTGAAACTGGTGGGGCATTTGTCTCCCTTCATATGGCCTACCTATCCCTAACCTGATTGCCCTACCTACGAGGGGAAGGTACATTTTGGTGGGACTGTCTTTTCCTAAAAGATAGTTTGCCCCATGTGTGGTTCTGTTCATCATCACCACACCATGGCACAAACTTTGGTCTCCCAAAACCCCTGTAAAAGACAGACCACAGTCCCCTCACCTAACCTATCCTACCGCAAACATTTTTTATTTTATTACATTTTAGCCTGAAGGACTCTAGCTGTATAAGAGATAATAAGAGATGGAAAGGCATAACAATTCAAACTTCTTTTCTTTGGTGGACCAAAAGAAAAAAGATTGAAGTATTACTTCCTCTCAACATCGAGCTCGCCCCAATATATAGACCACGATCATAAATATTTCTTACTCTGAACCATATTAATACCATCATTATATTGTCTCCCATGACTATCTGAGTTCATGTATATCCTATACAGATATCCTTTGTGTCGACTATGTCGTACTACAAAGTTGAACTCCCCTTCAAAAGACTTTCAACCCTTAACCTATACTGACTCTTTCGACCTCATACTAAGGCGGCTCAGTCCCTAATATACATTATACCCCATAAGACTTTATTATTGAACGGAAGAACTTGAGAGGAATACATTGCTATTGGAAATAGGACATTTCTTCATTTAATATTCTTTTGGTCATCTTTTTTCTTTTTGGCTTCGGTCCATCATCACAGCATTGGTTGAGCCCCATCATATCACATGAAACAAATACAAGTATTAGTATTCTCATATATAAGCCCAAACAAAAGTAATGGTCTAACATGTAACAATTATTTATTACAATGAATGACTATAAGTACACTATACATTTTTTTACATACGTACATGAAATGCCTTCAACCTATTTATATGTACAATATCTCTATATCTCCTATTGCTCAACATCGTAATTACATAATTTACATTAGATATTCTTTCCACTATTCTGAACGGCCCTTTATATAACCTACATAATTTCAAACTCCTATTGTCCACCCGTCTTGGTGTATAAACTAATACTAATTGTCCCGGTGAAAAGTCCTTTACTTTAGCCCTTTTGTCAAAATATCTCTTTTGCCTAACTTGTGCCCTCCTAATGTTTTGTACTGCCTTCTGAACTAACGCACCTTGTAGATTATGTCTCTCAACATAATTTACTTCTTGGCTTTGACTATCCCTATTTACCCCCATGTCGCTTTGGAATATCGGTTCCCTAGCGTACATCATCATATATGGTGAAACTTTAGTGGTTGATTGTCTGCTAGTGTTATATGAATGACAAACTAATGGCACAAATCTACACCCTTCATCACATTTTACAACAACATTTTCACTCTTTCGCGTGTCCGCGCACCCCTTTTTCATATCATTTTTACCTCTATATAATTCGTATGAATTATTGCGATCACTCTTATTTTCTCTGAAATTAAACATATTAGTCTTTATATTTTCCTTCGTATTCATTTTTGACGTCGCAGTCAATGAATACGAAGACTTTATGTCAGCTCGTTTTATAATATTACATATATTGCGCATGTTGTTATGGCAACTATCTCTATTATTTGCAAACTGTCTAAAGCTATTTAAATTAAAATTTACAAAAAACCTTTTATCTATACACAAATAACCCTTTTTACAGTAAATAACTACATCATATCTATTAAGGAAATCCTGCCCCAGGATCATTTCGTACCCAATATTATTTACAATCACCATGTCGTTGGGGAAGACCCTTGCATTAATGAGGAGATTTACTCTCGCCTCACCAACGACTTTTAGTGTAGACCCTGTAACAGATTGAATTTTATCTCTGCTATATGGAACACTGGCTCCATACGGCAGATTTAATTTTTTCGCTAAACTCGCGGATATACATGAGACACTTGCCCCCGTGTCTATCAAAGCGAGACATTCCTGTCCCCTAACACATAAACGAATACATGGATTTTCTACACCTGATATTTTATCCTCTTGTTTGGCTTGAAGTGGTGCGGGCGTGACTGCTTCGCACATATTGACGCGATGGCCCACGCCATCCGTGTGTTGTCGTGACTTCGGACCGCTTCTGAAAGAACTTTGTGTACATAAGGCTGTCTTTTTACATTGAGGCGTACGAAAAACTTCCGTCGGTTTTTGATGTTCTTGTTGTGAACACACAGGCGCACCAGGGAGAACGTTTGTTTCCTTCCCATACAAATATTTCTGTGACAACCCAACTGGTGGCTGCAATGGAAGGTCAACCGTGGAATGCGGTTTTCCTCCAAATAACTCGTTATACTGCCTTATCGTGTCACGCAGCTCCTCTCGTGACTTATACAATTTCAATCCAAATTTTTCCTTGAACGAGGGCAATATCGTTTTAAGGAATTGTTTTATGAAAATTACTTCTGAAATTTCAGCTTTGGTTGCGGTGTCGCTGAGCCTGTAAAAATAGGTTAATAGTTCCTCATCCCGGCCTTGCTTAGATACATAAAATCGTTCCACATAATTTATTGAAACGGGGAATTCGTTTTCAATTTTTCTACATAATTCATCGAAATTGGCCGTGTCGGTATATATCATTTTATAAAATGCTAATGCCGGACCGTCGAGATATAGTCCCAGCAGTAACGGCAGGCTCTCCATATCCCATTTGTTTATCGCCGCGACCGTTCTGAAATCTTTAATAAACTCAGCGAACGCCAAGTTTTGCGTTCCGTTGAAGCGCTTGATGGCCTCCATCACAACTCTTACCCTCTGACACCAATACTTAGCCCTCCTGGTTTTTCTAGCGTGGTGATTGCGCGTAGCGCCTGAACGTGGTGACTTCCGTAGCCACTTCACACAGCGACTTCCCGCAGCGACTTCCCGCAGCGACTTCACACAGCAACTGCACACAGCAACTGCACACCGCGACTGCACGGCGCCTCCACCAATTTGTAACGGCGCCCGACGACTATTCAGCCGGACGTGTTACTTTGGGGACGATATCCCTTTTTTATTCAGGGAATCTTTCTTTACACTCGCTTGGCAGCTTGAGGTACTAATGAGAAGCAGGATTTTCCAGGATTCTCTAATAAATAGACTTTCGTAATATATCTTCTTTTATTTTCGTGGGACGTCTGTCCCTTGTCACATTACAAACTCGACTTACATTCTATTGTATAACTTTTTCTAAACAATTCCATTCTACTTTCGAAAACAGACAAAGCTGCCAGTTTTTACGTAACACCATAAAGGTGTTACATTACTGCCCATCTTCTACTCATCCATGAGTTGAAGTTGGGCAGAATCGCTCCAGGAGCGCGTTGGCGTGCAGCGTTCGAATTCTCGAGACGCGTTCGCCATTGCGCATGCGCTCGAGAGAGCATTCTTTTTCTAAGTATTTCCCTGTTCATGGGGTCATCATTGGGGCATGTATCACGTATGCTCCGGTACATACTGGCGTTTATCCCCGCCAAGATGTCAAGAGGTGGGGAGCGCGCTATCAACAGCGCCGCTTCGTGAGATATTGTGCGATATCCACGAGCAATTCTAATGGACATCCTGCGTTGCAAACTATTCAACATCGCTTTGCTTTTACGGTCCCTATCAAGACTGCTTGACCAGACTGGCGACCCGTAGAGGGCCATAGAGCGTATGACCCCTCCATAGAGTCGGCGGACAGCCTCGTTTGGTCCTCCTAAATTTGGTAGCAAGCGATGAAGAGCGCCCATCACTTTGTCAAGTCGAGGGACCAGTCGATTAAAGTGTTCCCTAAACTCCCACCTGCTGTCTAAGACAACACCAAGGTACTTCATGTATCTCCCAACTGCAATCTGGACATTGTCAACCCTGATCGACAAATTCGGTGGCTCTTGATTCCTAGGGAGATTATGGAACCATATTGCTTCCGTTTTTTGGGGAGCTACCCTTAGTCCTAACCTGTGTATCTTACGAATTACGTAAGCAGTTCCTAGCTCGGCCAGCCGAGCGGTTTCCTCAAAGCTATCCCCCGTGGCGACTACTAGTGTGTCATCTGCATAACAGATGACATTTACGCCTACGGGGAGTTCAATGCGTAGAACTGCGTCATAAGCCAGGTTCCACAGGGGAGGACCAAGGACTGAGCCTTGAGGAACCCCACAGTTTGTCACTCTCTCATAAATGACTAAGTCTCGACCGCGCCATTGGATTACTCTGTCACGAAGGTAATCCTCTATCACGTTTCGCAGGTAAGGAGGAACTCGATGGAACACTAGTGCCTGGCGGATAGCCTGGAATGGCAGGGAGTTGAAGGCATTGACTATATCCAAACTTACCGCCAGAGCTACTTTGCCCTGTCTAACGGCCTCAAGAGATGTTGCACGCAAGCGGAGGATCGCATCTACGGTCGAGCGACCCTTCCGGAATCCATACTGCGTATCCGCCAAGTTTGGACCAATCTGAGACAGATGTTCTGTGAGTCTGTCGGCTACTACTTTTTCAAGTAGTTTGCCGGCCTCATCTAGGAGGCAAATAGGCCGATACGCAGAAGGATCATCTACAGCCCTGTTCTCTTTCTTTAAGAGGACCATCTTCCCTACTTTCCACTGGGTAGGAAACTGACCTTGGCGGAGGCAGTTGGTAAAGAGTTGCCTGAGCCTGTCTCCCAGAACTGAAAGAGCCAAAGCCAATGCTCGACCAGGAACACCGTCAGGGCCTGGTGCTGTTTTCTTTGTGGAGAGGCGATCAACGGCTTGCTGAAACTCCGACTCCGAAACCGCCCATTCGTCATGCCACTCGAGCGGTTCGGGCCGGTATTCGTTTCTTCTCGTGTTATTTTGCTCTGTGACACCCGGAAATAGATTTCTTACCACAGTGTCTAGAAATTCTCGACTCATGGACTCCGTCAAAGGGGGAACCCACGGTCTGAGTTTGCCGAGTACCGTTTTGTATGGGCGCCCCCATGGGTCCCGGTTAAGCTGATCAATGAGCTCAGCCCATGATCGAGCTTTGGCATTTGCAATCTCCGCCTGAAGTATGCGTGTTGCGTTTCGGTATGCCACGTAAGTCCTCTCAATCTCGTCTGCAGTGGCTCTTCGTCGTCTCCGTGTTCTAGTATACTGACGTCGAGAGCGGAGGCACACTTCCCGTAATCTGGCAATTTCGTCGGTCCACCAGTATGTAGATTTGTGCTTGAACGGCTTAGCCCGAGGCATTGCAGCATCGCAAACATCGACCATAGCAGCCTGAAAACGAGCCGTTTCGTCCGAAATGTTCAAAATTGGTTCACTCGGTGCATGTGACCAGGCCGCTACGTTTGCAGCAGCGATCAGTCTGTCACGATCAAGCCCTTTTAGTGACCAGAGAGCCGATGGAGCACGCTGCGAGTGATCTATTGGGCGACGAACTACATCGATAATGATGTGGCGGTGGTCGGATAGGGTGACCAAGTCTTCCGCCACTTTCCAGCCTGATACAAGACGGATCGCAGCAGATGTTGCCCATGACAAATCGACAACCGACTCCCCCTGCCATCTCACACACGTGCTTGCTGAACCATGATTCAGGAGCCGGAGATCAACACTAGCTGCCCACTCTAGAAGTGTTTCCCCTCTGACATCGTTCCGAGGATTTCCCCAAGCTCTAGAGTGAGCATTGAAGTCACCCAGAACAAGAAGAGGTCGAGGATGGCATGCACGAATGCAGGCCGTCAGACTATCCAGGAAGGCCTCGAAAGCTGCAAGACTGCAGTTCGGCGAGATGTAACAGCCAACTACTCCTAGGCTTCCCCATTCCACAGCGACATAACCTCTCCCCCTCGTGATAAAGGTGCAGGGAGGATCTGTGGCAGCTCCACTCCAGTAAATGGCGACTGAGCCTCCATCGTCTCCAAACCAACGAGGATGGGACGGTACAGAGTAAGGCTCGGCTATCACCGTTAAGGCAATCCTCAACTCCGCGACGGTCTGTAGCAGCAGGTCTTGGGCGCCACGGCAGTGGTTGAGGTTGCCTTGGAGAACCCTTAGGAGCGCGAATTTTCAGCCTCCATTGCCTCCTCAGGACCTTGTGGGTCCGGGCGAGAGATTGACACGCTCGTCTGGGGTGTCGGAGCAGGGCCCTGCTGTACCCTGGCTCTTTTTGGTTTGGGTGGAGAGCATTTCCTGCTTCCCAACCTATGGTCTGCCGGGAGTCCTAAGTCGGAGCAGACAGGACATGTAGGCGTTGTTTCCGTACATGCACGAGCTGTGTGACCGGTCTGTCCGCATGCGTAGCACCTATTGCTTCTATCCTCGTCATTTGGGCACTTAGCTCTAACGTGTCCTATTTTGAGGCATTTGTAGCATTGTAGCGGGCGAGCTTTAAGTATCTGAACCCGCGCGGAATGCCATGCCCCAATGGTAATTCTTCCCGTTGCGGCCGATGCAATTTTTCTTACCGCTGTAAGGGGACACTTAACCCAGGCCGTTCCCAATCTGTGTGGCGGTAATCGGATTTGCCCCACTTTGATGTCAGTTACCGAGCACTCCCCAGCCTCAGCGACGGCTAGTGCAATCTCTTCTGGTGTTATTGACTCATCCAGATCCATCACTCTTATTTCCCTCATTTTCTTGGGATGTGCTATGCGTGCATCGGTGAAATCACTTAATGCATTGCGCAATGCATCAGCAAGTTTGTCAGCCTTGGATTCCGCGTCTGTGCCGGGGATCTCTATTATTATACCTCCAGTTGCAGCTCGCTTTTGGCGGATGTTGGTGATACCTATCTCCGCCAGTTTCACCCTCTGTCTAGCTGCGGTCATCACCGCAGAGTACGTCGTGTTTGATCCCTCTGGCACTGTCACCGTGATAGCCGCTGTTTTAAGTGCACGTGGAGGCTTTGGCTTAGGTTTCAACCTCGTTTGACCAGACTGGTTTGTCTGTGATGCAGGCACGACCCTGGAAGGCGCGGCTGGTAGTGTTTTCCTTTTTTGGCCGGCTACTTGCGACCAGGACTGTGGCTGACCTTGTGTCAGCTCATTGCTCGTCAGGGACACTGGCTTACTGCTTGGAGCATTTCGAGCTGAGCACACCGTGAGGCCAACAGACACATCTTGGATATCCTTGTTTTTATTTTTAGGCTTCCTCTTGGCTTTCCGTTTTGTTTTTACACCCGTAGTAGCTTCATCAGTACTATTTGTCGCAGATGTTGCCGAAATAGTCATGTTTCCCTGAAGCGGAGGCCTTAAAGCTCGATCGGGGAATATTTCTGCCCTGAAAGCAGCCAGTCTTTGGTCCAGTAGAATGCCTATCTGGTCCAATGACACGCTGTCTTTCTGTGCCACCACTGGTGTGGCTTTTCGCGTGGTTCCACCCTGCTTACTTTGTCGTAGTTCTTGTAACTCTTTCGTAACTCTTGCCAGTGATTCTTCTAAGCTTGAGAGTCGTGAGCGTAAAGCTGCATTCTCAGCTTCTAGCCTCTCCGAGCTCGAACATTGAGCACGTAGGGCTATCTCATCTGCTGCTGCTTTGACGGTTCTTGCGGCTATACGCAGACTGCGAACGAAGTTCCCCTTAAGGTTTTTCGATCGATCCGCGACCTTCTCAACTGATTCGAGAGACTCAGCAATACGAGCCCCAAGATCAGCGGTTGGCTGCGCCTTCATTTCAGCAGCCAATTCTTCTGGGCCCGGTAGCGAATCTTTCGCCCGCGTTGATGATGTTGTTAGTGAGGAAATATCACTTACCTCCTCCACCCTGGCACTTGACCGCAGCTTACGCTTAGGCGTGGGGGCCTCAATCTCTTCTAGGGCACCAGCCCGCCTACCACGCTTTTTTGCTCGTACAACACTTGAAGCGGCTGATGACGCCGACATTGCTGAGCAGACAGACGCGTTGTCATCCTCCTCTGATTCCTCAAGAGATCGGGGTACAGCAAATACACCCTGATCCTTCTCCTTGCTCCTTTCTTCTACTAAGCTATTATCTACACGCCTAGTTGCCCCCCCAGATACGTGTGGGCTGAATGTATCGGGAGTTGCCGCCGGGGCAACTGCCGATACACCGAGGGATTCTCCAGCATCGCTGGTACCCTCCTGGGTATTCGGTTCCGTAAGCGTGACTTTCATAGTGGGTTTGTTTGGGTTTTGGGTTTTGACACTCTAGTGACCGGGTTCCCCCCGGCCATGCGCACCGTCGGCGAGTGTCATACCTTGGTGTTCGGGCCCATTTTTTAGTGAGGTTGGACTTCCTCGCGACCCAAAAGGATCCCCGGCCCTCTGTTCTGAGGGTAACGGGTTGGCCGGCTAACCGGTCGTGATGATGACCAGTAGGCCGCCCATTCTCACTTTGTGCAGGATAAAGGGCAGAACCTTAACACTGCACCGCGGGCCTTGCAGGTCCGCCATCCCACGAGCCATTGCTCTACTTGCACTCAGTGCTTAGCGCCAGAGGCGCTTTCTGCATCTCCTGTCCCCTCTTCTAGTAAGAGGAGTACCGAGAGCAGTCAACGCGGCCCAATTGGTTTCCCCAAGGTGCTGGATTGCACCCCAGGTACTATGCCCCCCCGCCGCGACAAGGCTTGGGACCATGGAGGGGAACCTAACCTAACCTAACCTAACCTAACCTAACCTAACCTAACCTAACCTAACCTAACCTAACCAGTCTCGGACTATCTACGGTCCGAATAGCAGCGAAAAAACCGCGCTCCGTACTTAAAAATTCATTTTAAATCGGTTTTTCAATTTCATATCAAGTGTTATACATCAAAAGATGCGTATTTAAAAAATTAAACGAGTGCTGAAAAAATTTTCGAAATCGGACGTCTAGAAGTGTTTTTATCGCCAAAAAACCTAAATTTCAAGCTTATATAAAGATAAAGTGCCGTGCGACGCCTATATTTTATCGATGACGTACTGTTTTAACAACTGAATTCTTTGAAGACCATCAAAACCTACATTTCGTCAGAATATAAAAATTTTTAATTGAAAATTAAACGATATATATGCATTTTTATATATATGAAGAAATTTGAAAATTGCAAGATATTGTTAAAACAAAGACAAAAAAATATACCCATGAAAGGGCATTTTTTCACATGAAAAATAATATACTGCACGACCAATTTCAACAAATAGTTCCAGAGGTGCAACCGTTTTGCTGTCAATGAAAAACTTCATTATATTCACATTAATATATTTCAGCAAATTGATCGACAACACTACTTTTAAAAATTAGCACTATATTATTCATTTCCTTATCTGAAGAACGCGATAAATTTGAAGAAGATCTGGTGAGTGGTTCACAAAATATAAACATTTTTATAAAAAGTTGCCTCAAAAGTGACCGCAAAATTAACTTTGTTTTCATACATTAAAATTTTAATTTTGGAATTATAAATTACCATAGACCATATCAAGTTCACAATGTCCTCCGAAGCATCGCATGAAAACTAATATTGTATGTTTACATTTTAGTCATCATATTTACTTTCTTTGATTATAATTAATACTTTAATTTTAATATTAATAACTTACCCTGTTTTTCGCATAATATTAGCATATTTTAATTATTTTTAATTTTTCAATCCTAAATTAGACACCTTAAAACTAAATATATACACCAACATTAGGACTATCATAATTAGGAACGTTAATATATTAGATACTATAGAAAAAATTTTAAAAATATTGTAAACTCTAAAAAAATTTTATAGAAAATCGATGTCACTTGCATACATACGCCTAGGTATTTTTGCAGTTGGCACCTATAAAATTTTTCTAAGTCTACCTATCACTAACCGATTACGTAACCATTATTACGTCATATGCTACATGAGTATACATATGACATCATAGGCCACACGAAAAATATATTGTCAAAAACTAGATAAACTACTCTATCACCTGACTTTTCCTATTATTATTTATATTTTCATTAAATTCAAATTAAATTAAATAATAATAATAAATAACCGAATACTTTCCAGTTTAACTAGTTTTATAGATAGAGTATTATATTACAAAAGAATATACTAGTTCTTACCCTTACTTTCTTCATTACTTTCTTTAATTTCTTATTTACTAATTAATTTAATATTGTTAATTAATTGTTAATTGCATTATAAATTACAATTGTATCGACACTACCTCACACCCTTTCTTTACTTAAACATTAAACACTATTGTTCACCTTACTCTACCTACTTATATAGTATCTAAAACTAAAATATTTAACGATAATATTTAATTATTACTTATCTTCATACAAATTTGTTTTTATAGACAGAATATCATACTACATATTCTATACTAGTTTATATCCTTACTTTCTTCATTAACTATAACTACATTTACTATTTTACTATTTTGTATTCCAACTAATAACTTAACTAATAACCTAATACTACATTCATACTTTAATTCTCTCTATATACTCACGCCCAACACTGGAGCAGTCGGCGGAGCTATAATTATACTAATCAATTTAATTTATTTAATCCTAATTTGTTATTACTTTCATTTTCTCTTATTAGTTAATTACTTTAACTAAGTCTTTTAAAAAAAAAAAAAAAGATTATATATAAATTTTCCTTACTTACTAGCTTATATTCCCTTCTCTTACTAATATACATTACTCTACTTACTTCACTTTATTTTATTTTTAAATAATTTTATTTGCTTTAATTTAAATAATAACAATACACCGAAAATGTTCGGATTTCGAACACCTCCAAAAATACACTTAGAATTTAGACAGACTTCATCAACTAAAGCTGCAACAAATTTAAATCGGAAATCAGATATGGATCCCCTTAATAAAGAAATCGAACTTGCAGAATCACAAGATAGAAATAAGATAATGGAAACGAGTGTATGCTCTCCAAAGAATAATAAAACCAAATATATAGATAAAATAACAGAGGCCAGAGCATGTGTAGCAAAAGCCAAAACTCATCTAGCTAATTCAAGAAACATTAAAACAGAAATTAAATCTGAAGTACTAAAAGCAATAGACCGTTTATATGAAATTGTAAAAGAAACATCAAAAGAAATATCTTCACAACAAAATATAGAACAAAATAAAGATATAACAATAGATACTATCAATGATAAAAAAGCTAAAAATGATGAAATATCAAAAATAAAAATTATATTAGAAGAACAAACTAAAATAATAAATAGAAATAATATACATTTAGAAAATTTAAATAAAAAGATAGAAAAACAAACACAAATTTTAGAAATTAAATCAACTGAAAAACATCAATATACCCTAAGACACAAAGAAGAAACCAATATACACGAAGATACTATAAAATATACTAATGATACATACTCATTTAATAACATTACACAACAACTTCTTAAGGAAAACATACATCTTGCAAAAGAAAATGGTAATAAAATAGAGGATCTACGAAAGGAAATAAAACAACATCATGAAAAAATAGATCAAATGTCATACGCAGAAGTAGTAGCAAGTAAACACATAACAAAAAAAATTCCTGAACGAACAACGCTGCATTCAATGATTATATCTTCTACAAAAGAAGAAGAAACGGGTGAAGAAATCCTAAACAAAATAAGAAAAGCTGTTGATGCAAAAGAAGGATGGATACAAATAGAAAAAGTTAGGAAAGCAAAAGATAGAAAAATTGTTGTTGGCTGCAAAACACAGGAAGATAGAAAAAAAGTTAAAGAAAGATTGGAAACAACAGAACAGCATCTTATTGTAGAAAACATGAAAAACAAAAACCCACTTATCATCTTAAAGGATGTACTAAAAATACATTCAGATGAAGAAATTCTCCAAGCTCTAAAAAAACAGAACCAAACCGTCTTCCATGATCTTAATAATCAAGAAACTGTAATGGAAATAAAATATAGGAAAAAAGCACGTAACCCACACAACAACCATATTGTTCTTGCTGTATCACCAAAAATATGGAAAAAAGCTCTTGAAGAAGGAAAACTAAGAGTGGACCTCCAAAGAGTTCAAGTAGAAGATCAGTCACCATTAATACAATGTACTCGTTGTTTAGGATATGGACACAGTAAAAAATATTGTGATGAAACTGTGGATTTATGTAGTCATTGTGGTGGCTTACATATGAAAACGGAATGTCCTAAGAGCTTAACAAATCAACCACCAAGTTGTAATAATTGTGAAAAAGCAAATCTCATTAATTGTGAGCATAATGCTTTTAGTAATGAGTGTCCAATTAGGAAAAAATGGGATGCTTTAGCTCGGGCATCCATTGCTTATTGCTAAAGTTGTCACTAACAGCAATATACAGTATAAAATCATTCAAGCAAATTTACAACGAAGCAGATTAGCAACTGATGAATTGCTACTGGAGGCAACCAACAGCAATACATCAGTAGCATTACTACAAGAACCATATACAGATAATATAGGCAAAGTAAAAGGATACCATGGCATAAGAATATTTCAAAATAACAACATAGTAACTGGGACCATCAAATCAGCTATAGCTATTCTAGACAATACATTAAATATTACACAGTACCCAGATCTCACAACCAATAACATCGTAGTAATAGGAATTCAAACTAGAAATTGGAAAGTTACCCTAGTTTCATTCTATTTTGAATCTGATCAACCCATAGAACCTTATCTATTACACTTACAAAAAATACATAAAGAAATCGGCCCTAATAAATTAATTATAGCTGGAGATGCCAATGCTAAAAGCCCATGGTGGGGCAGTACAATAGAAGATGACAGAGGAAAAATATTATGTGGAACTATAGACATGCTCGATTTGCACATCTTAAACACAGACGACATCCCCACTTTTGATACTATTAGAGGTAATAAAAGATATTACAGTTACATTGACCTTACCATTTGCTCCCTTGATATGCTTGACTTGACATGTAATTGGCATGTCAAAGAAGGTCTCACTAGCTCCGACCACAATGCAATACTTTTTCAAATAAATGCACAAAAATCAAATAATATCAAAATCCTACGCACTACACGAATATATAATACAAATAAAGCAAACTGGTACAAGTTTCGACAAAAACTGACAGAAATTATGGAGGAAAATAAACTTACATTACATGATTTACAACACATTAACAATATTCAAGAAATAGACACAATAATTGAAACATATACCAAAGCCATTACCCAAACATGTATAGAAACCATACCAATTAAAAGACAAACAGAAAAACTTACCTTACCTTGGTGGTCTGAGGAGCTCGCTAAAATGAAAAAAACTAGTTGCTACCAAAAGACGACGTATAAGAAATGCTGCACCAATTCGTAGAGAATTTGTAGTCAACTTATACCTTAAACAAAAAGAAGAATACGAACTAGCAGTAAGAAAAGCACAAACAGAAACGTGGAAAAAGTTTTGCGAAAAACAAAATAAAGAAAGTGTATGGGAAGGAATTTACCGCATAATCAGTAGGACTACAAAGAGGGATGAAGATATACCTTTGAGCATTAATGGAAATACTTTAGAAGCCATAGAATCAGTCAAACTATTAGCCGAAAATTTTTACCCAGAGGATAGAATAGAAGAAGATAGTACAGAACAAAAAAAAATAAGAATAATAGCAGACAATATTAACGAGTTAAACAATGAAAACATGAATGACCCACCTTTTACAATTACAGAACTCAATCACTCAATAGATTCATTTAACCATAAAAAAGCTCCGGGATCAGACGGCTTCACAATTGATATCTGTGAACATGCAATTAACTGTAATCCCCAATTCTTCTTAGGAATACTTAATAAATGTCTTTTATACTATTATTTCCCCAACATCTGGAAAATAGCCACTGTGATTATACTTAAAAAACCTGGTAAATCAGATTACACAACACCAAAATCATATAGGCCCATTGGATTACTTCCAGTACTCGGAAAAATTTACGAAAAAATGCTGGTCGCTCGCCTCAAGTTTTATGTATTACCTTTAATTAATAAATGCCAATATGGATTTATGCCACAAAAAGGTACTGAAGACTCCCTTTATACCCTAATACAACATATTCATATGAAATTAAAACAAAAGAAAATAATAACACTAATATCATTGGATATAGAGGGAGCCTTTGACAGTGCCTGGTGGCCTGTTATAAAACTACGCCTAGCAGAAATGAAATGCCCAATAAACTTGAGGAGAACGATTAGCAGCTATTTAAACGAACGATATGTTAAAGTTAGATACGCTGGAGTTGAATATAACAAAAAAGCTAGTAAGGGATGTGTTCAGGGATCAATTGGTGGACCTTTATTGTGGAATGTATTACTAAATCCACTCTTACAAGAACTGGAACACCAAAAAATTTATTGTCAAGCCTTTGCAGACGATATTATTTTAGTTTTTGCTGATAATTCAACCGCTGAAATAGAAACACAGGCTAACACCACCCTAACATATATTGCAGCATGGGGAATGCAAAACAAGTTAAAATTCGCTCCACACAAAACAAATGCAATGATAATAACTAATAAATTAAAATATGATACACCACACTTAACTATGGACGGAGTTCACATTAAATTGTCTCAAGAAATGAAAATATTAGGTTTAACTATAGACAATAAATTAACTTTCAACACACATATTAACCTTACTTGTAAAAAAGCAGTCTCTATATATAAACAATTAGCTAAAGCCGCTAAGACTAATTGGGGTCTACACCCAGATGTAATTCGCATAATTTACACTGCAGTTGTAGAACCTATATTATTATATGCAGCTTCCGCATGGGCACCAGCTGTACAAAAAATCGGTATTAAAAAACAACTAAATACAATTCAAAGAAGTTTTGCACAAAAAATTTGTAAAGCTTACCGAACAGTATCTCTCAACTCTGCACTAGTATTAGCTGGACTGCTCCCTATTGATCTTCGTATAAAGGAGGCTGCTCTTTTATATGAGGCTAAAAGGGGAGCACATCAGCCTCTACTGGGCAGTTGGGAAATAGAAAAAATGGAATCAGCATTAAAAGCACCACACCCCGCCGATAAACTTGATATTGAATTTAGCAGCCTGTTAGATGAAGAAGAATACAACGCTCACAAAAATTCGTCAATTCGTGTATTTACTGATGGCAGCAAAATTGAAGACAAAGTCGGGGCCGCAATCTCCATATGGGATGATAAAACTGAAATTAAAACAATCAAACTTTTGCTGCCATCATTTTGCACAGTATATCAGGCTGAATTACTAGCTTTAAGTTACGCAACCAATGAAATTCTTAGACGAAAAGAAAACAAATTTAGCATATTTAGTGATTCAATATCAGCCCTTCAGACAATAAAAAATAATGACTCACTACACCCTCTAGCCGTAAAAACCAGAAACACACTAAAACAATGCCAAATACAAAAAAAAAGTATAAGGTTATTTTGGATTAAAGCACACATCGGCCTAGAGGGCAACGAAAGAGCTGATCAGCTTGCCAAAGAAGCAGCACTAAAACTAAAAACTAAACCCGCATATGACAAATGTCCTATCTCATTCATCAAGCGGTCTAATCGTCTGAAGACAATTGATGAATGGGATAGGAGATACCAAGGTAGTGACACAGCTGCAATTACAAAATTATTTTTACCCAGTGTTACAATAGCTTATAAAATTATAAAAAATATATCAATCACCCACAGAATTACACAACTGATGACAGGACACGGTGGATTTTCCTCGTATTTATATAGATTTAAATGCAAGGACAATCCAGCGTGTATCTGTGATTCAGAAAGCATAGAAACTATACCTCACTTACTAATAGAATGCCCAGTATTTGCACCAGAACGGTTTAACTTCGAACAAAAAACTGGCATGCAAATAACTTGTGAAAACTTAAATACTCTACTAAACAGCAAATATAAAGACACATTTTTAGAATACGGTGAACATATAGTTAAGATTGTAAATAACAGAAACAAGTAAATTAATTAGTAAATAATATAAATGAAATACATATATAAAGCTGTAAATTATAAAAATATTAATATAATGTTATAATAAGTTGTATATTATAATTATAATAATATAATTAAGTTAAAAATATATATATATATATATATATACATATATATATTAAAAAAAAAAAAAAAAAAAAAAGAAGAAAAAGAAAAAGAAAAAGAAAAAAGAACAAAAAAAAAAAGAACAAAAAAAAAAAAACACTGTCATTAATAATTAACAAGCATGTAAATATACCATAACATGTATTCACCTATGTATAGCTTCTTCATTATATTCATCTTAGTTATCTTGTACCTACTCTATTGTATAAATTATCTAAATTGTCTGTATAATATAAAGATATACAAATGTACATATAAGAATACTTTATGAAAATAATTATCTTAAGTGAGTATAACAAATACTCTATTCTATGTAAACAAAGGCCTTGTCTATGACAGGGGTTAATGAATAAAACAAAAAAAAAAAAAAAAAAAAACCTAACCTAACCCTTAATTCATATACATAT
The DNA here is from genome assembly GCA_036924255.1 of Apodemia mormo. Taxonomy (NCBI): domain Eukaryota; kingdom Metazoa; phylum Arthropoda; class Insecta; order Lepidoptera; family Riodinidae; genus Apodemia; species Apodemia mormo. The sequence goes on along the minus strand of JAUPFN010000014.1, from coordinate 38,561,204 downwards.
AAAATCATTAGTATAATCGAAAGAAACTTTTAATAGCACGATTCAGAATTCTCAATGCTAATTGCTGATTTGCAGTCGGATCTGCACTTAATCGGGACAGGCGAATTACTGGTGAAGGAAAACATATCTTCATCCGTAAGTACGCAGTTTATGCTTTCTGTACGTAATACTAGAAGCCTTTGCATATCCTCCAGTGCGAACGAAGCTGACGCGTGTGTAAGTTTACAATTTTGTTTATAATGAATTTTTAACACCAAGTGGTAAATTATTCTTTATAAAACAAGAACATCAAACATTAGTTAATTTGTTATTTGCCTACGTAGATAATCAGTAAAGTAGACGTATTTTTATATACCCGAAAGAAAATAGTAATAACATACATTAAAACTAATAAAGCTTTTTTTTTTTTTTTTTTTTTTTTTAAATCCCGAACTCTCTTTTATAGTTCATCCCATTTTGAGCAATACATTCATAATTTATCTTCTAGTTCAGTGTAATTCTTGCTAGAAGCCTACTCCAGCAGCTTTCACTATAGTCGTTCTTTAGCCAAATTGTAAATTATAAAATCGTAGCCAAACGTGTAATAATGAACGCTTTATCTGCAATTGCTGCTATGCCTTTAGTAAAAATGTTATGAATACTCCATTGAATAACTGAAAAATTCTCAGTAGATATTAGACTTAGTCAAATCAAATAAAGAGGTTCCATTGTACTTTTTTAATTTGTCTTATTTACCCTATGTTTAGTTACTCTATTGAGAAAATTGTTTAACAACTAAATTATTTAAGTATTCTTACTAATTTTTTTTTTTTTATACGTAAACGAGCTGCCTATATCTTCTAAACGCTACTCATCATTACTCAGGTTGCGCTCCATCTCATTTGGATCTAGTCATCGTTTCCTCTCCTGAGTTGGCTACTAAGTGCAGGCAGTTGAGGGCCGATGTTTTTTCTTATCACGAGCTTTAGTTCCTATCTTACAGGATGCGTTGCAGTAGAGTAAAACCAAAGGTACTTACAGCAGTGAATTTTCGGTGGTATGGATAATGATCTCCTTTATGAAGATGCTAGTAACACTAATTGGCCTCCAGTTTTGAATGCAACTGATATCAGCGAGTAATTTCGTCTTTTTACAACTCTTCTCACTTAGCGTTATGACAAACATGCACCCATTAAACCCGTTAAAATAAAACATCTTCCAGCTCCATGGTTGTCAGAAGAGCTTAAGTCTCTAATTCACATAAAGAATAAAGCTAAGACTAAGTATCTAAATCTAATCTATATAAATCAGTGGATTTATTAGCGCTACAGAAAACCTGGCTTCTTCCTCATGATCTACCTCTACTCTCTACCATTGATAGCGACTTTGGTATTACTGGAACCAGTGCAGTTGACACATCAGCTGGCATTCTAACTGGAAGACCGTTCGGAGGAGTAGCGATTTTATGGAGGAAAAGAGTATTTCAAACGATACCAGTGATAAAACGTGATAACCCCCGTATAATTTCTATAAAAGTGAGTTTGAAAAATACATCACTACTCATATTTAGTGTTTACATGTCTGTGAATGCTGTTGACAATTTACCAGTTTTTACGGAGTGTCTTGGTATGATAAGAGCAGTAATAGATGAAAATAGTGACTGTCAGTGTATATATTGGGTGATTTTAATGCATATCCGAGCGATCTCTTTTGTAACGAACTATTAAGTTTTTGTGCAGAATATAATCTTTATAAAGTATAATCTTTATTGTACGGATATAAATATGTTGGGGTTGGACTCGGGTACGTACACATATACAAGCGACGCGCATGGTTGTAGGAGACGGTTGGATCATTGCATTGTGACCAAAGCAGCACAAAAAAAAAAAAAAAAGTTCTTAGTGTTTGGGTGCAGCATGACGTGTACTGGCCCGATCATTACCCTCTTTGCATAGAATGTGAGTTAAATAATATACCGTTGAAGTGTGATGGTGACTCGAGCAAGGTAACAGAGGATGGAATGAAGTGGGGAGAGAGGGGTAAGGATCAAATAACTTTGTATGAAAAATACTGTCATAAACATCTCAGTAAAATAAATATCTCCGAGGAACTTCAAATCTGTACACATACGTCTTGCTCGAATCGACATCACGCTATACTAAATAAGTAATTTATGTATTTATTTATTTAACTTAAACTAGCATCAGAAGGCTGAACAAATTCCCCACTAGTAGTGACGGAGACTCTCTTACTGCTAAATTACAAACTATATGTTCTTAAAGAATGAGCTACTAATTAAGTTTCTTATAGTCGCAAAGCTAGTGTTAAACAAGTCTAAATCAAATTTACTTAGAAGTGCATTGAACTTGCTGCCAGCTCGATAAATAAATGTATTTTGCTTATAGTTTGTGGAGACTAACGGTAAGTATACAACAGGGTAGTTGCGGAAAGACATGGATGGAAACTGCAATGGATATTTGAGATAAAAGTTCGGGACAATCAACCACATTTGTAGTTGAATCACACTACTTTGAAAGGTAAATTACATCTGCTATTTTATGTGTAACCTTAAGAGGAAGAATGTGGAATTTTTTACATAGATATAAGTTGTTACACGAGGAATAAGTAAGTTTAAATTTAAAGTAAATATATTTAATAAATTTTTTTTTTCTGTATATTTTCAAGACGGCTAAGGTATGTATCATATATAGGGCTCCAGATTTGCGAAGCGTATTCTAAGTGAGTTCGGACAAGAGAACAGTATAACATTTTAAGAGCTTTTACTTCGGAGAAGTCAGCTAAGCTGCGCATCAAAAATCCTAAAGCTTTGGAGGCTCTAGTAATTATATTATTAATGTGATCATCAAAGAAAAGCTTTGAGTCATGTAATACCCTCAGATCCCTAACAGAGGATACCCTTTGAAGCAGTTGACCTTTAAAAGTGTAGTTATACATTATAACGTGATCCTTCCTAGTATAAGTTATAACGCTACATTTTAGATACATTTAAATCTAACCTAAAATATTATTACAATAATTTTCGAGCCATAAAAGATCAGCCTGCAAATTGATCACGTCACCCTTACTTCTAATTTTAGCAAATATCTTCGTATCGTCAGCAAAGCAAAGCAGTTGAGATGAATGAAGGCACTGGCTGACGTAATTTACAAAGATCACAAACAAAATTGGTCCCAGCAATGAACCTTGAGGGACCCCACTAGAAATAGTAACCCAGCTAGACATATAATTATTAAGAACAACTGCCTGTGAACGATTATTAATGTATGAGGTAAACCATCGTAGCAAATCTCCTTTAATCCCAATTTGATCTAACTTTTTCAAGAGAAGTCGATGCTGAATTCGATCAAAGGCCTTGCTGTAATCCATGTAAATCACGTCAACCTGAGAGCCATTATCCATAGCTTCAGTTAAAAAGCTGTTTAGTAGGATGAGGTTTGAAACTGTGGATCTTCCTTTTAAAAAATCCATGTTGAAAGGGACTAAAGGACCCTGACAACGCTGCATAAACCTGATTTTATACACTATTCTCTCGAGAGTTTTAGCTTTACAATCTAGAGATAGGCCTATAGTTAGTTATTTTTGCGTACTTCGCTTTTTATGAATAGGAGTTATATATGGCTGTTTCCATATAGATGGCACTACACATTCCTCAAACGATCGCTTAAAAAGAAGATGAACGGGGAATGATAACGATTTAGCATAATTCTTGAGAAAGTGAGCAGGTAGGTTGTCAGGACCTGTTGATGTGGAGTCGCCTAAATTAAATAGCAATTTTTCGACTAAACGCGGTGTTACTGAGATCTTGCATATATCGGGAGTCGTATGCGTGACGTTTGGAATATTGCCATCCAAATTAGGCAAGAAGGAATCAGGATCTAAAAATGTGGAGAAAAAATACATGGAGAAGGCGTTACATATTGATTCGCCTGTATTTAGTAAATTATTATTATATTCTAATGTACTAGGGACCCCTACAGATTTCAATTTGGATTTTTAAAAGGACCAAAAGTGTTTAGGGTTATTAGTAATAGCTTGCTCTATAGATACAATATAACGATTATAGCACTCTCTTTCAATATGCTTGGCTCTACTACGCAGCATCTTGAATCACTCCCAGACTGGCAAATTACCGTAAGTCTTAAACTTCCAGTAATATTTTGATTTTTCTTTTAAGATTTTGATTAATGCTCGAGAATACCATTTAGGGTACGATTTGTTACGTATAAGTTTGATAGGCACATGTTTTTCACGTAATACGTCGATCACTCCATAGAAATATAAAATAGAATCATTGATAGAACTGGATGAAAAAATTTGAATCCAGTCAATATCAGCTAATTCGGAGTTAATGTCATAGTAATTAGCAAGGTAGTACAGATATTTCTTATATGGTGCGCGGCTAAGGAAAGAATGAGAAATATTATGAATTTCTATAGCCAATGAGCCATGATGACGATCAAAAGGTATCAGTGCTTCAGCATTGATAAACTGTGCGCAGATACTACATGGGGCACACTAAAAGTTTTGCACTTCTAGCTAATCAGAACTATTTGAATTTCTAATGTTATATTTTTAAAACTTTGCAACCTTCTTAGTAATAAAAAAAAACAAATGGCGGGAAATGATTTGTCAATTGTTTTTTTATCACATATCAAGGTTCTACGTACGCAACGAAAATGCAATTAAGTCGAAAAGATTTTAGAGCTATGATTTTTCATGATTTTAAAAGTTCTCTTTCTCCGCAAGACTTTGCCGCTCGTCTTCAAAATGCTTTTGGGAGAGAATCACCTTGTTTGAGCACCGTGAAGCGATGGTTTGCTGAATTTGAAGGGCGGCCTTCAACTGCCGTCAACGAAAATAATGTGGCTACTGTTAAGCGGTTAATTGAAGAAAACCCCCGGATTACCTATGAGACAATTCGAGGACTATTGGGGATTGGTATGAGCCGAATTCAGAAAATTTCACACGAAGAATTGAAAGTTCGGAAACTTTGTTGTCGTTGAATCCCTCATGAACTGACAGCGGAGCAGAAGCGGGCTCGCGTAGAATGGTACTCGCAGATGCCACTGAAGTACGACCACGGACATTCTAATGCTATTTATGACATTGTCACAGGAGACGAAACGTGGATTTATTGTTTTGAACCCGAAAAGAAATAGCAATCTTGTGAATGGGTGTTTGAAAATGAGAACAGGCCAACAAAAGTGAGACAGGTGAGAAATTGATATCCCTACTACTCAACTTGTTTTGCTACCTGTATAAAAGGCTCTGAGCGCCCGCCGATAGGGCAGTCTTGGCTCTGGCGTGGCTCGGTACACTTGTTGTATCTTGCTAGTAGCTTATCCTTGACTCTTGGATAATTAATTTGTGCAAACAAGTTAATTATTATTGTCAACTATAAATTAGTCGCAGTACAATTTATAATGGACTATCTATTGCTTAAATTAAGACTTATTTATAATAAGAGATAATTATCATTTGTTAACGAGTTAATTAATTGTTAACGAGAACAAGTAATTAATAATGGAAAGTTGATCAAAATATAAAGTTGTTATATCACCATATCCTCATTTTAATTTATCGTATCTGACCCACTTCCTACATCAGAAGTGGGATCGGATTCACTCCCACTTCAGCATCAAACTATTTCGGTTAATTATGTAGAACAGTAAATGTCTCTTTTCGGTTGTGGTGTGGAAACTATTCTTTGAAAAATAGCAGAAAATATTAATTCACATTCTGTAAATGCATCTACTCCTATTAGGTTGATATATAACTGTATTAGGTTGAAACAGACGATATGACTAACTGGTGTCCTCCTCCTTGCTTCGTATTCTTCATTACTGTGGGTCGTAACCTCCTCATTAGATCGTTCTTGATAGCACAATATTACGCCATTTGACTCTATCTTCAGCGGCGTGCAGAGAATCATAAAACTTTTTAGACATGAGATTGGTGCAAACCTGATCTGTCCATCGCATAGGCGTACGACCACGTGGTCTTTTATCTTCTACTTTTCCGGTCACGATTAGCTTTTCGAGATTGTCTCCTTGCTTTCTAGAGATGTGGCCGAAGTATTATAGAATTCTTTGAAGGCACGTAGCAGACAGTCTGATCTTTACTCCAAGTTATTTTAGTATGAAGGCGTTGGTCCCGTATGCTGTCCAAGGGATACGTAAAATTTTCCTCCAGCACTACATTTCAAACGCATCAATGCGACGTCTGTCTGCAGCTCTTAGTGTCCATGACTCTGCGCCGTACGTAAATATGAAGAACACCAGCGTACAAACCAGCCTTTGCTTTGTTTTTAATGAGATGATTCTGTCGTTCCAAAGACCCTTCATCTGACTCGTAGCATTACTAGCTGGTGTACCTTAAGTAAAATAATTATAGAAAAGAAAAAAATAGACGGGGTTAATCAAATCATTGTACCTACTCACTCACTTAAGAGTCATGCCGTCACCTACTTCACAAGCTGCTGTCTTGGCAAGCTATATTTATATAACTTGAAGATCTCTTCCTTTTAGGCGTAGATATGAACCGATTTAAGAACACCACTGCATTTCGAGGAAGTTGAAATTTTTGTGATAGTTTGGTGGTATGGAGGTGTGTAGTTGGCCTGATGATGGCCTTACTGGTATAGGTGAGTTAAACAACCAACGTCTATAAGTAACTGTTTTTTAATGTTTGTTTTCTGTATTACACACACTGACTTAATATGAATTAAGTTTAGATACCACACAATTATATATAATTATATTAATTAACTAAAGGGCGATAAATTACACGTAATATCCGCGACCGGCAAGCGACCGAATTGTGTGCACTGCGCGTCGGAAGGGTTAGGTTCGGACTGAGGCGTGTGAGCATTCCTCGTATTAACTAACAGAATAGGCTTGCCGGACGGGCCGCGTTTTCATTGTAACATTTTATATTTAACGTGAGTTAAATATAAAATGTTACGTAAATATAATTTGTTTGTTAACTTAATAATAAATATGTATGTTATTGTGTCTGGGTATTTATGTATCTATTTGTATTGTTTATGTACATATATGTATATGTTTATAAATACTAATATTTTTGTATGTGTGTCTGTGTGTTGTATATGATTATGCCTGTGTGTGTGTTGTGTTGGTGTGTATGAATAACCTAAGTGTATCCTACAATAGAATTGAACATCGTGACAACGATTGTCGTGATAAACAGAAACTTATCTCAAATAATTTTTGCTTGCAGCGAAAGCAGGTCATCTACCACTGTCTCTGGTGGCGTGTCCAGTGGCCGACCACCAGTGGTCTGTTATGTATGTTGTGACCCCGGACCAGCCACATAGCTTCCATTCGTCCGATGCGCTACAAGAAGAAAGAAGTTACCACTTCGAGTTCCGAAAACAGAAAACCAGTCAACATCTGTTCCAGAGCGTCACATGGTGTATTACACTAAGTGAAATTTAATTACCTTTTATATTTGACTCTAGTTCAGAATGTAGCCATATCAAACAAATCTCTTGTGATTCCTTTATAGGAGAACGGTTTTATGAAAAATAAACTAAGTAATAGCTTGTCCTGACGTAGTTTCCACTCAACAGATCAAATTCTAACCACAGGGCAAAATTTAAATTTGGAGGTTATATTTCACGTTTAACCTGATGAGCCTTAATAAAAATGTTTCGTTAGGCCGCAAAATTTTGGAGCGAGGTAGAATAGGAACTAAGCAACAACAGGTTAATGCTTAACAGTACTTAAAGACTTAATCCTGCTCAATTTTAAAATCTGTTAGCGAGGGTGTGGTAAACACTGACCTTGTAAGTAAAGATAGAGAGCGCTTAGTAGATATTTTTAAAAACAATTGACAACCAATTGAATTAAATCCGGCGAGCTTAAATTGATTTAGTGGACCCTTTGAAGACCGTTAATAACGATCTTAAAGTTTATTACCAACTGAACTCAAATTAATATTTAAAAAAAAACAATACAGATTTACATCTTCTTGCGACAGGCACATATAGAGCTAATAGTCAGTCCCAACGTGTGATGCGAATCTTGTAGTGTTGAATAATGATAGCGGAGTATAACTCTGACAAATCATGGCAAGAGCGGTTAGGTAATATTCAACACGCGCTCAACAGCATTAAGGTATAGGGTCTCTGGATTTGCCCCGATTGATTTGACATTCGGTATTCAAGGCAACTAACTAAAAACTCACAAAAGTATCTACAAGCTTTGAACATCCAGTGTATCCAATAGAATCAAAAAATCAGCCCAATCGGACATTTTACGGTTGAGTAGAGTTAAAAAAAAATATTTTAGACCTTTTAGTGTAGATGACATTGTCTTTGTTAGGAATGAAGAACGACACTAAACGAAACTTGATTCAAAATATAAGGGCTCCATAAAAGTTACCGCAATTTTAGAAAATAAGTGCGCCCATGATAGCCTCTGCGAAGTTCCCCATATTCCTGTAGGGTTTCTTGAGGTACCTATATGAAAATTATAACAAGGATGACGTGACGGCGTATACTCATGATAATGATCTTATTCATAAAACTCGTCCAAACAGTATTAATAGAACTGCAGTGTATATTGTAAATAGTTATAACAGTCAGAGTTTTTAATATCTTTGAACTACCTGCAAAGGAAATTCTCTAATCTTGTAATAACTAATGCCACTGTTCATGAAGCTGCATCATCAGCAAAAAAATACGATATAAAGTAAACGAAAAAAAAAAATGTAGTAAAATGATGATAAAAAAATATCACTAAAAATGTAAGTAAAGAAAAACAAAAAAAATAAATAAAGGAAATGGGAGTCTTATAAAACTGTGAAAAGAAATCAATGTAAAATAAACAAAAAAGTAAAAGTAGTGTAACAAAAGATGTAGGATTGACAAAAAGAAAAAAATTGTAGGAATATTAGAGTCATTGAAGGGAGTGTCCGGTCCAATGACTCAGCTAAGGGGTTCATTCCGGTCTAGCCTTTTGGCTATAGGGATTGCAACCCGGTCTAGTTATAGCTACAGGGATTTCCGGTCTAGCACTGTCAGCTAAAGGGATTTCCGGTCTAACACTGTCAGCTAAAGGGATTTCCGGTCTAGCACTCTCAGCTAAAGGGATTTCTGGTCTAGCACTCTCAGCTAAAGGAATTTCCGGTCTAGCACTGTAGCTAAAGGGATTTCCGGCTTAGTACACTCCAGTCTCCGGTTTTAACTGATGAGAGGGAGCTTCGTGCACTCCAGTCTCCGGTTTTTAACTGATGAGAGGGAGCTTAATACGCTCCAGTCTCCGGTTTTTAACTGATGAGAGGGAGCTTAGTACAATCCAGTCTCCGGTTTTTTAATTGATTAGGGATTCCTAGCTTAGTAGGATCCAGTCTCCGGTTTCAAAACTGACGAGAAAGGTTTAATAGTTGTAGTTGCTGAAGGGGTTACCGGACCAGCACACTATTGTAACATTTCGCTAAAAGATCACGCTAATTATAGAGTTGTAAAAAAAATAAGATTATGTTTAGTTTTCTAAAAGATATGTCAGGATGAACGAGGCGTTCCTTGTCCTCAAATGTATAAAGATGCGCACACGAGGACGTGTGCATGTCAGTATGGCCGTGACGGCGTCTGCGTCATCAAATGCAAGAATATTGTAAACAACAGGTGTACGCCTGAGCCGCCGAGCGCATAGTTCGATATCCCTACTACTCAACTTGTTTTGTTACCTGTATAAAAGGCTCTGAGCGCCCGCCGATAGGGCAGTCTTGGCTCTGGCGTGACTCGGTACACTTGTTGTATCTTGCTAGTAGCTTATCCTTGACTCTTGGATAATTAATTTGTGCAAACAAGTTAATTATTATTGTCAACTATAAATTAGTCGCAGTACAATTTATAATGGACTATCTATTGCTTAAATTAAGACTTATTTATAATAAGAGATAATTATCATTTGTTAACGAGTTAATTAATTGTTAACGAGAACAAGTAATTAATAATGGAAAGTTGATCAAAATATAAAGTTGTTATATCACCACATCCTCATTTTAATTTATCGTAACTTCCTACATATATATATATATATATATATATATATATATATATATATATATATATATATATATATATATATATAATTTCTTTCTGCCCTTTTTGTCTAAGTAATGGGAAAGTCCGTTCATAATCAGCTAAGTCAGTTCATGAAAGTAAACAACCTCTAAAATTCTTCTCAATCGGGCTTCTGACAAGGTAGTACAACTACTGTTTTTGTATTTGTTACAAATGACATAAGACTTGGTACGGACAATAAAAAAACTCACGGTACTTTCACTAATTGATTTCAGTAATGAATTTAACATCGTAGATCATGATGTACTTTTGAGTATCTTAAAGACCATTAATATATCTCCAGTAGTAGTCACCTGGTTTATAAGCTATTTAGAGGGCCGGCAGCAACGTGTGCAAGTGGACGTTCAGTTCTCTGATTCATTTGCAAGCACAGTTGGTGTTCCTCAAGGTAGTGTTCTATCCCCATTACTCTTTACAATTTTCATAATTTCAGTCACAAATCAGTTCAGTCACAAATGTTTCAGTTACACATCCATCTCTTATATGTATGCGGATAATCTGCAGATATATTAAACTATATTAGATATATTAGATTGACTATCTAATATTGAAGACCTTTTGTTTGTAGTCTCCCGAATAAATAACGACTAGTCTATTATATCTGGGTGGAGTAGAAATTACGGTTTGGCTCTAAATCCGAAATAAAACACAAGTTATAATAATAGGTGCAGCAAAACAAATTGCTAAAATTGATTGGGCAAATAAACCAAAAATTAAGAATGATGCAGTTTCCATTCCTTACAGCAAATCAGTGAAAAATTTGGGTGTACACTAGGACGAAACATTATCTTGGTCACACCAAATCAGGGCAGTTAATAAGAAAGTGTCTAAAGCTTGGAATTCACTAAAACGATTACAAAATTGCCCATCCCTAATAAAGTGATAATTGCGGAATCCTTAATTCTATCCAGCCCAGATTATGCAGATGCTTGTGACGTTGATCTGACCAACGAGCAGCTGAAAAAAACGGGTTGTGGCTGTGTCATAGACACGGCCGTGCATCTTTCACGTGAATACATCTAAGTCATGCGTAACAACTTGCGATGGTAACATTTTTCATTCGTCCTTCCTATTACAATGTTCCTCATCATTGTAGCCTACGGACCTAGATGGTCTAGACCACGTCCATCTTGTGGATAGCAGCATAGGGTGGCGTTACTATCAGATGGTGACCAATACTGAAAAATTAGGTGAAATAATCAAAAACCTACTCAATAAAAAGTCTCGGGTTCTGATAAAATCACAAATATGGTAGTTAAATAGCTCCCTCCCTCCCTTATATACCTACTAGTGTGCATCTTCAATGCATTCCTACCCGGTTGTGCGTTTTCGGACGAGTGAAAGAAGCCACCATCATAGGAATACGCAAGCCGGGAAAACCCCGAAATAATGACAGTAGTTACCGTCTCACTAGTTTAATCAAAGGGTTAGGCAAAATCTACGAAAAAATCATACTATCTCGCCTTAAGGCATTTGTCCACCAGAAAGGTCTCATAATAAATAAATAAATATTCACGGGACTAATTACACTTATTGATCTAACCCCAAAGTAAGCAAATTATTTGCTTGTATTATGGGTATTAGTCAACGATACTAATACATAGAAATACATATATAAATACTTTTATATGCATAATACATAATAAACACTCAAACCCGGAAATACAAAAATTTATCCTCATCACACAAATGCTTGTCTCCGTCGGGGATCGAACCCGAGCTCCGTCGATTGCGTAGTCAGGGGCGTTAACCACTCGACCAACGGGGCGGTAATAACTGAGCAGTTCGGTTTCCAAACGGCTTACTCACTCTTGCACTCTTTAAGTGCGCCGACTCACATAGTACATTTTAAACTCTTTCAATGTAGCGGCGGGGCTGCAAATTCCCACCGCTGCTCTATTTTTCGACGTCGCAAAGGCATTCGATAAGATCTGGCACAATGGCCTAATATACAGACTATGCCGAATGATATGGCGGGAGTGCCCGACAGACTCGTACTCATCATACGAGAGTAACTAACCAACCGCCGATTTCAATTCCGTGTAGTGGGTTCATTCTCCATACTCATAGGTCGATCACAGCATGTGCCCTGCACTCGTGTCACTTAGACACAAAGTGTCACTTTACAAGATTTGCGTAAGGCCTATTCTATCATACGCCTGCGTAGCGTTTGTACATCTCCCCCGTACAGATTTGCATCCGTTGCAAGTAGTACAGAACAAATACCAGCGTATTGTAACGTTTATACGGTGGTATACATTGACCTTCATAAATATCTCGAATTGCCGAGCTTAGCTAGGTATTTCAAGATATTTCCAAAAGATATTTCAATCGCACCAACTCACACCCTAAGCTACTGCGACAGACTACATCCCAGATCCTCATCCAGATACCAAATTACGTAGGCCCCGCGTGATCTCACTGATTCCGATGACTTGCTAACTTTGGTCAACGAAACATACCAAAACACTACACACCTACACACGGGACAATGCCGCTAACACGCTTATCACAAATCACGACGCCACCCCTAAGCTGACGATCGGTCTCACAGGAGACTCCCTTAGGGTGGAGGGTGTATGACCCCATAACTTTAAGTACTGGCTGAGCACTCTGCTCGCCCCCACGACCGGTGAAGCCGTAAAGGCCGTTAAGGCCAGCAGTGTACAGGTGCCATCGTTGATCAGTTCGGACACCTCATCTTTTTGCGTTCTCGACACTTCTTCACTTTTTCATGTGGGGGTTCATGGGTATCATTAGATTGCTACTTAAAATCTCTTTCAGACTTTATACATTCCTTGAATTTTATATTATGGCTTCTACAATTTTACACTTAATTTTCTTTTTACTATTAGTGTTGAAAACAATTTTTTGAAATTATACAATCAATAAATCTTTACAAGAGCTTTCGATTAAAACTTAATTAAATTTTATAGTTGCTCTGAGTATAAAGATATACTATATTATGCAAAATATGTAACGCAGTAAAAATTACTAAAAATGGCGGCACTTCCTACTCCACTATTCACGAAGCATCGTAATCCATGTTCAGCTTATCAAATTCTTTGATTCTTTAGCTATCCAATGGTATAATTAGATTTTGGATGTTGGTGATAGTTATGTAGCTATAACATCAAACTGTATCCCCTAATTTTGTTATCATCCGTTTTTTGAACTGTCCCCCTATGTAGGTAATTTTAAAGACGTATTCACGTCAAAATGTTAAATTTTGTCAATAAAGACGAACTATTTGTTTTGTTTAATAGTCGTTTCCGAAACCATATCTTTCGACATATATCCTGTCTAATAGTATATTAATTTTAAGTTGTAACATCATAAGCGTGTACGGTTTGCCCTTTTGGATTTTCCAAAAATATTTTTAAAATACTTCAAGTCTTAAAATAAATAATCAATCGATTCTAGCGAAAATATTTTTTATTTTTTTTTAATTTAAATTATAACTAACATTTGATTGTAATGTTTTCTTCAGATTTTTTAAAAATTTATATACATATATTATGGATATAAATTTAATATTTTTAATAGTATAAGATAGCAAACAAGTAGATGGGTCTCCTGATGGAAAGAGTTAACCATCGTGTATAGACACCAAAGGTGTTAATGGTGCGTAAATTAAATAACACATTTACCCGACGCAGGGATCGAACCTGGGAGCTCATGATCTACGCCGAAAACGCATGAAATGACTATCTCTAGACCACGAAGCAATATATGGGTAAATTTAATTTAATTTATATACATTAGGACCGCCCCGTTGGTCGAATGGTCAGCGACACTGACTACGCAATCGACGAGGTTCGGGTTCGATCCCCGACGGGGACAAGCATTTTGTGTGACGAGCATAAATGTTTGTATTTCCGAGTTTGGGTGTTTATAAAATATATTCTAGTATTTATATAATGTAAGCAGCTTCCTTTATTTTTAGCTGAAAATATAACCTAAAAACTAAATTAAAATTTTCGGTAGTCGGTAGAATAGAAATATGAATGATACTTTGCAATTAAACTAAATTAGGCACGTGTGAGTGCCTCGAGCACAAATGTCAAAAATAAGCGCGCACCACACAGGTGCAACGCCTTTTATAGATGCAATGACGTTTGTGTTCTTTTTTTAGCGGAAAGGGTTGCCAACACGGCCGTTACTGATGAGGCAGCGAGGCAGCGTCCTCGCAGCGTGTATATATATATATATATATATATATATATATATATATATATATATATATATATATATATATATATATATATATATATATATATATATATATATATATATACTAGCTGTTGACCCGACCTGTTAGTAATATTCATGCAAATTTTTGTATATGTTGACCCGACCTGTTAGCAATATTCATGCAAAATTTGAAGTAAATCCATGCAGTACTTTTTCAGCTTACCCCGGACATACATTGACTTTCCTACGATTTTATTATATGTATATAGATAATCGACGATGCATATTTGGAGGTAAATTATACCGGATTGTTCCATTTCATCACCTAGATCGAGGACAGTTGGTCTTTCAGTGTAAGAGAATTGATAAGAAAGACTACTAGTAGTACATTACCATTATTGTTTGAATACAGATTAACAAAAATCCAGAGCGTCAAAATAATATGCTAAACTCTTAATATTTTAAGTTTTACCAACAGATAGATTGACGTAAACTACTTGAACTCAACAATACGCAAATATACTATACTAGCGGCCCGCCCCGGCTTCGCCCGGGAAAAAATGATTAAAATCGATCCAGTAGTTTTGATTTATTCATTACTGCCCGTGACCCGCACGCGTTAAATTTGGAGTAAAACAATTACCCTTTCCCTATACCATGAAGATTTCCTGCTATCTTTGAAATATCTAAATTCATATAGGTACTACATTTTTAGTTTTTACATTTTTACCTATTTCTTTTATTTTTACAATTAATATATTATGGAATGTCTTTATATACAACGTTCACAGCTTTCTTGCCATTAGACAATACGAACATGTTTTCTTTAGAGGTTACTATTGAAAGAGCGATATATAGTTGGCCATGTGAAAAACAATCAACGTTGAAGGTTTGACCCTGCCATTTATGAAGGCGAGGCATCGGAGCAAACGGGAAAAAATGTGTAAATGGTTGACCCTACGGGCCATCCCTGAAACTTCTCACTAAATTAAGGTATTTTAAGCTCAAAAGAGTAAAAAATATAAGCATAGATTTTTCAGTTCAAACATCTATTTTGTTAAGAATGGCAGTATTATTAATTTTTGAAAAGCTGTATATTTGAAAACGATGATGGCATTCAACTCAATTTTTGAGATCAAAATATTGTTTTAGCTAAATAATCGATAGGTTGAAAAATTTCGATGCTATGTCAAAAAACATTTTATTTTTAATTTTCTTCATTGATAAATCCCAAACAAATTGACCGATTTTGATTAAATTAACGGTATTTGACGCAGTTTTTAAAGAAAAAAGCTGATAATATTTTTAGGTCAATCGGTAAATTAACTTGCAAGTTATTTAAAAAAATTAAGTAAGTTTGCTAAAAACAACGTAATTTTAATATTTGAAAAGCTATAAGTTTTGAGAATTAGATTTGATTTTGATTTTTGAAACTGCATTTGACGTAGTTTTTTTAGTACTAAAATATCGTAGAACACCGAAAATGATTGGTTGAAAAACTTCAAAGCTACGTCGAAAAAAACGCTTTTTTCAAAATTTTTCGTCAACGATTACTCCCAAACGGATAAACCGATTTTGATGCAATTTATGTATTAGACGTAGTTTTTTGAGGAATAGAGCTGATTAGTTTTTGTACTCAATCGGTACATAAATTTGGAATATATATTAAAAAAATACTGTTTCGTCCAAATTTTTTGGTGTTTTTTTTTAAATTTCTCAAAATGTCCTGGATCGAATCGGTTCAAATTTTCAGGAAATCTAAGCTGAGTAGAATCCAATCGTATGCCATCAACCGCGTTTCGATTGGTCTAGCCGTTAAAAAGTTATGAGATGTTAACATACACACACACACACCCACACACACATACATGCAGACATACTGACGTCGTTGTGAAAATGTTCGGAAAAGATTCCTAGGACCTCAAAACATGGACATCTGGTGAAAACTCGATTTTCGAAAATCGGGGTAAAAGCAGTAACTTCCTTATCTACATACGTAGTGGGAAGTTAAAAACTGGTTTGCTAAATCACGTTTTTTTATTAAAATTGTTAAATAACAATTTTACATAAATTATACGATATACCTGAAGATATTATCTAAGGAATGTGCTAACTTATTACATGATAGAATATACTTTACTTGATCATATAAAATTCCGAAAACAAGCTACTATTTCTAATCTTCGACATGATTTTTATATGGTGATATTTAGTTTAAATAAATTTTTGTTTTCAGCTGCAGTCCTATATTTATTTATCCGAAAATTAACACGTTTCCCAGCGGTTTAACAGAACAAACCGCGCGCGCGCCGCCACAGGCCCGTAAATCCGGAACCGCTATGCCCCTGCATTTTAAATCTGTAATATCTTCGAAAATATTTATTTAAATTAAATGATTTAAACGGCCATATTGATCTATATTAAATCAACAATATATTTAAGTTATTTAATTTGATAAGGATTGTATTGCTTAAAATTGCTTCGAAAAAAAGCCATTATTTCTCGTTAAAAGTAAATGACAAAAAATGCTATTGTGGGTTATCCATAAGAGATAGACATATACCATCGCGGAGTTTTCTGTAGACCTTTTCAAGGTGTACAAACTCTTAGTACATTATTTTGATAAATCTCGTAGGGCTTAGCCTGCGTTTGCAATGTAAGCGGAAAAAATATAATTATTTACGACATGACATCAGAAAACTCAAAAATTGCAGTATTTCTCTAAAATATGTTGAATGTTATTATACATATAAACCTTCCTCTTTAATCACTCTATTTATTTTAAAAAAAACGCATGATAATCCGTTGCGTAGTTTTAAAGATTTAAGCATACATAGGGACATAGGGACAGACAGAGAAAGCGACTTTGCTTTATACTATGTAGCGATAGTGATTTCGCACCTTGGCTTCATGTAAACGATAAGAAATTTGGTTTTAAATTTAGTTTTAAGTACATAGATGTCAAAAGACAATTAAACAAGTTTATTGTAATCAATACGAATACATACTAATACTATAAATGCGAAAGTAATTCTGTCTGTCTGTCTGTCTCTTCTTCACGCCTTAACTACCAGACCAACCGAGAGACCAGTACGAGACCCTAGAAATGACATAGGATAGTTTTTATCAGGGAAATCTTACGAAAAAAGGAATTATGCGGGTAAAACCCTGGGACATTTATTTTAGAGATTTTTAAACGCGGATGAAGTTGCGGGCACAGCTAGTGTTATATATAAATATCACAGATGCAGACATGCGAGGGCCAAAATCTCAATAGATCGTATATTTGAAATAAATCATAAAGTATTTGTAAGTACTTTGTGAGTGAAACTGTGTTTTTTCCATTCCATCCATTTCCATGTTTTGATATGACATCAGTTGAAGGTTGATGTGGGTCGATACCACCACGTCAGCGGTCGTGGGGCGCGGTGTCCGCCAGTCCGTTGCGGGGCCGGCGCGGAGACATGTCGTGGTGCGAGCCGACGCTGCTGGCGACGCTCGCGGTGGGCCGCGCTGAGGTGAACACTCGCCCCTCTCTATGTTTACATATAAACAAGACAGAGTGTTTATTTATAGGTTGAATAGAGTTCTTACTGACGACTTTGATGGTATTTTTAAATATTGTACCTAAAGTTTTCAAGGCGAGGCAAATTGACTCTACTTTTCTTATTATTACTCCTTATTTTATATTACACTGGTTAATACACTTCGAATGCGTGCAGAACCACTTGCAATATGTTATTGTTACGGTTCTTTCCATATAATAACTAAGTGTACGTGTAGTTCTAGTGTTATCATATAAAATCAGTTACCATGTTTTTGTTAAATTGATATTTGTAGCGTGCTAGAATACGAGTAAATAAGTGTAGCGGCAAATCTACATTATGTATTACCTAAATATAATTAATATCAAAGTCTCGAGGAGTTAAAGTGCCTTCTACAAGTCTAAATTCTGATGTCAATTATTGTTTTTTATCTTAAGATAGTAAACAAGCAGATGTTTCTCCTGACGGACAAAAGAATCTAAGAGACAACCATCTCCAATAGACATCAAAGATGTTAATGGTGCGTTACTATTCTTGTGGTGAGATTTTAGGGCCACATGGATAAGTTTTTTATTGATTTAGCAGGCATACAGCGAGTGGGCTACCTGACGGACAGCAGTCACCACTGCCCGTGGACATTTACAACGTAAGCGTTAGTCGCCAATGCGATGCCGGCTCGTAAGGAATTTGTTGATCTTCCCCTTAAAAATCCCAATATCAAAGCATTCGGAAAAATCGTGTGAGGTAGGCTGTTCCAAAGTTTGACCGTTCGTATGAAGAATGTACGTGCAAATCGCACAGTCTTAGATGACTAATCGTCAAGATGATGTGGGTGGAATGCCTCACTACGGCGTGTATTACGATGGCGGAACGTGGATGCCGCTACTAAATTAAAAACCTCATCAGAACACTCCCCATTATACAGTTTAGTGGCTACCTTACCCTTCAAACCGGATTACGACATTGACAAGCACAGACCCGTGCGAAACAATGCAGAACTCTACCACCTAGTCGCCACGATTATAGTGACTTGCATAGCCAAAAGTTCGCCTCTTACCAACTGCTTTGCAGAACGGCCGTTGGTGAAAGCAGTGCGAACCAACGCGGGAGTAAATATTTGCAGGTTTTATATGGCATTGCTTATGTATTTCATGTAAAATATATCAGTAAAGTAAACATTAACAATTTAGTGTCGTTTTCTTAGCACTTGTGAATTTAAAATGTACCTAAACAAGACGATTTAAATTAAAGCCAACGAATTCAAATTCACGATGAAAGTGAAGATATCCATCGTCTTTCATATATTCACTTAAACAAACGACGATTAAAAAAGAATTGGGTTGTTGATGTATTATATATTTTCAAGTTATTGTATTTTTTATATTCCATATTTTTCATGTACCTATACGAATTTTAGTATCTTATAACTTTTTTTTACAGTGCAAGCCATGTGCCGAGTGCACATGGCTTGCACTTGGAAACATTTCACATGAAAATGCTTTTGGTTGGATTTTATTTTCAGTTACTAGTTAGACTACGAACTAAAATTCCATCAATCATAAATTAAATTAAACGACTATAAAGTGTAAGTAATAAATAAAATACCACTGGGACATTCCAGAGCCGACATATTGATATTCAATAACTTAGTCCAATAACATTTCAAATAAAAGTTATGTAAACAGTAATTACACGAGCGACTGTGGCTGTCCTGACAACGTTAAAACTTGAAAGTCGTTACATAAAACAAAGGTTTTACAATATTGATATATTTTTGGATCAGTGCTTTTACTAAAAATTAAAACAGTGTCATCCCTACAAAAACCGTTAATTGAATGGTTATTACTACCAAGAATGTAAAGATTGAGTGATATATAGGACAGGTAAGGAGGATTCTGCGTGACAAAAAGCTCTGTATTTTGTTAATTATAAAATAATTATAATAACTAATGTTAGAAATTGTACTATATAAATAAAGTATCGAGCAAATCACACGAAGTATAAAAATTTGTGTCTGTACATATTGAGACTGGTAAAAAATTGTACATATTGAAGGAGCCTCCTTCAGTATTTGCAATCTTTTATCAGTTCAGTACTCGCTTCTGACATCGAATATTTAAAAAAATAGGTACTTAAAATTGGATCTAATTTAACAACAAAAATTTTAGTACGGACGCCCGCGTACGCCGCATAGAAGATCATTGTTTACAAACGGCGACGCGGCGAGCTCCTGACTAACGAATGTTAGTACATTGTGCAGTGACCATAATTTTTAGGGTTCATAAGAAAAAACGGAACCCTTATAGAATTACTTCGTTTTCCGTCAATCTGTACGTCTGACACTACCCTTATTCACAGGAACGTGTAGACATCATGTTGAAATCTTTATTTTTGAATTGAATATTCGGGTCTAGGGCCCTCTCTCTCTCCTGCTCAGCTTTGAAAAAAGCAAACGTGTAAGTCAACGCGATAAAAACGTATCACTATTTGTGCCGTATATTTTAAGATTTTATGCGATTTAAAAAGGGAAATAAAACCTATAGCGTACTTCCGCTGGCTCAGAATTATAAATATAAATATATAAAGGAATATCCTCCAGCATGTGTAAAGGGAAATAATCGAAAACCGTAAATTTTTAGTTATATCTCAAACAAACGTTATCAAAATATATCACCGTTTATATCGCATATTTTCATTAGGAAGTCAAAATCTATAGGGCATTTACCGTTGATCTAGAATCGTGAAATTTATGTGTAGTTAAAGTGATCTACAAGTTTGTACGGAACCCTCAGTATGCGAGTTAAATTCGCACTTGGCCGGTATTTGAATATTACTGTACTCATTTCGTTGAGATTTACTACGTTGTTAAGCAAATCTTTTTATTATATTCAATCAAAAGCAGATCTTTTTATTACATTTTCATTTTTTTACTTATGACCACTAACTGTGGTGTCTTTCAACACAATCTTGCATGAGTCTACCTGTGTGTGTGCGGACAAAGTGTGAGTGTGGTAAAGTTATGCGTCGGCTCGCCAGTGGACTGCACACAGTTGTTTCCTATGATCAGGAGAACCACTTCCATCTGCTTGTTTGCTATCTAATGATATTAAAAAAAAACATATTCGGAACCATTTAAGTTGAGCTCTGTATCGAGAGACCAGTCATATTTACACAAACCAAAGTATAATACAAAGATTTTGTATTAGCTCCAGCTGATTTAATAACTGCTCAATGGCATGGTAACAAGCGTCAGGGCAGTCAATTATCGAGAGTATGAGAAAAACCATAAGAGTTTTTGTCTGTAAGTGTAGAAATTGTTGACAAGACTAAAGGGGAAAACATGATGGAGAGAATTTTACTAATACTTGTGAGTTTCAAAAATATCAGCACAAAACACAAGACCCCTTTCTTTACAGCATGTTAACGCGAAATAGGAGTATTATTGTATAAGATCGATGGTACACGGTCAAAAGATCATTCATTGAACGACTTCCAATAATTATTGCCTGAGATTCGGGAGGATTGACTAAAAGGTTAAAGTGTTATACTGGAATGAATTCATTTAAGTTCTAAGTTAATTTTGTTTATAGTACTCGTTACATCTACATTATTACAACGACCGTAAAAATAGAGATCTTCAGCGTAAACATGAAATTGAGATGATGCTACGCAGTGACAGTATAAGGAAAGAAAGGAGAATTATTTTCATTCTATACACGAAAGCTGAATTGTTAGGCACAATATAGTTTGTGTTATATATTGAGTGTTGGAGCACTTATAAAAGCTGTTGGTTCAGGTGACGTGTGTGGAGTCTGGTGGCGGTTGGCTGGTGGCAGGGTTCGGCGACGGGTCGCTGCGCGCCTGGCGCTGGCGGCGCGGCGGCGGCTGGACCGCGGCGGGCACGGCGCGCGCACATCGCTATGGCGTCACGGCGGCGCGGTTTGCGCCCGCTGCGCGCCTACTCGCGTCGGCTGGCGTCGATGGCGCTGCCCGCCTCTGGGCGCTCGATTCCGAGTCCGTAATCACTTTCGACATTACACAATGTATATACATATTGCAAGTTCCCCCGTAAAGTGGCGACGCGTCTGACTGCTGTGACAGCGGTCCTGTGGAGCGGGTCCCGCTGGCGGCGCCGGGCGCGGCGGCGGCGCGCGCCGCATGCTGGGCGGGCGGCGCGCGGCTGGCGGTGGGCCACGACGACGGCGCAGTGCGGCTGTGGGCGGCGGCGGGGGCGCTGCTCGCCTGCGTGCGCCCACACCAGGGCGCCGTGCACGCACTCGCATTCTTCGGGCGATGTGCGCTGCTGCTTACCGGCTGCACGGAGGGTGTACTCAAAATATTCAATATAGAAGGTCCATTATTTATTAAGTCCTTCACGGGATAAATCACATGCTTAGTACCAAGTGCCCATTTGACATTTAGTAAATGTATAGAGGTGGTGGTGGCGGGTGTGGAGGGGGTCGTGGGACCGTCGGCGCGCGTGTGGCGGGACGGGGTACACGACATGGGAGTGTCGTGCGCATGCGCGGCCGATGACGGTGACAGTGGCGAGGTGGCCAGCGGCGGACAAGATGGACGCATCATACTGTGGACAGCCGGCGGAGAGCAAGGTTCAGTGCACACACATTACTCCTCCTCACTATTATCAGAGATTATAATATTATAATATATTATTAAACGTGTCTGCTATTGATTTATCTAGTAGGGCTTAACCTGTGGGCTTAACTCAATGTCAGTTAGTTATAACTGAATTTGACGTTCAAAAAATATTGGCTTTTTAAGTACTTATGTCACGCATTCAAGCATCCGAAAGTTACAATAACTGATACAATGCCTCTGATCTGTCCAAGCACCGGTATTGGCCGAAGGCTGTTGACCACAATTCCTTTGTTTTTCAAAATTATTATGATATTTCTTGAACATCAAATCAAACAGTATTTAGTTTTAAGTTTTTAAGTTTTAATTACCAAAGTTTTCGTTGAGGTGTTTACGTTTGTGCACTTCTAGTTGACTTATTGTTTCACAGAAGTACTTGATAGATTGATAATGGTTCCAAAGGTGAGGCATGTTTGTTTGTTTGAAGAAAGCGCAGGCCTCTTATGGGTCCTACGAGATTTCCGAGAGATGATGTCACTGGATCAGCGATTTTTGACAGATAGCTATAAAATCAAGGTAATATTTTGAACGATGCTTTTTAGGCTTCTGTACCTAAAAGGTAAAAACGGGACCCTATTACTAAGCCTCTATGTTTGTTTGTCCATTTCACAGAAAATTTAGTTGTATATTACCTTTTAAAATAAATAATGAGATAAAAATAAAGCAAATTTCCTTATCTTTATTTTTATATCATAAGATAGCATAAAAGCAGATGGCTCTCCTGACGGAAAGAGTCAACCATGGCCTATAGACACCAAAGATGTTAATGGTGCGTTGCTATCTTGAGCCGGGGTCTAATGCCACTTGCATAAGTTTACACACGTAGCGGGAAGTTAAAAAACTAAAACATACAATTCTCGTAGTCTCAACATTAGAAAGATGTCTCATTTTAGGGTTTCGTACCCAAAAGCTAAAAATAGAACCCTGTTACTAAGCCTCCGCTGTCTGTCTGTCCGTCTGTCTGTCTGACTGGTTGTATCTCATAAACAGTAATAGCTAGAAAGCTTAAATTTTCACAAATCGTGTATTTGCGTTGCTGTTATAACAAAAAATATTAAAAATTAAAAAAATATGAAAATATTAAGGGGGTCCCCATACAGCAAACGTAATATTTTGCTGTTTTCTTATAGATTATGGTACGGTACGCTTCGTGCACGAATCCAACTCGTACTTGGTCGATTTTTTAAATAGAAAATGCAGCTGAACTTAGTGTAAGGAACGGTCCAGAAAATAGGGATTGACTAGTAAAATTCTTAATGTGATAGCTATAAACACACTTTATTTCTCCTTTCCAATCAAACACAGTATTTAATATTCTTAAATATAAATATTTAATTATCACTTAGTACTTACATGAACAAATTTGTGTTCCACTTATAATATCACTTAAATTACTGATCCAATTATATGTCAGTTTCAAAATCCAATATTATTTAAATATCACTCAACAATTCCGTATTTCCATAAATTCACATGTGAACTAGTCGACGTCTCGAGCAAGACTGCCGGCCGTTGCATATGCATTGATAAGGATGTTTCCTTATCAATGCAGTATGACTCATCGTAATTTCAAACGAACGAACGAACGATACGATTTAAATAACGGTCAAATAAACGGTTTATTCAAACAAAGCTAACAGCTCGGCCATCCTGCTCAAAGCGCGTCCTCGCGTTTATAAGACTACAATAGAAAAGTATAAATAACAAAAAAAAAAAAAATGGGTTATAATTTATAATATAGATATATACATGTATTATGATGAACATTTGATTACATTTCCTATTTCACCATATATATTTAAGTAATAATTAATTATACAAATATAATAGTCCTTTTAATCAAAGTTAATAAAAATATTAGTAATCAATTTATTAATACTCTATTTCTCAATTTTATTTTATTCTTTATTCTACTTCTTTTTCACTATTACAATCAATTTCATCACTACTTTCAAAATCTCTACAAAAGTTTAGCCAAGGTTGTATTTTATCTATCGCTACAATTGATTCATATCGTCGACCATGTTTGCGCGTTAAAGGAGTATCTTCGATCACATATCTTTCATTTGGGAGCACTTTTATTACACGATAAGGGCCTTGAAACTTGACGACTAACTTTTGAGATTTACCATCATGTGGTACCTGTCTTTCAACCCTAACTAAATCTCCTACTTTATACTTTTTCCCCGTTTTTCTACGACTGTTAAACCTGTCCACATCCTTAATTTGTTGAATGCTTATACTTTCACCAGCTAATTGTCTTATGTCTGTTAAGTCTTCTGAATTGATAACTGTAGTCGTATCAGATATAACGGGACTTAAAATGCCTTCCGATTTACTAGTTATATTAAAGCCAAACAGCAATTCTGATGGGCTTTTTTGAGTGGTTTTGTGCACAGTGGTGTTTAGGCCAATTTGAATGTCATAAATTTCGTCATCCCAGGATTTTTCATCCTTGTTATGTGTGCTGGTCGAAAGAGCATCTAAGATAGTTCTGTTATAGCGTTCGACTTGCCCATTTGCTCTAGGAGTGGCAACGGCATTAATTATATGTTTTATACCATACGAGGAAGTGAACTCTCTAAAGGTATTGCTGGTAAAACTAGTACCCTTATCTGTTATTAAGCGTGCGGGAACGCCAAAATAACTAATATGCTCCTTTATTACTCTTATGCTAGTAAGAGATTTTGTATTTTTAACAGCAGTTATATTAACAAACTTTGTAAAACTATCAACTAAGACTAAAATGTAACAGTTTCCCCTTTTACTCCTAATGAATGGACCCAAATGGTCAGCGTGTACGGTATGAAAGGGCACACAAACTTTTTCTATGGGGTGCAGTTGACCTTCCCTTTTACCTCCCGGGGCCTTATGATGAGCGCATTCCAGGCAAGATTGTACATACTTTTTGACAAATCGCCGCATTTTAGGAAACCAATAATGCTGGCGAATGCGCTGTAAAGTTTTATCGAAACCGTAATGACCTATATCATCATGATTTCTTTTCAATATCTGCCAACGCACACCCTTGGGAACTAACCATTTAAGTTCTTCCCCAACTATACGATAAACTCGATCATTTTTCAATTTATAATTGTTGTGTATGTCCATAATCAAGTCAGCGCTTTTATCCCCTAAAATATTTTTTATTCTCTGTATTTCCTCATCCGCATTTTGTACAGTGGCAATCCAATTCTGATCAGAGCATTCGATACTCAAAATATCTAAAACGTGGTTCTCGGACACAGAAGAAGCAACCGGTTTACGACTTAGCGCGTCAACATGCGCCATTCGTGAACCAGGCCTATATTCGATTGTACAATCAAACTCCTGCATTTGGATCCACCAACGCGCTACTCGGGGAATCAAATCTCGCTTCACAAATGTACATCTTAGAGCATTGCAATCCGTATAAATAACAAATGGTATACCCAGCAGATATACCCTAAATCTATTTAAGGACGCTATTACCGCTAAAGTTTCGAGTTCGTAAGAATGCAACTTGCGCTCCTCGGGGGCGGTTTTACGACTAAAATAGGAAACAGGATGAAGTCTCCCTTCAGAATCACTTTGTAAAAGTATACCGGCAAGACCATCTTTGCATGCGTCGGTATGCAATTGCGTTACTGCCTTAGGATCGTATAAAGCTAACAAAGGACGTTGCGTAAGTAAAGTTTTAACAGAGTTAAAGGATTTTTCTTGGGTATCCCCCCATGTCCAACATACGTCCTTTTTAAGAAGATCTGTTAGCGGAGAGGTTATTATGGCATAATTCTTAATAAACCTCCTAAAGAACCCGGACAATCCTAAGAACTGTCTCAGTTCATGAATGTTACATGGTGTGGGAAATTTAGAGATCGCATCAGTTTTTCTATTACCTGGTCGGATACCCGTAGAATTCACTTCGAATCCTAGGAATTCAATAGAGTCTAAAAAAAAATAACATTTACTTAATTTGAGTGTTAGCCCGCCACGCTTAAGAAGTTTTAGAACCTCCTCTAGTCTTTCTAAGCCCTCAGATACGTCTCTACTTGGTATGAGGATATCATCCATATAGACTATCGCGTATTTGATTTTAGCATCATAGAGGATTTTATTTATTGTCCTCTGAAAAACCGATGGCGCATTAGCTAGACCAAACGGCATGCGGTTAAATTCATACTGCCCGTCTGGTGTTACAAATGCAGTTTTGCAGCGGGATTCTTCGTTAATTGGGATCTGATAGTAACCAGAAGCCAAATCAAGTGAAGTAAACAGTTTGTTACCAGCCAATTGATCAAGCTGATCCTCCACCCGTGGTAGAGGATAGTGAACTTTTTTTGTCTTTCTATTAAGTGCTCGGTAATCGACGCACAAACGTTTTTCACCAGATTTTTTTCTCACCAGCACGATAGGACTAGCATACGGCGAAGAAGATTCCCTTATAATCCCACTATCCATCATATCCTGAACCATGTCATTTACGAGAGTTCTTTCTGAATGTGACAAGCGATACGGCCTATAAACGATTGGTTCCGCGTCCTGTAACTCTATAACCATCTCTGTAGTATTAGTAAAACCAAGATCCTTTAACGATCTCGAAAAAGAGTCCTCATATTTATTTAATAAATTTTGCAACAGTAAGCGTTCTTCATTTGTCAATTTATCACCACAATTTATTTTGGTGTCAGAGCTAAGTGAATCGAAAGTCATTTGACAACAATTTAAAATTTCTGACGTGTCAGAATTCACACCCTTTAGAGCCCTAGTAATTAAAGTATTCGCTCGGATAGTCATATTAATTTCGGATATATTAAACGCAAGCAACGAGCCAATCCCATTGCAGATATTATATTCTCCAGGCATAAGATAGTATTCTTTTCCTTCTCCACCTCTTAACGAGCCGTTTACTTGAATATTGCCACTAAAAATTGGGACAGATGTAACATATATAACACCTAATGAACGCTTAGGGATGCAAACATCTTTATGACACGTCAAGTGTACCTTATCGGAATTTATTCTTTTAAAAATTAACCTACTAGGGGTTTTGGTGATGATTATGTCCGGCATTTCGGTAAACGAGTGACCCAGTAGCACTGGTTGCTTTATCACATAATCTTCGACAACATAAATGTCTATAACTTTTTTAATACCCTGGACTTCAACTTCTGCATTGACTGTTCCTACTGGGTAGGTTATATTTGCACCTATGCCTCTAAGAACTGGAAGATCAGAAGCGTACTTTACATTTAAGCCAAGCTCTTTAGCTCGACTAGCTTGGATTAGTGAGCATTGGCTCCCTAGGTCCACGTGGCAGGGTACACTGTAGCCCTCAATTTTGATATTAAACATGTACTTGTCTACGGGTTGTTCGAACGCCCTAAGCTCTGATACTTGTTTTTCGTTTTTGTCTTTTGTTTTACTTTCGTTATTCATGGAGTCTATGTTATATTTGTTCCTAAAACAAGTAGAAGATTGGTGACCTATCCTATTACACGAGGTGCATGTTATCAAAGGTTTTTCACACTTATAACTTGGGTGACCAAATAAGTTACAATTAAAGCAGCGAATATTAGAATTTTGGGTGCCGAATTTAGAATATTGGGGTTTATGTGTCATATCTGTAGTACCTCTACGATCATTTCTTTTACTAGCATTACCTCCAAACGTTTCTCTACTCTGCCCTACTTTAACCGTTCGAAAATATTTAAGTATTTGTTCCGGTTCACTAAATTGTGCAGCTTGTGCTCCTACCTTAATAGCGCGATCGTCTACCCCATATAAGATACAATCTACGGCTCGTTTGCCATATATGTTGCACCTATTCAACAAATTTAACTTTGCGTAATAATAGTGCTCCAATGATTCGCCATACTTGACACGTTTGGCTAGCATGTCCGTCAAGAGTTCAGCGTAGTCCTCGCGACAAGGAAACGACTCTATTAACTTTTTTTTCCATTCGCTCCAAGTGTGAAGAAGAGAGGGCAAGCCCTGATACCAAGTCTTGGCCACTCCGATTAACTTGGGAAGTGCATAATGTATTATTTCTTTTTCAGACCAACTGTATATTTCAGCGCATTCTTCAACTTTAGTGATCCAAGTTAGCATGGTTTGTTCCTTGCTCATAGGATCAAAATCTGGTATAACATTATTAGTAAACGATAGCTTGGGCTTCTCTGAACTCTTGACGGTTTCTAATATTGACAAAAATTTATTTAATATTACACTTGTTTCTGAATCCCTAACTGTCTTATTACAAACATTGTGCGACTCACGTTCACTTGAAGTATCACTGCCATACTCCACCCGCTTTGATCTTCCTCTTATTCCTCGTGAATTTCTTTTGCGTTTCCTCATCTTCCCATAATCAGTATCACCACTCAAAATATCAGAATCAGTGTCATAATAACGTTTTCGTGTCTTAACAGGATTTGAATTTTTCTTTCTTCCCTTCCTTCCAGTAATACTCATTTCCTTGTCTTTAGATCTCAAAGTACCTCCTTGGCCCTCTAACCTGGGCCTCCCATACTTCACCCGACAGGGTGTTCCAATGCCCTCTAACCTGGGCTCATCACGGCTCTCTAACCTGAGCCCATCCTGGCCCTCTAACCTGGGCTCATCACGGCTCTCTAACCTGAGCCCATCCCGACCCTCTAACCTGGGTCCATTATGGCTCTCTAACCTGAGCTCATTCTCACCCTCTAACATGGGTGTTCTGTCTAAATCCATAGTGAATTGCAACCCTTCCCCTCGGTTGCACACACTACCTTAAGTCAATGGATCTGAAACTCAAAATTGTTAAGCTTAATAAACGTATACACAATAAAAAAAGAGTAAAATATAAAATCTAAAAGAAATAAGCGCGAATAGCCATGATACGCTATTGATGTATATTTTTTTTTGCATGATAATTAAGTCTGATTTTAAAAATTATTATTCTTATTATTTGAAAATTAAACGATAGGATATATCGATAATATAAAACTAGAAAAATATAATTATTTATACTGATTATAATATTATATTTATTTAAGTATTTATTTAAATCGTTTGTTCAAGAAAAGAATCGTAACTATTTAAAGAAAGAAATATTTTAAAACAGGATACATGGTATTTCCGTTGCATTGTTAGTATTTAAAGCATTCAGTTGTCCCTTAACGAAATGTTACTACAGAAGACATTTAACAGAAGTATATTTCAAGTGATCATAAAAAAATGAGTCAAAAGGGAACCAATGTTTATCAAAATACCTAAAGCCGTAATTAGAACTCAGAAAAAAAAATGTACACGTTTATATAATAACTGCAAAGAATAGGTCCTATTGTTTTATAATCGTTCAAAAAAAAAATCAGATACGCATTGCAAATTAAACAGTAATCATCACATTTGTATCCCATTGCGCTGATAGGATTATTATACATGATTATATTGCCTCTTTATATAAAATATATTTTAAAATGTTTTATTAAATTGTATGTATTAGTATCGTTCATAAGCACCAATATAACGGGCAAATAATTTGCTTACTTTTGGACTAGATCAATTGGTTTTATTGTAAATGATTAATTAATTGGTCTTTTGAATTAATTTATTGATTAGGTTAAAAAAACAACAGTAAGTTGAGTTCGATACTCGTTTGAAATCTACTCGAAGTATCTATTTTAAATACGTATAAGCATTATTTAGTCGTCAAAATATTGTAAAAAGCAAGGAAAAGAAAAATAATCGTGTTCAAAGTTTGTCAAGAAAAGAAAAATTAACGCCATTGTAATAACTCTCGCTGTATTTCTACCTTTATTGTGGGCGTGAACAAAAACATTTTGAAAATGTTCCTGTTATCCCGCTTCTGAACTGTAAGGAACGGTCCAGAAAATAGGGATTGACTAGTAAAATTCTTAATGTGATAGCTATAAACACACTTTATTTCTCCTTTCCAATCAAACACAGTATTTAATATTCTTAAATATAAATATTTAATTATCACTTAGTACTTACATGAACAAATTTGTGTTCCACTTATAATATCACTTAAATTACTGATCCAATTATATGTCAGTTTCAAAATCCAATATTATTTAAATATCACTCAACAATTCCGTATTTCCATAAATTCACATGTGAACTAGTCGACGTCTCGAGCAAGACTGCCGGCCGTTGCATATGCATTGATAAGGATGTTTCCTTATCAATGCAGTATGACTCATCGTAATTTCAAACGAACGAACGAACGATACGATTTAAATAACGGTCAAATAAACGGTTTATTCAAACAAAGCTAACATTAGTTTGGTAACTAGCTTTTCGATGTGCGGTCCCGTGAAGATGTACCTTTATCAGTTCAAATTGTGTTCCGCCGCCGACTTTTCAATAGGGCCCTGCTGACGTTCAACAGTGGCACTGATGGGCAAACGATTACCGATACAAAAGATAGGAATCAACTTCTGTTAACATGAAAAGGGCGCATCCAATTTTAACTTTAGTTTTACATCAGCTAGAGTTGTACACACTGTGTAAAAGCCCTGTCCGACCCGAAAGGGCACACGGGTAAGTCGACCATATTATCGGAATAAGTAATAAAACAGCTATCGTAGTTTATCTAATATAGAAAAACATCGCGGTCAATATCAACTTCTGTTGATATTTTTGGTACGGTATTTTTGTTGCCATTGTATATGTTATGGAATATCTTAAAAATTTTGAAACGTATTCAGTAGCCAATTCTAAACCAACTAACTTTCAGTAGCCTATTCAATTATGTAACAGGTTGTATACAGTATATAACACGTTCTAAACTAACCTACAGAGGAGAGTTTTATAATAATAATAATATCTTTATTTGCATAAAATAGGGTACATAATTTGATCTTATTTAAAAATATGCTGATCTTTAATCCTATTTTGCCTGTTTTGTGGCGTGCAAATGTTAAATTTATGTTACTAATCATAGTAAATTTTAAATTGAATCTTATAATAATTTTTATATATGTTTACTTACTACTACTACAATTACAATATTATCCTCACTAAAATAAAGAGAAACACTTTAACTATACCACCAAAATATTACCAAGTCAAGTATAAACAAAGGTTTTGTGTTGTTTACTTTTCCCTAAAAGATAAAAATTTATCATCAAAAATACTCATGCCCATGTCTTAAAAAATAAATTAATTGTTAATGTTTTATATATTAAATTTATTCAAAGGTAATTAATAATTTGAAATGTCAAAACGTGAATATATACATGATTATTGTTTTCAATGTCATAATAATAATTTTAAAATGTCAATATAAAAGAACTTATAACTAATATTTTATATAAATACAAAATATAAAAAGCTATATTATATATTAATAACATTGAAATGAAAATATTATTTATTCATGTTTTAGGAATTAACTTTAAAAAATATGTCATAGCAGATGACCTCTAGTCGCAATACCTTTGGGACACTAATGTCCCAAATTTCGGCTCCATCCATCTATTTGTTTGATCTGTCAGCTAGTTTTTGTATTTTATATATTTAGATGATCACAATTTTTATTAATATTTAATAATCATATACAATAATGTATAATATGTATTATTTTAATTATTTACATGTATACCTCTTTAAATTTGCCATCAAAGGTCCCCCCTATAAAGGCAAATTTAAAGACGTATTCATGTCACGTTTACGTTCAAAAAACGGATGATATCAAAATTGCGGGATAAAGTTTTGTGTTATAATTACATAACTATCACCAACATCCAAAATATAATTATACCACCTGGATAACTCAAGAATCAAAGAATTTAATAAGCTGAGTGCGGATTGCAATGCTTCGCAGGGAGTAGAGTAGGAAGTACCGACATTTTTAGGTAATTTCACAACGTTACATATTTTGCATATGGTATATCTTCTAACTCAGAGCAACTATAAATTTCGATTAAGTTTTATTTAAAAGCTTTTGTAATGATTTATTGATTGTATAAATTCAAAAAATAAAATTAAATATAAGCATGTAATTTTATTTTTTGAATTTATGTATATATACAGGATTATTTTTTTTACACCTGCCAAATTTAAATAGGTGGTTCATACCATGAAAGTAAACAACGTTCCCAAAGAAACATGGGTCGAAAAGTGAAAAAAATTCGACCCTCCCATTGAAAACTGCTCGATCACGTGGTTGATTTCGTATGGAAGGCCTGAATTTTTTTTACTTTTCGACCAACACGGGTCGAAAAGTGAAAAAGTAAATTCGACCTTCTTTGGGAACAATTCTTTGGGAAAGTTGTTTACTTTCATGGTCTGAACCACCTATTTAAAGTTGGCAGATGATAATAAAATAACCCTGTATATGGAATTTAAATAAAAGAATTTAAAAAAAAAATAGCCATTAGCCAAAAACAATTTTTAAAAAGCTATATCCAAACACAAGGAACGTATATCATCTAAAAGGGATTTTAAATAGTAATTTAATGATACCCATGAACCTTAATATGAAAGAGTGATGAAGTGTCGAGAAAGCAAATAGATGGAGGCGTCCGAACCAATCAAAGATGGCAACTGTACGACGAATGTTTTTTTTTTTCGGAAAGTCTGAATTACTGTTGGCCTTAAGGACCTTCACAGCTTTACCGGTCGCCGGGGTGAGCAGAGTGCTCAGCCACAGTTATAATATGTGAGCCTGTATGCCCTACGCCCTGAGGGTATCACCTATGAGACCGAGCCTCGGCTTACGGTGGGGTCGTGATTTGCGATATGAGGGTTAGTGGCATAGTGTCCATCAGCTGATCCTTGTCCTTGGGTAGATGTCCGGTTCGCAGATGGACGAAATAGGGGTCTTCGTCGCCACTGACGGCAATGGTGTAACGGGTCGTTGGGATCGGTGAGAACGTGGCTGGGCCTACATAAGTTGGGATCAGCATTAGGATCTGGGATGTCGTCTGTCTCTCGTATGATGAGTAGGCGTCTGTCGAGCACTCCCATTTGGTATAGCTCGTATAGCTCGTAGGCCATTATGCCAGATCTTATCGAACGCCTTCGCGACGTCGAAAAATAGAGAGAGCACCTGTGAGAATTTGCAGCTCCGGGGCTACACTTAGACCGTTAAAAATGTGAGTCAGTGCACTTGATAAGTTCAAAAGTGAGTTGCTTTGAAACCAAACTGCTCATTTATTATGAGACCTTTGTCACGAACAAATGCCTTAAGGCGAGATAGTATGTTTTTTTCGTATTCGTGTTTTTTACCTAACGTATTGATTAGGCTAATAGCAACTACTGATGTTATTATTCCCAGTTTGTGTATTCTTATGACGGTGGCTTCTTTTATACTCATCCGGAAAC
The DNA here is from genome assembly GCA_036924255.1 of Apodemia mormo. Classification (NCBI taxonomy): domain Eukaryota; kingdom Metazoa; phylum Arthropoda; class Insecta; order Lepidoptera; family Riodinidae; genus Apodemia; species Apodemia mormo. The sequence goes on along the minus strand of JAUPFN010000014.1, from coordinate 38,527,385 downwards.
GCGCAACCGGGTAGGAGTGCATTGAAGATGCACACTAGCAGGTATATAAGGGAGGAAGGGAGGTATTTAACTACCATATTTGTGATTTTATTAGGCTCTGGAGCCTTTTTAATATATAGGATTTTCATAATTTCACCTAGTTCTTAGGTATCGCTGGGTAATAGTGCGTCGCCCTAAAGTGGTAGCGCCGCCCTCCGCTCTACTTCGCTATCTATGAGATGGACTAGATCCGTGGTCTAGGTCCGTAGGCTAGTTTGATGAGGATCATTGTGATTGGAACGACCAATGAAAACCATTACCATCGCAAGATGTTACCCGTAACGTCGACGTATTCACGTAAAAGGTGCACGGCTGTGTCCATGACACAGCCAATACCCGTTTTTTATTAGTTCAGTTTCAGAAATAGTAGTATGGTGGACAACTATTTCTGAAATGTAATTTTATGAGACGGAAGGACATTATAGATTTCCACCAATGTTGCACAGTATTCACGTAAAACATTAATTATCTATGAAATATTTGAGACAAACATTGGTTACACATGTGTGTGTGGTCAGAGGGCGGCGTGCTGTCGGGACACAGCGGCGCGGTGGCGGCGCTGCGCTGGCGGCGCGCGCTGCTGGTGTCGGCGGCGCTGGACCGCACGGTGCGGCTGTGGGCGCCGCGCGCGCGCGCCTGCCTGCGCGTGCTGCCCGCGCACCGCCGCTACCTCACCGCGCTCGCGCTCGACACGCGCCTGCGCTACATGCTCACCGGTCAGACGCATCCACCTTACTGTACCGATCCACTTTACATTTCTTTTACTGCGCTGATGCAACGATAATACATGTATAAACTACTTCGCAATACGTAGTACCTCTGCGTTATAAACATATTTGAGTCATACTATACGTATCCCTGCTTTCAGATGCACGCATATTATGGTGATGTGTCTAATCTGAACTAATATTGAATACCCCATTGGTCGAATGGTTGGCGAACCTAACTACGAATCGATAGGGCTCGAGTTCGATTCCCTAAATAGACAAAACATTTATGTGATGAGCATAGAGTTTTGTATTTATGGGTTTGGGTGTTTATTATGTATTTAACAGTATTTATATACGTTTTTCTATGTATTAGTATAGTTGACTAAAACTCATAACACATGCAAATAATTAGCTTACTTTGGGGTTAGAATATTAGATCGATTTGTGTAACTTGTCATGCGATATTATTATTATTATTATTAATGTAAGTATATTAATTCGATCTTTCAAGTAGTATTATCACAATATCATATGTAGGTTGATGATTTCGAGATTTATACTCAAGCATCGCTTGAGGAATTTTCAATTGGTATTGTAAAAATCAACACTGACCTCGAAAATATGACTGATTGGTCGCATCGCTTTTGAGTCTTAATGCAGTAAAATCTCAATTCATAATTATTGATAGTCCATACATGATGTCTCGGGTTGATTTTAGTACTCTTTAAAAAATTTTATTAAATGATAAATTTGTATCCTAATCATCTCAGGTAAAGAATTTGGGAATACTCATAGATAATTGTTTATCATGGTAACCCCACATTAAGGGGCTTACCAAAAAAATATATGTAGCCTCTAGTAACTTGAATCGTCTTCGTAACTTTTTACCTATTTCTACTAAGTTTTCACTTGCACATTCCTTAATTTTACCAATCCTTAATTATACTTCATCGATACAAGCTTCATTAATTTGGCCGAGGATTAGCTTGAACGCCTCCAAAATGGTTCAGTAACATTTGTATTCAAACTCCGCAAATATGACCACGTCTTCTCTTTTCGTACTAAGCTCAAGTGCCTACCTACACGCCTTTGCAGAAATGCTCACATATTAATCTGTTGTACAGTGTAATTTTTGTTCCCATAACCCCATTATATCTCAAAGAGAGATTTACTTTTCTAAATTGTCAAGACATCCCTGAACGGTCATCTAAAACTGATTTATTGAAATTCCCTCAGTACCATTCTACATTTTATAAATGTTCTTAAACCTATGGAACTCGTTTCCCGTTAACACCGGGAAGGCAAGCGGCAAACTTAAGTTCAAAAAAATTTTCAACGAAGTTTATTTAAAATCTTGTAGCTCCCTAGGGGTTTTAAATTCGCTGTAAATATTTTAAATAGTTTTAACTCTGTATTTTATCTGAGATATGCGTTTCCTTTTCATATAGATGTATCTTGTCTTTGTTGTATTTTATTGTTTGTAATTTGATTGTCTCGAAGAGAGCGCCTGTTAGCGATCGGACCGCCCGTTGTATTGGTTGTATGAATTTGTATGCTATGTTTATTTATGTGGTACAATAAAGAGTATAGTTATTATTATTTGTCGCCGCATCAAAAATACACGGAAAGGTGCAGTTTACATATTAAAGTGTTGGAGTTTTTGCCAGGATTTGTAAACCATAAGAAAGTGGTGCTAAATCACTAGTCCTATGGTTCCTAGGATCTCAAACCGTGGAGATCCTTTGAAAACTCCGGTGATTTTCGAAAATCGGGGCAAAATCAGTAACTTCCTTATCTACACACGTAGCTGGAAGTTAAAAAAAATAATAAGCAACATGCAAACAGAAGTGTAATCTCACCAAACCATTTCATGTAAGAGTTTGCCACGACAAGACTGTATGGCTCGCACTGTCAAAAAGTTAACGTGATACCCGTTTTAATGGTTTCGCAGGATCAAACGACAAAACTATTCGCATGTGGTCGCTGGGCGCTTTCTCGATCGACGATGAGGTGGAACCCGAATGCAATCCTGTCTGCCATTACGGGATCGGCGATCTTGAGGTACCGATTGTCATTTATTATAAGGTTATTTACACGAAAAATAATCACATCTTTGTTTCAGGTATCTATAGTCTGTACTAATATTATAAAGAGGAAATATTTGTTTATTTGTAATGAATAAACTTAAAAATTACTGGATCGATCTTCAAAATATTTTACCACTAGAATGCATATATACTATACAGTGTCATCGGTTCGGTTTAAAAAAATGACAGTTATGCGTACAAAAAGTGTATAAAGTGTATTGTAAAAATTGTAGGCTAACTAAATAGACATTATTTAGTATACCGGCAATGCAATAAGTTGGGGGGTTAGGTTAGGGCTGGCTCGAAAAATTACCCAGTGTATTTAATACTGGATAGAGACTACGTATGTATTTTGTTCTATGGACAAATTAGACGAATTGATCTAGCAATTTATTTGCTTGTAGTATGGGTGTCAGTCAACGATACTTGTACATAGAGATTATAGATAAAGACATAAATACTCAAATAGATTTTTTTTGTTATGTGGTCTCTACCGTGACTAGCACTGTCTGTTGTTCTGCCAATGTCACGTTGTGAGAAAAACACATGTAAAGCCGGCGCCAGACATTGCTTCAAACATTTGAACACTTGTTTGATTGCTATGTATGGCACGGGACTTTGTATATGTGTTCAAAGTTTGAACAACCAAAGTCCCGTGCTGCACATAGCAATCAAACAAGTCTTCAAATGTTTGAAGCTATGTCTGCATCCGGTTAAAGAGTAACGGTTTTGACTGGTTTTAAAAATTTCCCAAATAACACTAGACTCAATTCAAAATGAAGGCATATTGTTAAAATGTAATGATCTACGGAAAACCAGAATATATTATAACAAAACTAGAATAGGTAGGTATAATACGTCTTATGAATCTTATGATAACATATGAATAACAGATTATGAAAAAGAATGAAATAAAAAATGTAAATTATAATCATATTGTTATTTAGAATTTTATGTTATTGTATATTATATAATTTGCTTAAATATTAATAAAAGAATTATGGTCACGCTTTCAAGAAGTCAAGTCAAGTCAAGAAGAATATCGCATACAGAGATTTCAAATTTAAGACAGCAGAAGGAAATATGATCTGCAGTACCTTCGTCTATGCCACGTTCACACAGAGTGATTCTTGAACCTGATTCCTCAAATAGATTTAATAAACACCCCAATCCAGAAATACAAATATCTATGTTCATCACATTAATGATTGTACCTGTCGGGAATCGAACCCGAGCCCTATTGAAGCGTAGTCAGCTGACTAACGGGGCGGTCAATGTATGTTTTATTAATTTTATTACAAATTATTATTAAAACACTACTAGTTTTATAATAATATTAATTTTATGCTAAAAGCTTATAAAAATTTTTTACCCGCAAATGCGTGAGAATCATATGATCTCTTCGTATGGTCATCGGCCAATAAAATCGCTTGCCTATGTAATATTTATCTTCGTTACACCAGGAGTGTAACTGGCTTCTTTTTTTACCCGATCGAGCAAAAGAAAGTAATAATTTTTAGTCTAGCAAACGAAGTTGCGAGCAACATCAAACGTAGATATCAACAAACGTAGAGATTTCAAGTCAATATCACAACTCAGAAATTTGCACCGAGGACAGCTTACGCATAGATTTATAATACTGAAGCCGTGAAATAAGTGACCATAATATTAACTATTTCCGTAATAATAATAGGAAAAAAATGATGGATAAACTACATCAACACATATAAAATAGTAAATTTTGATATTCATTCGGTTATGACTCAACTAAAAAAGTGTAAATTGCCCCACGCTGGTCTAAACAGGGTTATGAAGATTTAAACAGAAATTGGAAACTATCATTATCCTGAATAGGATACGGTTTGCTATTGCATGTCTATTCACTAAACCTGTTACCACCTACAAAAAGTAATAAGGTTGACGTTTAAGGGGATTGGACCAGTGGATGATGAAGTAGAAGTCATAGACAACGAAAATAAAAAAGAAGGTGAATGTAGTGGCGAGCAGCGTGTGTGGCACGAGGAGTACAATGTGGCTATAAACTGCATCGCGGCTCACGGGGAGCTGTTCGCTACTGCTTGCAGGTAATTTTGTTTTTTAACTTCCCGCTACGTATGTAAAGAAGTTACTGATTTTGTCCTGGTTTTCTAAAATCGAGTTTTCACCAGATCTTCACGTTTTGACGTCCTAGGAACCTTTTCCGTCTATTTTTACGATGACGTCAGTATGTCATGCATATGTATGTGTATGTAAACATCTCATAACTTTAGAACAACTGGACCGGTCGAAACCCGGTTGATTGCATTCGATTGGATTCCACTCAACTTGACTTTCTAAAAATTTGAACCAAGTCGGCCTAGGAGGTTTTGAGAAATTTTGAAAAAAAAACTCACATTGGTAGGATTGGTGAGAGATTAGTTGTTGTTGTGAAGTTGTAAAGGTTAGTTGTGAAATATTTGTGAAATAGTACAAGTGTTTGACAAAATCAATATGATGCAGTTTCACCAAGTGCCGACGATGGAAAGTATAAATTATTACAAAATATCATCTTATGCTCAATCCAAATTTTTACAATTTACAAAAAAATTACCATTTTACAAAATTTGCCATTCAATTTTTATTACATTTAAATTTTAAGGTAAATTGTACAAGCTTATATTTCTGTTTATTAAGATTAAATCTTATCTGCTAAAAATTCTCTAATATCATAGTATGTTTTATTTAACAGTAAATCAATCAATTTTTTGCGAAATTGATTTATAGGTAATAATTTTAGACTATCAGGAATATGATTATATATATTAATTGCCATATAATATGCATTTTTTTATAAATATTTAGTCTTTGGCTTGGCACATGTAGCTTCTCACTGTTTCTAAAATATGAGTTCCCTAATACTTGAGCATTTGTTTTAAACAAATGTTGATGTTTTTTTACAAATTACATCAGTCATCAGTGCGCGAAGCACTGTTTCCCTTGGACATCTATAAGTCATCTGGGCCGGATGGCATCTCTCCGATAGTGCTTAAATGATGTGCTCCGGAGTTGACACCGGTATTGACGCGTCTGTTCCAGCTCTCCTACTCACTTGGCGTAGTACCGAAATCGTGGAAGACGGCCTTAGTGCATGCACCCTGTACCTAAAAAAGGTGATCGCTCGAATCCGTCAAACTATCGGCCGATAGTCATTACCTCCTTTTTCTCCAAAATCATGAAGAAGATAATTGACTGCCAGCTTTTGAAGTATTTAGAGGAGCACCAGCTGATTAATGACCGCCTGTACGGTTTCCGTCGCGGCCGATCAGCTGGTGATCTTCTAGTATACCTTACACATCGCTGGGCGCAGGCAGTTAACTCCAAGGGGGAGGCATTGGCTGTTAGTTTAGACATAGCGAAGGCCTTTTATAGGGTATGGCACAGAGCGCTTCTTTCAAAGCTTCCTTCTTATGGGCTGCCCGAGAAATTATGCAAGTGGATCACCAGTTTTTTGGCTGATCGGAGCATCAAAGTCGTAGTCGGCGGCGCATGCTCCGATCTTAAATTTGTCAATACTGGTGTTCCGCAAGGCTGCGTGCTATCGCCTACACTATTTTGTACTGCACATCAATTACATGTTGCGAATTAGTAACATTCATTGCTATGCAGATGGCAGTACTGGTGATGCTTTGTACTCTGGTCATAGCGGTATTTCTCAGGACCATGTCAATGAGAATCGGGACAAGCTAGTGTCCGAAATCGAGAGTCAGCTCGACAAAATCTCGGAATGGGGTCGATTCAACTTAGTCCAATTCAACCCCAGGAAGACACAGCGTTGTGCGTTCACCACTAAAAAGTCGCCCTTTGTCATATCACCTCGTTTTGAGAGCACTTTCCTGACAGCTTCAGCCAGTATTGGAATTCTTGGCGTTGACATGTCGAACAACTTTCATTTCTGTGATCATTTGGAAGAAAAGCCTAAACTGGCGTCGAAAAAGCTCAGTGTGCTCAGTAGAGCAAGACAGTACTTCTTGCCGGATCATCGCTTGCAACTGTACAAAGCGCAAATTCGCCCTCACATGGAGTACTGTTCTCATCTCTGGGCGGAAGCTCCGCAGTATCAGCTACTTCCACTTGATCGCATTCAGCGTAGAGCGGTTTGAATCGTTGACGACCAAGCTGTCTCCAATCGGCTTGACTCCTTGGTTTTACGCGAGATGTAAGTTCGCTTAGCATCTTTTACTGCATCTACATGGAGAGTGTTCCAACGAACTGTTTGGATTGATCCCTGCTGTTGAATTTCATCACCGGACATCGCAGCAAAACTCAAAGTTCCATCCTTATCACCTCGATGTCTCGAAATCCACAACCGTGCGATTCTCTAGGCACTGCTTACCACGCGTTACTCCTCTGTGGAATCAATTACCGGTGGGGGTGTTTCCGAACGGATACGACTTAGGCACCATCAAGAAAAGAGCATACTCTTTTTTAAAAAACCGCCAACGCTACTGCAAGACCTTTGGAGATGTGGCTGTCCATGGGCGGGGGTAATCACTTATCACCAGGTGAGCCTCCTGCTCGTTTGCCCCTTTTTTCTATAAAAAAAATAAGTTTGGCAAAACAGTATTTTTTAAACATAACTTCCAGATTTATGGACTGATTGGGTACAAAATCTAATCAGCTCTATTCCTTTAAAAACTACGTCAAATCATCAAAATCGGTTTATCCGCTTAGGAGTGAATGAAAAATTTTGAAAAAAATGATTTTTATCGAAGTTATGTACTTCGAAATTTTTCAATCAATCATGTTTTGGTATTAAACGATATTTAGTTAGATATTAGTTAAAAAATTACTTCGAATGTCGTTTAAAATTCAAAATAGAGCCTAATTTTTAAAAGTTACAGCTTTTCTAATATTAAAATTACGTCGTTTTTTGCAAACTTACTTAATGCTTTTGAATAACTTTCAGGTTAATACACCGATTGACTTAAAAATCTCCCCAGCTTTTCTTCTTTAAAAACTCCGTCAAATAGGTATCGTTAATTGGATCAAGATCGGTCAATTTGTTTGGGATTTATAAATGACCAAATTTTTTGAAAAAAATGTTTTTTGACACTGATTCGAAATTTTTCAGCGTATCAATTATTTAGCTAAAGAAATATATTAGACCTCAAAAATTTAATTAAATGCTATTCAAAACTCAATCATCGTTTCCAAAATATACAGATTTTCAAAAATACTGCCATTTTAATAAAATAGATGTTTGTAACGAAAAAATCTCTGCCTATAGTTTTTAATCTTTTGAACTCAAAGTACTTTAATTTAGCGAAAGTTTTAGGGATGACCTGCAGGGTCAACCGTTTACAGATTTTTTTATAGTAGAGGGGGCAAACAAATAGGGGCAGTAGTGCGAGGCAGAAAGTGCCGAAAAAAGCGTACGGTTGTGGATTTCCAGACATCGAAGTGATGAGGATGGCATTTTTTCACTGATGAAATTTAACGGCAAAAATTAATCCGAACAACTCGTCGGAATACTCCCCATGATAAATGCGATAAAAAATGCAGAGGGAACCTAAACCTCTACGTAACGCCAAAGGGTCAAGCCAATTAGAAATAAATAGCCAAGCGAAGCACAAGGAGGTACTTTTTATTGAAACGCTTCGTCGTTTTTATGAACCCTTATAACTTGTGTTTGGATTTTACCAGATAAACAAAATTCTCGAGATAGGATGTCACACTATTGATTTTATTAAACTATAAGTTTAAATCGCATGGCTTTTATGCTTTAGGTTTTATTGATATCTAAAATTCCCGATTTCGTCACTGACTCGCTCACTGATGATTATCATAATATGATACTTTCTGAAGAGCATAAAAGTTGAAATCTGGTATACGTAGGTCACACTATAAGTTTTGCGTAACTTAGAAAAACAACATGTTATAACCAAAATATTATGTTTATTGCTTTTCAAAATAACCTCCTTTACATTTTAAACATTTTTCATGCGATCGAACCATTTTTTAAAACAGGAGGACCACAGATCTGACGGTATGTTTTCTACGTGCTGATTGAACGCTATCACTGCCTCTTGGAGTTGGTAAAAGTAAAACCTCTCATCAAATCTTTGATTTTGGGGAAAATACAGAAATCACAGAGTGGTAGGTCTGGACTATGCGCAGGATGAGTGACGAGATGTACTTTTTCGGAAGCTAAAAATGACTTTGTTTTGTTGGCCGTGTTTGAAGAAGCGTTATCATGATGTAGGAGAATGAGGCTTTTGGGTCGACTTTCGCGAACTTTTTTTAGTACCCTGGATAAACAAATGATAGAATACCACTCAGTATTAACACTCTTTTGATCTTTAAGTGGAATTGTACAGATGGGACCCGTAGCTGAGAAATGAAACGCGATCATTTTTTACCAACGTTTCTTGCCTGTCTCACTTTTGTTGGCCTGTTCTCATTTTCAAACACCTAATCACAAGATTTCTGTTTTTTTTTCGGGTTCAGAATAATAAATCCACGTTTCGTCTCCTGTGACAATGTCATAAACAGCATTAGAATGTCCGTGGTCGTACTTCAGTAGCATCTGTGAGCACCATTCCACGCGAGCCCACTTCTGCTCCGCTGTCAGTTCATGAGGGATTCAACGACAACAAACTTTCCAAACTTTCAAACTTGTGATCCGGGGGTTTTCTTCAATTAACCGCTTAACAGTAGCCACATTTTTTTCGTTGACGGCAGTTGAAGGCCGACCTTCACGAAATTTGTAATGTAAAGAAACTCGACCTCTCTCAAATTCAGCAAACCATCGCCTCACGGTGCTTAAACAAGGTGCTTCTCTCCCAAAAGCAGTTTGAAGACGAGCGGCACAGTCTTGCGGAGAAAGAGAACTTTAAAATCATAAAAAATCATCGCTCTAATATCTTTTCGACTTAATTCCATTTTCGTTGCGTACGTAGAACTTTGGTGTATGATAAAAAAACAATTGACAAATCTCCTACCAATTTTTTTTTTGTTACTAAGAAAGTTGCAACATTTTAAAAATATAACATTCGAAATTCAAATAGTTCCGATTAGCTAGAAGTGCAAAACTTTTAGTGTGCCCCATGTATTAGCTATTATTAGTGCACAAAAAAACAAAAATTCTAAGACTTGGAAATTTTGTCTTCAACTTATTAAACTAGGGGAGGGAATTTTATAAGAGACTGCTGTAAATGTTGATGCTACAGGTCTGAAAATTGATAAAGGAACTCCTTGTTATAAATAATAAATTTCCCACTTCCCACACACTATAGATAAATATGAATAAAAATAAAAACTAATAAGAAATAGTCAGTAATAATTGGAATCCTAATTTTTAAAGTATCAATCTAAAATTGTTGGTGCGGCCAATTACGATTCCAAGTACATGTTGCGTGTCAGTCGATAAGCTGTTCCGTGGCGCAGTGACGGGTGCGTGCGGGTGTACGGGTGGCGCGGCGGTGCGGCGGCTGCGGTGTGGCCGCTGAGGCGCTGGCGCGCGCACGGCTACCCCGCGCTGACGGCGCACTTCGGCGCAGGCGGCGGAGCACTGCTCACCGCCGGCCTCGACTGCTTCGCCACGCTCTGGGACGTGCAGGTGGGGTGGGCACTGATACTACACTAGAATTATCATCAATAACAACAACTTAGCAGTGACCGTTCTCGAATATCTGAGCAATGAGTATAGAGTAGAGGTGCATATATTAAGCAATAGCCAAGACATGTATGTAGTATCTGCGTACTGCGTACTGCGTACGTACAGTGAAGATATCGCCTTGCACTTAGAAGGGATGCAGAGAGTAATTGACTATCTTCGTGGCAAGGATGTATTCATTGGAGCTGACACCAACGCGCACTCTCCGTTATGGTACTGTGATAGGGCCCAGTATCGAGGAAGAGTACCAGACACTGAATATAGACGAAGGCAAATGGAAGGCTTTGTCATGAATAACGACCCAGTCATCAACAATGAAGAGGACCAGCCGCCTACCTTCAGTGGGCCGAATGGTCAATCCAACATAGACCTCACCTTAACCACCAGAGGTATAGCGGTGTCGGGGTGGGGAGTGCATGTCGGGGTCAGCTACAGTGATCATCAGCTGATCACTTTTGATGTAAGGGGAAGTTGCGGGAGAGTGGAGGCTGAGTGTGAGTTTAACAACGGAGGAACTTCAGAATCGATAGAGGAGCCGGCGGTTTATAAGACGCGGGGCGTTGACTTGTCTTGCTTCCACTCTGATCTCCATTTTTGAGTGGAAACTATTAATTGGAGGTGTAATGTTGAGTCTGTTTGTCAGTCAATGGCTAAGGTTATAATGCGAATCGCAGACGAGTGCCTCGGAATAGAACCTGTGCGTAACTCATGCCATAATCCTTGGTGGAATTCCGAACTAGGCAAACTAAAGAAATTGTGTTATAAGCATCGACGCCTGTGGCAGGGTCACAGAGGTCGGGGGACTCAGCTGAAGAGACTGCTCTTCATCAATATCGCGAAACGTAGACAACATACTGACGGGCAATTCTAGACGCGCAAAAAGGGCATTTCAGCCGAATAGCAGAAACGTATAATGCAGACTCCTGGGGAATAGGTTACAAAATGGTGACAAGTACGGTCCGTCAACCAGGCAACATTACCTAAAACCTGGACAAAATAATTAACAGTCTCCCAAATAGGGCTCCTGGAATTGATGGCCTTACGGCCAAGATCGTAAAAGAGGCATGGAAGGTTGCCAACGTGGACATAACTAGGACATATGCACAATGCGTACGGGAGGGCGTATTTCCGTAAGTGTGGAAGAGTGGGCGTTTAGCTGTTATCCCTAAAGATAATGGAAAACCACTGACTGACCCTAAAGCATATAGATCGATCACGCTGTTGCCGATTATGGGTAAAATCATGTAGAGGGTGATGATCGAGTGTGTGCCATCCGTTTTTAGGAACCTATCAGCGAGACAACACGGTTTCGTAAAAGGACGCTCCACGGAGACGGCTCTAACCGAAGTGTTGGATACGGCTTCTTGCAGCAAATCCAAATATGTACAAGTGGTCCTACTGGACATATCTGGGGCCTTCGATAATACGTGGTGGCCGATGATCATGGTCAAGTTGAAGCAACGGGGATGCTCGCCAAATATCTACAGGATGTTGGCGAGTTACTTCGTGCAGAGACGGGTGGGCATGTTCGTGGGCAATCACGTGGAATGGAAGCTCTCACCCATGGTGTGCCCTCAGGGCTCAGTATGGGACCAGCCCTATGGAATGTCCTATTGGACGACCTTCTCAATAGTCAAATTAGATGTGTAACGTAAATAAAGTGAATAGTGACAATAAAAGCCATTCAAATGCCAACAATAATAATATTAAAAGAAAGAGACATCAGCGTACTTTTATGAACATAATCATGAGCGCAAAGTGAGCTAAACACGTACGTGTGGACCAATGTACGTGGTGCTCGATTTTCTCTCTGAATTTTCTAAAAACACGTTACTAGTTGTATTGCATTTATTTGAAGAGACTAACAACACACAAATAATTAATGAACGTAAACAAAATATATTACAAGGTACTTGGTTGTAAACAACAAGGCGTCCGGACATAACTTCAGTCAACAAGTATTGACATAGCGTGAGTGTGTGAAGTGAGATAATAATATTTTAATACGACTGACTAATCAATTACGCAATTCAAAGTAAATCTTTACAATTTGTCATCATACACTAAAAACAATATGATTACTTGGTAAATAGTTTTTACACTTGTTTAAATTAAGTTAATGAAGATAAACCTATTGATACCTTGTATTTTAAAAATATCTGCCCGATACCGTAACAATATAAACACATATGGAAACGGGTACACAACGACAAACTCACTTACATATAAACTGTTAATCTTTTGACTTTGATATAGTCACTTTAAAAACCAAGAAAAATAATAATGCAAGTGTCAGACTACCAAGTGGTTATTGATTTTGAAGAAGAGTATCTTTTTGTTTATCTGCAGTCGGGCTGCGAGTTGGTGACAGTGTGTGTGGAGCGCGTGGGCAGTGAGGCGGAGGCGGTTGGGTGCGGCGTGCGTGACGCGCGGTTGTCGCGCGGGCATCCTGCGCGGATGCTACTGGCCTGCGATGACGGCTCTGCCGCGGTGTGGGATCTCGGTCCTCCTTCACCCGCACCTTTGTAGTAAATTTAACTTTGATTGCAAATAACATAAAATACGTAAAATTGAGCAGAGAGTGTACTTGTACATAATATGTAAGTAGATATATTTTGCTTACTTGTTTCGCCAACGTGGCGTCTCTAATGAAGTCATAGGTTTGCTTGCACCAAACTATTTAAATACTTTTTGAATGAATTTTTGAATGACTATAGTTGTGGTTAAATTGATCGAGTGATCAGCCAATTTTTTGTTGTCATCAGTCGACTCTTATTATATATTTGGTTTGGAAGGAAAACATTCAAACGACGTGTAATTTAGTACGTGTTTAATATGTTCTAATTACTAAGTCATTGTTTTCCCTTGTTGCAACGTCTTGCCCAGGAATATGGTACCACCTCCTTATATCTTCATGCCGCAATAGCGCCAATGCTTGTCGTTGTTGTGTACCGGCTTGGAGAATAAGGTAGGCGGTAATCTTATGCAAGTGGTAATACCATCTCGCCACTCGGATACCAACGCACCATTAACTTTTTTGGTATCTGTGGGTAATAGTTTCCTTTTCCATCAGGAGAGTCATCTGCTCGTTTGCTATCCGATATAAGCAGGATAAAATTAAAAACTTCAAAAACCCCCGACATATCCTCCGACCGCCATTCTGTTTCATATGCATCATTTTGGCAAAACGTGAAATGATCTAATGATCTTCAAAAGGTCTTGCAGTATCAGGTTAAGTTACCACGGTTCCTTACTCAATGAGTTTGAGTTGTGTTATTGCCAAACTCCCATGGCTTTCAGCTCCACTATGTAACCCTGGACATTATTTTGATTCAGAGTGTATGTAAAAATATAAAAAATGAGACCACACTCAGTGGGCTTATTTTGTTTAGTGCAGGAGTTCCATAGCCACTTCCTAGTTCCATTATAAAACCCTGCAAATCTCCTAGCAATAAAGGCCAACTGTTTCAGCCTAATCTCGGATAACCACCTTCCAGTTCCATCATTATTATATCTTAAAAAACATCCGGCAGCTAAGTGTTTGCCAAGATAAACCGAATTAGCCCACATTTGATGGGTTTATCTAGATTAGCTTAGAAGTTCTCATCGACTTCTGCCGGATTTATTATTAGATACTGAAAAACATCCTGTTCCAAATACTTTGGAATAAATTTACTCAATTTTATTCCAAAGTTGCCAAAACCTCCATAATCAGCTTTTTTATAAGGCCCTGAAAATCATCTAACACCAGGATGTTTGTTAAAACAGAACAAGTCCCAGGCCCACTTGATGGGTTAACCTGGTTTAAATGAGGAGTTCTCGGAGACATCTTCCAGCACTATCATCAGACACTGGATGTCATTCTGCTCCAAAGTCCTTATAATAACAAATTAAACGACATCAAAGTCGATTGTGTTTCTCTATTTTATTCCAAAGTTCCCATAACGTACTCCCAGCTCTATCATAAGACTCTGGAAATCATCTAGCACTAGAGTGTTTGTTCAAACAGAACAAATGAATCCAAATTCAATTAGTTTGTCTTATTTAACTTAGGAGTTCTCATGGTTACTTTCCAGTTCCATCATCAGATACTGAAAATCATCCAGAATTAAGGTGTTTGCCAATACAAGACAATTAAGTGCTTATTCAAAAACATTACCTCGTTTAGTTTAGAAATTCATTATAGTTTAATTTTAAAGCTGGATTCTTGAAGTTCCAATGTCACTTTTTCGACTCAATCGTCAGAGCCTTATCGTCGTGAGAAGGAACCTACTATAACAACTGAAATGACTTCAAACTCCACTATATTAGAAATTTCTATCTGTGAGTTACAATGACACACTTACGGCTCCATCTTCAGAGCTTCAACATTGTACTCGTATAAAATTGAAAGTACACGTCATCAAAAATCCATCGGGTCCGACCTTGACAATCTTATATCTTTCTACATTCTACGCGTGAGTTTCGGTAGCACTTTTTCAGCTCCACCTTCAGAACTTCGTTAACATGAGCACTAATCAAACTTAGTAATTTTAGCAACAAAACCAACGAGTCCAAACAAAGTTAATATCTTGTTAAAACTCGGCGTCAGAGAGTTCCAGTCCTTACGTCCAGGCTACATCATGAGCTTTGTTGGATGGTTCCATATTGTCATTGAGCTTTCACAAAACTGCCAAGTATTTGAACAAACGATATCAGACATTCGTCAAAAAGTTGCTTGCAATACTTAGAAAATCTGTTATTTACATACGAAAATTGCCAGTTAAGCAGATGCTGATGATCATCGAATGAGGACCTCAGAGTATCACGTCAAAGTTACCATGTAATTGCAATATCAATAAAGTAAGAGAATATAAAATTTAGTATTGATAAAGCCAGGACAAGTTGTTTAATTCCTTTCATCAATTAGAAAAGACCTTGAAGTGGCTGAACAGATTCTATTGAAATATAACTAAGAATCATCTCGCAAAATAGGGCTTTTAAATAAAAAAACCGCAACTAAATCGGACCATCCGCCAGGGCGCTACGATGCCACGGACAGACACACAGATACACACATACACAGATACACAAGTACACACCTGAAACTTATAACACCCTTCGTTTTGCGTCGCGGGTTAAAAAGACAAATAATATTTGTTTACAATTTCCATCATTAAAACGCGTGATACGATTTAAAGTTATTATTTATAATATATAAACAGTAAATGTTTTTTTTTCTGTTACCTATGGAATTGACTCCGAAGACGTTAAGTGACCTCCCTCGTGTATAACAATTAGCTTCATAATAGAAAAAAGCCTAATTTATTAGGGCGAGCGAAGCGAGTCCTACACTAGGCGACTTTCTATGCACTTTTGTGGTACATTTTACTGAAAAAGTATCGTACTTTTAGGTTTGAGCTTTGACGTGGTAGTTTAAATTTATGTCGAGATATGATTTACCATTAAAATACCATTTTGTAAACATTAAAAAAATAGAAGGTACATGTTATGTTAGAATTTTATTACTACTAACGCCATTTATTATAAAACTAACGAATTAAAATGCTACAAAGCTATACTAGGCAACGATCTATGCCCTTTTGTAGTACATTTTACTGAAAAAATATCACACATTTAGTTGTAGCGTTGTAGTTTTAATTCATTTTCATTCACACCATTTTAATACAATATTAATCTATTACACTTGTACTTTTTAACTCCCCGCTACGTATGCAGATAAGTAAGTTACGGATTTAGGAAGTAAGTAAAGTAAGTAAGTGTTTTCTTGCTGTTTTTTGTGACTTTGCAATTAAGACATTTCAATATTTCTCAGAACTGAAAAAAGCATAGATTATGCTTCTAGTTTTTACTCTTTTGAGCTTAAAATACCTTAATTTAGCGGGAAGTTTCAGGGACTGCCTGCAAGGTCAACCGTTTACACATTTTTCACAATATGATTATTGTGAAACAGTTTAAGTGTATTAATTGATTGATATTATATTGAGATCTATTTCCAATCTTAGCCCAAGGGTAAAAAGCTAAAAAAAGGTATATTCATGCCCGTATCCCCGATGAAGTAGGCAGAGGTACAACGTGTGCATCCACGATTAACCGAAGATACTTAAGTCCCACAACGTGATAGGTGATCACCCTATCACCAACCGGGCACTTTTTCAGTCCCGGGCAACGTTGTTTTTATTAGAAAATTAAAAAAACACATTTTTGATTTGTCTGACTCGGGAATCGAACCTACACGGTTTTTCTGAGAGAAAAGTATGTAAACGGTTGACCATGCAGTCCACCCCAGCGGGAAGTTTACCGCTAAATTAAGGTTCTTTAAGCTCAAAAGAGTAAAAAATGACAGTATATTGATTTTTGAAATGCTATATATTTTGTAAACGATGACCGATTTTGATCTTTATAAATCTTGGTTTAGCTAAATAATCGATAGATTAAAAAATTTCAAAGCAGTATCAAAGCATGTTTTTCAAAAATTAACGTCGTTGGTAAATTCCAAAAAAATTGACCAATTTTGATCTTATTAACGGCATTTGACGCAGTTTTTAAAGGAGAAGAGCTAAGATTGTTAAGTCAATTGGTGTATTAACCTGAAAGTTTTTTCAGAATATTAAGTAAGTTGGCTAAACACAACGTAATTTTAATATTAGAAAAGCTGTAACTTTTGAAAATTAGATTAGATTATGATTTTTGAAACGGCATTTGAAGTAGTTTTTTAGTACTAAAATAGAGAAGAAAACACGGATAAGATTACAGCGATAAGCACAATTTTAATGGTACCAAGACATCATTAGGCAGCTTTCCATGAAAATTTTAGATATGCAGCCACCATGTCTTGAAACAACCTGCCCCCGCCTTTCAGAGAAACGGTTTATAGTTCGCTTTATACTTTTAAACGCATATTGAAGAAAATTTTACTATCTTTACAAAATAACGAATTTAGCACAGCGCCTATGGTTGATATAAATTCAAACTTTTATAAATTATTGTCGAGTATCAACATGACAACGATAGACGTGAAGAACAAAACCCTCCCTACTTGCTTATTATTATTTAAGCTTATTTAAGATTATTATTTATTTAAGACATTATGATATAGTGAAGTAGATAATGCAAAAAAATTAAAATCAAAATGGAAATTAAAATTTTAGATTATTATTTATGTATGTATTGTTTTATCATTATATTAATGAACATTTATGTACACTGTACCTGAAAATCAGTATTATAGCAAATCTTGATGAGATGAGCATCATTTTGGTTAGTTATTGATTTTGTCCAATTCTTTATTCAGTCATACTTTAATTCATTCTTTAATTTTAAATTTTTACAACCAATATATAACCTAAAATATTGTATACTGTCTGCTGTAATTGCTTGTGTAAAAATATGGTACCAATAAATATTATTTTATCTTAATAATATTTATTGCATAATATTATGTTTCCTTATCTTTTGCTACCTCTCTTTTGGGAAGTGGCCAGAGTATAATATTTGTTGAAGTGTGTACGGCGGGGCGGGCGAGGCGGCGACGTGCTGCGCGTGGGCGGGCGCGGGGCGCGTGCTGGTGGCGGCGGACGCGGGCGGCGCGCTGCGGCTGTTCGCGCCGCCGCGGCCCGCGCCGCTGGACTGCTGCACCGACGCGCATGACCTTGGTAATTCAGACTGAACATTTATTTGATAACAATAAGATACATTAAAAACTAAAAACCCCCGACACACCCATTTCTTTATCATTAGACCACCGTCCCCTTTTATATGCATCATTAACGAAGAAAAACATGAAAAAAGCTGTCATTGCAAAATCATTGAGGTAACATAGATTCCAAATATCGTGTCAGGGCTTTACAACTTGCTTAATTTCATTCATTAAGGTGAAAAAAGCTAATAATCCTAAAATAACTGATCAAATTCTATTAGATCATAGCTAACAACATCTGACAGACGTGGCTTATATTTAAAAGAAACGCAACCGGACCGGATTGTCTAGTTAAGAGCTAAATGCGACAGACACACACACAGATACACTCCTTAAACCTATTACAACCATAAATCTCCAGAAGTGCTTCATTTGCAGGGCGAAAGAGTTGATGATTTTCGTCTGCGTATCTTGCAGCATCAGGTCAAGATTAACATGTAATAGGCTTGTTTATACTATAAATATGTTATAAAAATCTTCAGAAATAATTAAAGCTATTACGATTATTATCTCCTGCTGAAGGGTTTTTATAGTAGAGGGGTAATTAGCAGGGGGTGCACCTGATGGTAAGTGATCATCGCCGCCCATTACATCTGTAATACCAGAGGTCTTGCAGTTGCGTTGCCAACTTTTTGGAAATGAGTAAGGTCTTTTCTTCAAGGTCCCTAAGTCCTCTTCATTTGGAAACACCCCTGTCGGTAATTGATTATATAAAGGAGTAGTCCGAGGCAAAAAGTGTCGAGAAAACCACACGATTGTGGATTTCTAAACATCGAGGTGGTGAGAATGGAATTTCAAATTTCGACGCGATATTCGAAGATGGAATTCAGCAGCAGAAATTAATCGGAACAACTCGTCGAAACACTCCCCATGATATATGCGATAAAAGATGCAGAGTGAACCTATATCTCTACGTAACGCCGAAGAGTTAAGCCGATTAGAAATAGCTGGTCTTCGACGATTGAAACCATTCTACATTGAATGCGATCAAGAGGAAGAAGCTGGTACTGGGGAGCTCAAAAATTCCGGTCAAATTTGGACTTTGTAAAGTTAGAGGCGATGGATTGTCATAAAGTATTGCTTCGCTCTGATGAGCACATCGAGCTTTTTGAATGTTAGTTTATCCTTACCTTCCAAACGACCGCGGAATTAAACGTTGTTCGATATTTCGAGTCCCCGAATTCCAATACTGTTTACTGCGGTTATCAGAAAAGTATCCTTAAATTGAGGTGATTTGACTAAGTACCCTGAAATTGAGATGAACGCGCGAAGCTTCGTCTTCTTGGGGTTAAATGTAACAAGATTTTGACGACCCCCTTCAAAAACATCAGTTAGCCGATTCTCGACTTCAGATACGAGCTTATTCCGGCCCTCTTCGACGTATTCCCGAGAAATGCCGCTATGGCCGAAGTATGTAGCATCACCAGTACTATCATCAGTATAGCTAATTCGCAATATGTCATTGATATGCAGAAGAATCAGTTTCAGTCGCAGCCTTGGCGATCACCAGCATTGACAGGTTTAATGTCGGAGCATGCACCATCGACTCCGACTTTTGTTGCTTCGACCAGCCAAATAACTGGTGATACATTTGCATAATTTCTCGGGAAACCCACAGGAAGGCAGCCTTGAGAGAAGCGCTAAATGCCATACCCGATTAAAAGCCTTCGCTAACTACCATAAGCTAACTACCATAGCCTCCCCCTTGGACTCAACAACCACTCAACGATGTGTCAGGTATACTAAAAGATCATCAGCTGAGCGGCCGCGACGAAAACCGTACTGACGGTCAATAATCAGCTGTGCTCTTCTAAATACTACAGGAGCTGACAATTTATAAGTGTCTCTATGACTTTGAAGAACAAGGAGGTTATGGCTATTGACCGATAGTTTGAAGGACTAAAGTGATCTCCTGTTCAGAGATGAGATGCATTAAAGCTGTCTTTCATGAATTCGTTATCACGCCAAAGAAAACTGGAATAGGTGCGTTAATACTGGAGCCAACACTGGAGCACATATTTTGAGCACAATTGGAGGCATACCATCAGGCTCACTCGACTTGTGGATATCCAAGGAAAATAGTGCTTTAAACATAAAAGACTGTCGAAATTTTGATTCCGGCATTAAATTATGGCACTGCGGGATGGTAGGCTGTGCGATTCTTTGGTAATTCAGTGTCGAATTGACCGCAAAGAGCGAGCCAGAAGATTGGCTTTTTCTTCTGCAGCATGGGCCAGAGAATTGTCGTTTCTGTTCAAGCAAGGAAAAGATGGCTGAAAAAAATTTTCTAAGACAGCCTTGGAAAGAGACTAGAAAGCACGAATGCCCGAAGGAAGACGAACTAATTTCTCATCAATTCTGTCAAGTGCTCCGACTTTGCCTTGGCGAAAACACTTTTAAATAACATAGAGGAAGAATTATACTTTTTTCGTAATGCGCTATTTTTTGTAATTCGTAATTACAATTTCAATTTTAATTCGATGCACGACGCAGCAGCCCAAGCTCGGTAGCACTCTTGCTTTTGGCTTAAAGCTGCTTTGCAATGGCGACCAGACCCGACCAAACCAAGGCTGAGCTTGCTACCGATGGGTACTGCAGAAGACGGACAAATTGGACCTAAATGTTTTCAAATGTTATCGCGTAACTTTAAGTTGCAAGTCTTCAACTATCGGTTACGGATATATACTTAAAAATCATTTTTAGATTCATATCATTAGAGTAAATGAAATTCGGATCCTTGGTATGATTCATGATTCTAAATTAAAGTATGAAAAAATATATATATAAAACATTAGGATTTATAATCAGGTCATGCTCTCGATTTTCAAAAAGAAATAAATAAAATAAATTTTCTAGTACAAAAGTTGACAAGGTTAATATCTTTGTTAATATTTCTCTTATTTGTGTAGCATCATGGAATATTTACAAGTTTGGAATCCAAAATACAACATCAAAAATAAAATATCTAAAATACAATATTAATAGGTGAAGTGAGAATTAGTCCAGTGGATTTTTAAGTTGTGCAGTTTAGTTGTATAAACAATGAGAACAGTCACGTAACGAGGTGTAAAAAACTCTTGTGGAAAGACGATAGTTCTCTTTTCGATATAGTTCTACTACCAAAAATAGCCCAATCACAAATAGACACTTTTTACCTTCTGTCTATAATAAAATAACGAGTTCCTTCTAGAAACACAAGGCATTCTATCCCACATTGCACCAACTATAGAGGTAATTCATATTTTATTCATTTCACAATTACGTTTAATTTTTTTATATCATCAGATAGCAAACGATCATAATATGGCTCACCTTATAGTTTTGTCTTATGTACATCATGGTGAAGGATATCGCTAGATAAGTCTGTAAAATTTTTTCGATTTTTTGAGAACAACTATTCTATTAAGAGAACCGTTTGTGAAATATTAGGTTTTTAAGTGGTAATTGTTATTAGAGCCAAGTATTCCACCACTCTGCCATCTAAACGTTTAGCTTTAGATGTGGGAAGAAATTCGCAGTAATAGTTTAAAATTTACTGTATTTTTAAGACATACCTGATGAATTAGTGAATTGATATCCTATATCATCAATATATTATATTTATGAGTCTAGTATGTTATCTAAAGGTGTCCTAAGCTGTGACTTTGCACAAATAAGTGACGAAAACATTGACGAGGATTGTCAGTATTTACTGGCGACGGGCGGGCACGATGCTTTGGTGAAGATTTGGGAGGTGGAGGTAAAAGCGGGCGGCGAGGCAGGATCACTGCATGCAGCGCTGTCACTGATGGCACATGAAGGCAGTGTGCAGGCCGTGCGCTGGGGTGCGGCGCGACTGCTGGCGACCGGCGGCACCGACCGCTGGGCGAGAGTATGGAGAATCAAAGAGTAAGCCGATTTACATTCTATTGAATACTAGAAACAATAGCTGGTAAATCCATATTAGAGTCTTAAATATATATTTGCAATCAGATGGGTTATATGTGAACAATGTTTTAAGACATTGATGTGAAATCGTAAAGTTACAGCGGAGGCGTTGTTTATTTATTTATTTATTTATTTATTTTACAGTTGCATTACATAATATATTTCACTTTACGTGCATAAGATGATTTACATTATATTATGTACCTTGTCAGGCGCAGCAACTGGAATGGCAATGGGGTAATGACTCTAAACATTTGATAGAGTAATAGGTTTTTCAATTAATTAAGTTTATTTATACTATTTTTGAATTTAATATATTAAGGTTCGCTCTTCAGATTTTCTGGTAATTTATTATATATTTTTACAGACATGTGGTATGTCCCGGAACTATGTAATTGTAACTTCGATGTTATTTGATATAAATTATTTTTTGAACGGGGTTCGTAGCGACGAGGTATTTCTCCTGATTTTGTATATAAGTGGTTATTTTTCCAAAGTTCTAATATTTATATATATACAAGGTTGAGTTAAGATTTTTAAGTTGAGGTTTAATGATTCGTTGTATTATTATAACGTTATATCATGGCCTACGACCTAAGTGAAAGACTTTAATAACTACATGCGCAAACTTACTGGTTATCGTACTCTCTAAGTTTGAATCCGATTCGTAAGCACTGACTTAATGGTGACAATAATAGAAGGTAGGTTAAGTTTGCGATTGAGATGGAGCAATACCACAAGGTAGTGCTGCGTATAACATATAATATGTGGTTGCAAACTTCCTCCATGATGAGTTCAAATACACGATTTTATACACGTTATTAGGAAGGAAAATATAAATTTTACATACTTACATGTGCTTTCATAAAACTTCATCATATTCGGGTAAAAAGTATATAATCGGTTTTTAAAAAATAAATTATATTAAGTGAAATAAAAAATTAAAGTTCACTTTCTCATATACATGGGGCACACTAAAAGTTTTGCACTTCTAGCTAATCGGAACTATTTGAATTTCAAATGTTATATTTTTAAAACGTTGTAACATTCTTAGAAATAAAAGAAAACAATTAGCGGGAAATGATTTGTCAATTTTTTTTATCACACATCAAAGTTCTACGTACGCAACGAAAATGCAATTAAGTTGAAAAAATTTTAGAGCGATGATTGTTTATGATTTTAAAAGTTCTCTTTCTCCGCAAGACTGTGCCGCTCGTCTTCAAAATGCTTTTGGGGGAGAAGCAGATTGTTTGAGCACCGTAAGGCGATGGTTTGCTGAATTTGAGAGAGTTCGAGTTTCTTTACATGACGAATTTCGTTAACGGCCTTCAAAAAAAATGATCGCGTTTTTTTTCTCAGCTATGGGTCCCGTCTGTACAATTTCACTTGAAGATCAAAAGAGTGTAATGTTGAGTGGTATTCTACCATTTGTTTACCCAGGATGTTAAAAAAAGTTCGCGAAAGACGACCCAAAAGCCGCATTCTCCTACACCATGATAACGCTTATTCACACACGGCCAACAAAACAAAGTCATTTTTAGCTTCCGAAAAAGTACATCTCGTCACTCATCCTGCGCATAGCCCCGACCTAGCACCCTGTGATTTCTGTATTTTCCCCAAAATCAAAGATTTGATGAGTGGTTTTACTTTTACCAACTCCGAAGAGGCAGTGATAGCGTTCAATCAGCACGTAGAAAACATGCCTTCAGATCTGTGGTCCTCTTGTTTTAGAAAATGGTTCGATCGCATGAAAAAATATTTAAAATGTATCGGAGATTATTTTGAAACGCAATAAACATAATATTTTGGTTATAACATGTTGTTTTTAAAGTTACACAAAACTTATAGTGTGTACGTAGGTCACATACACAGGTCTATAGATATATAGGTATAATAGAATAACTCTTTGCATAGTAAAAGATCACCTTGAGTTCACTATGTGCGAAGTGCATGGTGGGTACTTATGCAACCGTAATGCATACCATAAATTATATTAATTATATATTTTTATTTTTATGATACGTATACGACAATTCACAATTTTACACAACGTTAAAAATTTAATATGTCTACCTAGAGTGGAGGGGGGCAATGTGGAGGCTTTGCCGGTGGCGGCGGTAGGTGTAGAGGGTGCGGGCGGTGCGGCAGCGCTGGCGCTGTTGGCGGGCCCACTGCTGGTGGTGGGCTCACTGGCGGGCGAGCTGGCCCTGTGGACGCTGCCCGGTAGCGTATGCCCCGCCGACACTGCCACCACACTACAAGACGATATCGAGCCGCGCTTCTGGGCGGCACAGGGCGTCTGTCGGTGGATCAGGGAATATATTACTCGACCACCAGGTATCTATCGTATACACAACACAATTTTTTAGGATTACTGCGTAGACGTGTGTATTCTCCAGAGATGTGCCAAGGTCAGACTCAAGCATAGTTTGACACTTAACCAACTTTGCCCATTTATTAATAAAGTGACCTGTGGCGCCGTTGGTCCGTACTGCTAAAGGGTCATTGTGATGGAACCATTGGGCCAATTTTAGTCAGAGTGACGTCATAACTGGAGGTCGATAACATCATACACGGACAAGGAAGGGAGAAGAAAGATCTTCACAGCCAGGCAAGGTGAACTGCCTTGTTTATAGTGTGTACAAGGTAAATAATTGTGATATCGCGATTCAAGATTTAATTTTGATTTTCATTATTTTCTATGTTTTATTATTTTTTATTGTAGCGTTTGTGATTGCTTGAACCACTACAGACCTGAATACAAGATTTCATGTATACTGTCATCCGCATAGTAAATAATGCTGTCGACAACTTACAATATATTACCATTTATATGCATTATGAACAAAGTCGGAGATTGCATCAGCATTAGTTTAGATCAGCAAAAGATCGTTTGCAAAGTATTTTTAATATTTAAAACAGGTTAATTTGTTCAGAAGGGCCCGATGGAAGAACAACATCTATGCTAACTGCTAACCCAGGCCTATTACTTTCAATGGCTTGGGCCCAGAGATGGGCTATCGATTATGTAGCTAAAATAACATTGTAATCTTAAAACTTGTGACGAATTCCTTTTAAAAGATCAAAATCGATCATTGCTTCCAAAATATACAGCTTTTCAAAAAACAAAATACCGTATTTTTTTACAAACGAGATGTTTGAACTGAAAAAATACTTATATGCTTATAGTTTTAACTCCTTTGAGCTTAAAACATCTCAATGTAGCGGAGCAGTGACTGCAGGTTTAACCGGTTTATAGATTTTTTAAATTGACGTCTCTCTTCTTTTGATAGAATATTCCAGTTTTATTTCATCCAGCTAGTTACTATATACTATATGGCCTGTGAATAATAAAAGTGTAGCTAACGTAGCTAACTACCGCATGGTTGGACGAGCTGATAAAATTTTGACGTCTCTTAGTCATTCAGATTTTCGACAATCCTAATTCCTAGATTGACAAACTAACACTGGCCAGCGCTCAACTATCTTCCGAATAATTAATATAATATGACTTTAGAGAGATTCACATTTTTGCATTTTTTCAAGGTGTATCTGTAACTGATGAAGAGGAATTGCTCCTATTAGAGAAGGTAGAAGCAGAGAGGTTGACCGGCGCACGACTTCTCGACGATACTCTAGAGGATATAATTTCTATATTCGGATACGGTAAACTGTGTTCTAACATTACAATAAAATTTTCTTGTAAGGCCCCTTAGTAGTGTCCATTCGGAAATGCTATCAAGAAATGCAGTAAAGTAATAGTGTGATGGGTGTTGTACCAAATTTTTTATAAAATATTTTATAGAATAGGGAGAGATATAATATATTTCGAAACACTACTAATAGATACGATAGAAGATGTCGAGAGTTTAAACCAGTGAGCTTCTGTCACTCGGTCGGGTAATTGATACCACTGCCTTACCTGCCGCAATAGCGTTAATGCTTGTTATTGTTTTGTTCCGTTTTGGTGGGTGATGAGGTCGGTAAACTTATGCAAGTGGTGGCAGTAACACTTTGCTTAAGGATAGCAGTGCATCATTATCATCTTGGAGTCTGTAGGCGATGTTGTCTCTTTCCACCTGGAGAGTCATGTGTGTCTTTGTTATCTTATAATATATTAAAACATTTTTAGTCTGAATGTGATTAA
The DNA here is from genome assembly GCA_036924255.1 of Apodemia mormo. Classification (NCBI taxonomy): domain Eukaryota; kingdom Metazoa; phylum Arthropoda; class Insecta; order Lepidoptera; family Riodinidae; genus Apodemia; species Apodemia mormo. The sequence goes on along the minus strand of JAUPFN010000014.1, from coordinate 38,501,122 downwards.
GGGACAAAAGCTGGTACAGGGGAGATCAAGTCCAGAGGTGAGAAGAATACTCTATGTGAGACAAGATTTTTGCTTCATAAGGAAGCAAGCGATTGGCCGGCAAAAAGTACTGTTTCTCTCTGCTGAAAACACACCGAGGTTTATGGAGCCTAGTTTAGATTTTTCTTCCGAAATGCCTTGAAAAAAAAACTTTTGAGCATGTCGTAATTATCTCTGTGTAGAAAAAATGAGAGCTGACGTTAAGTCCCTTAGATAGAAGAAGGGAGAACTTAATAATTAATTCTGCCAATGTTTTTGGAACGAAGTTCCTTATCGCGCGTTGTGAAAGGGGGCTAGACGGAAAAAATTCTTACGAAAAGTTGTCACGACACTTTTTGCTATAGTAAGGCATTGTAAGCTGTGCGGCGTGCGGATGTTTCTCTCTCTCTCTCTCTCTCTCTTATAGAAAGCAAGCCAGATATTTTCATTTCTATTTCGCATTGAACAATGTGGTGTCGCGACGATTATTTTTGTTGACACACAAGGTTTTTTTAACTACAAACTACAGGTTTTTTGTAAATAATAATAAAAAGAACTTCGTTCCATCCGGATGTCCCTTGACACCTCTCAAGTTTTTTTAACTACCCGCTATGTATGTAGATAAATATGCTATTGAATTTGCCCTGATTTTTGAAAATCAAGTTTTCACTAGCTCTTCACATTTTGTGGTTTTAGGAAACATTTTTCGACTATTTTTACAATTACATCTGTACGTGTGAATGTGTGTATGCGTATGTGTATATGTGTGTATATAAACTCTCATAACTTTTGAAAAGCTTGACCGATCGAAACATTGTTTTTCAAAAGTTATGATCTCATCATAACTTTTGAAAAGCTTGACCGATCGAAACATTGTTAATAGCACTCGATTGGGTTTCGCCAAACTTTCTAAAAATTTCCACCGATCTGGCTCAGTAGATTTTAAGAAATTTCCAAAAAAACCTCAACAATTTTTTTGGAAAAGCATTGTTTTCTTTTTAATAACTTGAATATTAATGTACTGATTGATTACAAAATCTAATCAACTCCGTTTTTTTAAAGAGCAGTGTTAAAGGCCACAAATAGCATTGAAATCAGTGTATCTGTTCGGGCGTTATTTTTGAAGAAAAATTTTGAAAAAAAGTGGAATTGAAGTCACGGATTTTATCCTACGCATTATTAAATTATTTATCATTACGAATATGCACTTAATAGTACCTACGCAAAATGAATTTCCCATTCTTTTTTGAAAATTACCCCACTCATAAACGAGTAGTACTAAATTATCAGTTTTATTCATATGTAATTGTAAAAAAATAACAAACATTGTCGATGAAATGTGTATGTGCATATCTTGGTATTATTATAAGATTTTCCCAGACAGTTGCGATAGAATTATGTTATTACAAAACGGTATATTTTATATTTTTCTTTCAGCTCATTATAATTGATCAAATGACGCTATCTCAAGTATCATCGAAGTCTACAAAATTTAGTAGATTTTAAATGGGGACATACTTTATCACCCACTTATTAATCTGGCGTGGCGTGGCGTGGCTTTTAGCGTGATACCGTTTTCTAGTAGTGACCAAACCAAGGCTTCTACTAGAAAACTGTTTACTACCAATAGCTACCGCAGAAAACGGAATGAAAATATCCATGCCCTGCAGCACCACATTAGCGACAATCAGCCACGTCACGATACCCGGATCATTAAGCAAGAATTATGGTAATAAAAGGCCGCAATGGTAAGGAAAGACCGTATTCCGTTACAATCTACTGACCTATTAGTTGCGACGGTCTGCTAAGGGAGGCCGTGTCAGATGCGTTAGCGGCACTTTACTATGCTATATACTAAGGCAGGTTCAAATGATAGGTCAGGAGAATATCCAACAATGTAGGCGTATGGTCGTCAATATTGGAAATTCGCGTAGGCGATGTTAAATAATTGTGTTAGACTATATCTCACCAGGTAAAATCGTAAACAGACCTTCCACAACGTTATCAAATGGCTCTATTCACGCAACATCAATGTGTTCGGGAACAGAGCTATTCAACGTGATGTTGTTCTCTCATCCGAGGGGTCGGTTGTAATAATAAATAGATAAGAAGATGGTCGTTGTAAACAACGAGCAAACCACAGGATAGATAGGTCCTTAAGATTGCCAAAGCCTCAGTTATAAATATCTTCTCTGACGTAGGCACACACAGCAATCTGTGGTACAAAAAAAATCCAATTTGTACCTTAGGTAGGAGAAGTAATAAGTTTAAGCAAGGGATGATATCTGTGTCTCAGTCAAAGTGAGCGTAACTCGAAATGAGAGTAGACTGCGTTCAGATTGGAATAAACCCCTATTGTTGTGAACCCTCTTGGAAGCATTAAAGGAGGTGCCGTAATAACTTTCTTACTCTGCTTGCTTGGTTAGCATTGTTTGTAGGCACAATTTTGCTACCAATAATCAAATAATAATTATTATTACTTGCCTAGGTGGAGATGAGGATGGCAAAGAGAAAGATGAAATTTGTAAACGACTTGAAAATGAAATACTTTGGCTGCGAAGGGAACCCCTTTCTTATGAAATGGTATATAAAATTAAATTATTCAATTCTTATCATATATTATATAATTCTTTCAATAAACTTCATATATATTTAATTGAAATTTATTAAACGTAAGCCAAGTGGAATGTCAAATACGCACGTGCAACAGTTTTTTATCGAATGTGAGGACAAATTTTATCTCTGCACTAAACTTCTTACAAATTAGAATAGAATAGAAAATGTTTATTTAAGACATACACCACAAAATTACAGAAAGATATCATAAAACATCAAAAACATATTAACATTAAGAAAAGAAAAAACAAAACAAAAATAAGGACATAAAGCAAAGCAAAAAAAAAGTCTACACTAAAGAATTACAAGCCAATATAACTAAAAAAAATATGTACAGATACATAGCAAAACTTAAAATAAAATGTATATATACAGCATGAAAAAATAGTACGTAAAAAAGCGCCAGTCCGAGTAGCCATTACACTATAGTAATTAAGACAAAAAGCAACACTTTATACAAATAATTAATAAATAAGCTTAAATACAATTCAATTAGTCTAACTGTGCAACCTATCGTTTGATGTCCACTGTACCGAGTGGTGTGATGTCTCAAAATGGCCAACACTCAGCAAATGTTGAGAAATTCTTACCTTAACGCTGGTTTTCAGTGTCAGCCAAACTACTCTAAGCGTTACCGAAAGGTGGCAGAATTATATCGATTAATCTATACATATAATAAAATCGTAGGAAAGTCAAAATTGTACATTGAATAGTTTTTTAAAAGAATACTTGGGGCGTGATCTACAATCGATATTGAAGCCAAAAATATACTTTTTAGAATTTTTGTCTGTTTGTCTGTATGTATGTCCAGGGTAAACTCAAAAAGCACTGCATTGATTTACTTTAAATTTTGCATGAATATTACTAACAGATCGGGTCAACATATAGGCTACATATTATCACGCTATCCCCTACGGGGGAGGAGCTGTGCGGAGTAAACGAAGTCCGCGCGGACGGAATTAGTTCATCAGTTAAGACGTTAAATTGAGTTAAACATTCAAATATTTTTCACATACTTTTGCATTAATTATTATATTTTATGCTATTAACCACTAGACTCTCGTAGAGGCAAATATTAGACATTACGTATGACAATTACGTGTACTGTCACTCTGAAGGCAAAATTTTACGCCGCTTGATTTTTTTGAATTTTTGAATTTAAACTTTAAATTTCTAATTATAAAGACTAATGTTGTATGAAAACGTCTTTGACGTTTATTCTATGATAAAATATCTGTCATGTCAAATTCGTAAACTGACATCTACTATTGTCGTTTATTATACTTCAACCACCTTTGTTCGTTCGACCGGACCGCGTGTGTGTTATCGATTTTTTAGTGGTATAAAACTGAATTTTGTGTTGTTTTACGGTGCATTTCTCTCATGTAAGTATTGTTTTTATTAGAAAGGCCGTTTAATTATTCTATTTGGACAATTCGTTGTAAGAAATATATCGTGATAGCCAAAAATAAAGTCATTTAGAAATTCATTATTTTTCACGTGATTTTTGTAATATTTGTTTGTAAATATAAAAATTACTTTGTCGATTACTTTATTTTGATCCTTAATAGACAGAAAATATATCAATTGATACACAGTCTTTTACAGAATGATAAAATATGGCTTATTTGTAGGAAAAAAAGATTTTTTTAAACGAGTCGACCGTTCACCATTCCCGCCAAAAGGCGAGTGATGAGACCTGGCGCTTTAATTCGCTCTTGCGTGACAAAGTTTTGAGAGGTTAAAAGAGAGTATTGCATGTGGCGTTACATCGTCCATATGAATGATAGTGCACCACTAACATCTGTGATAAATGATCTGCGATGTGATGAAGTTGTCTCTGCAACAATAAGAACTATATGTTTGTATGCTATTTTTGGTATATAAAAAGCTTAGTAATGTAGGCACTATGTCGATGTTGGTGGTCGGTTGTTGTGCGGTATACGGTGTGGTGTGGTGTGGCAGGAGGCGGCGTGGCCGCACGCGCTGCGCTGCCCGCTGTCGCACGCGCCGCTGCGCGAGCCGGTGCGCGCCGCCGACGGGTTCACGTACGAGCGCGCCGCGCTGGCAGAGGCGCGCGCCGCCGCCGCAGGCAAGCTCTTTCACTATACATGTACAACACTCAAACTTATTACACAACATCAAATCATTCTACGTACTTGAGCATCAACACCATTTCGATTTTCGTATAGTCGATGAGATTAAGATGTTTGTTGTATTATCGCGTATTTATTTGTTTCAATATTATTGGAGTTTGTTTTGTCATAACTATTCGCTATATTTTTTATAGATTATCATAATGATTGCTAATACTTTGATTAACTAAATATCAAAACTAATTAATACAGGGTTACTTTTAAAGGCCTCATTGTTATATATAAAAGTTTGACGAATCGTCAACTCATTCCAGTGCTTGTAAAACTCTGTGGTGGGATGTCGAAACAATTTCCCGTGCCAGCTCTCGCACGGTCGCTCTTTTTTCTTGGACAAGGTGAGATTATGCCACGCCACCTCAAGAAGTGATGCAATATTGTATAAGTGATTGGTGTAAGGCGAAATAGACCATCTTAATAACTCTACGGTCAACTATATGCCGTAAGGTTCTAAATATGTGAGCTTTCAGGATCATCCATAGCCATCAAAGTTTCATGGTGTGGCTTAAAGTTTAACGTTTAGTCTATGGTAACTCCTAAGTGCCTTATCTTGCTTGTACGTTCAATATTCTCACAACAGCACGTGGTAGCATATGGTGCGCAAATATGTGCTTAATTGTATGAGATTTAATAGGGAGACAATTAGACCTTGTAGCAAACGTCATAATTTTACTTTTAGAGATATTTAGCGCAAGGATGTTGAATTTCAGCCAACTGACTTTTTTTATATCGTAAGATAGCAAACAAGCAGATGAGTCTCCTGATGGAGAGTCAAGCATCACCTATAGACACCAAAGATGTTAATGGTGCGTTGCTATCTCGTGGCGAGGTCTAATGCCACATGCATAAGTTTACCGGCATTCTTACCCTCCAAACCGGAACACGACAGCGACAAGCACTGACGCTATTGCGGCTGGAATAGGTAAGGCGGTAGTACCAGACCCGGGCGAGACAATGCAGAACTCTACCACCTAGTAGCCACGATGGTAGTGACTCGATAGCCAATCGGTCGCCTTTTACGGCCTGCCTGGCAGAACGGCAGTTGGCCTATTCATCAAAGGAGGCCGGGACCAACACGGTGAATACCTTATTAAACCCAGACTGAGCATATACAAATACTTCCTCCCAACTATTTCCGGTAAAGAGTAAGGCCGTATCATCGGCAAAGACTAGTATTTTCCTTTTATATAGGTGGTTGAGTCTACACAGATCATTTATGTAGATCAAAAATAGGGTAGAACCGAGGATACTTCCATGCGGAATGCCGTATTCAGTGGTTACTTCCTCACTTAGCCAGTTCTGAATCTTAACCCTTTGTTTCCGATTGGTAAGGTAGTCTGCAAGTAAACTAAGAGGATGACCTTTTATTCCAATTTCTCTAACTTTATGAGAGGGCGTGGGATCGAAACTGTTTCGAACGCTTTATTCAAATCTAGGAATAACGTTAAATATCTAGTTCTATCATCTAAGCTTTTAACGATAGAATCGATGAGCTCATGGACGGCGTCGTCGGTTGATTTTTGTCTTCTAAAACCGTATGAAGTGGGAACAAGGAGATAATTCGATTCTAGATAATCGATAAGGCGATTACTTATAAGACGTTTCAAGATTTTAGACATGGTTGGCAGGATGGAAATAGGTCTATATTTGTTGACACATTCTTTCTCTCCGCCCTTGTAGATAGGTTTAATCAAAGCAGTTTTACAAGCATTGGGATACTGACCTGTAGGCATGGCCAGGTTGCAAATATGAGTAATAGGCGGATATCTTTTAACAATATTTGCAGGTATGAAGTCTACGTCTTCTGCGGTATATTTTCTTTAAGAGATTGTATAATATTAAATACTTCACGTTCATCAGTTGGCATTAAAACAAACGAATTTAAGGTAGTTGAAGTAGGAATATCATTGTTAAGAGTTTGAGCAGATAATGGTATTGCTTCAGCAAGCGTTTTATCTACACTAGCAAAATATTTATTGATATTATTCACGGTCTGCTGAGGAATGCTTTCCGATGATATTAATAAAATAGAATGTAGTCAATATTTCGTTTGATCCACTTATGTTTTTAATTACCTCCCACAGCCTTTTTTTAATTTTTTTCAGCATCTTCAGTTTGCTGTCTTTCGTAGTTTCTTTTAACCTTTTTTAATATTCCATAACAAAAATTTCGGTAACGTTTATAGGAAATTTTTAACACTTCATGTCCCGGTTTCTTTTTACATTTTCTATACAACGAATCTCGGTGTCTCATACATCGTAATAGACTTTTAGTTATTCATGGCTTAATGATTCGTTTTCTATTCGGTTGCTTAACTGTGAATAAAACTATTTTGTAGTATTTTGGATAACGCTTTAACCAAAATATCAGTTGCAAAATTAGTGTTATCGCAATCCTGAAACTGTTTAAAGTCTATCATTTGTACTGCAGCGTCAAGACGTTTGTAATCGATATGATGTGGAAGCTGGAGGTATTTTGATAACAGTTTAGTGAAGTATTTAGGTCAATAAAATGAGTACTACGTATTCATGATCTGTGATTGACGACTCAGATGTGAAACATTTGACGTCACATTTAGTTTTTAAAATTAAGTGGTCTAAACATGTTTTACTATGTGTATATTGACCTGGTAACATAGAAAGTAGAAGAGCCAAGACATTAAGATATACATATGCAAGGTGATCTGTACTCCTAGGGGAAATATCAATATTAACATCACCACAAAGTATTATATTTTTTTAAGCCTTTTAGTTTTGTGAGGAGTTCGTCTAAAGAGTTAATAAAGTTATTTGTATCTTTTTGGCTTGGTAAATTGTTATGATGGATGTTTCATTGTTTATTTTTAGAAGGATACAATGGAATCGCCAACTGCAGGTTCTCCAAATGTGACACGTAGATTATAATAAGCAATAATACTTTCATTTTGTGATCGGTAGTCAGAGCATAACAATAATTAACGAGTTGTGGAATAAACTTTGCAGATAGAAGCCAATATTCTAAGAGAACAATTATATCCCAAGGTATGAATGAATACTGTAAAAAAGCTTCAAAGTTGTTCATATTGCAATTTATACTGCGAATATTTTGGGAAAGCAAGTTAAAACTATTGGCGGTATAAGGAATATGTTTTTCGTATCTTAGATCCCGACCGATTAATTCAATATCCTGGTTTGCAAGCATTAGAATCTATAGTGAGAGCAAATTCGTCACAGAGATATTCTCGCGACGTTTGGTAAGAGTAATTTATATTGTTGTCAGGATCTGACGAGTGAGTGGCCTAATATTTAAATCTGTAACACAGTTTAGGTAGCAAAGTGTAACAAGGCTTACATGAACGCTCTGAAAGTGCAATGAGTAGGTGTGAATAGTGTGTTGTGAAGTGAAGAGTTATGTGTATTAGTAATGCTAAACTATTTTCTGTGTGATAGTGTGCTGGTGTGATAAAAGTATTTTGTGGTACTGAAAGTATAAATTTGCAATTTAAAAATAATAAAAATAAATAGAGTAAAAGAAATTTTAAAGACATGCCATACAAAACTGAGATAAAATAATATATTAATTAATAATAGTGGTACTAGTCACAATGAGGCAAGCTCGGATTCTATATTATTACGGCAAGGTTTTTCGTACAATGTCCAAGAGGCTGCTAAAGATTTATTTTTGACCATTTTACGAGCTTTGTAGTACATGCGACTGGTTTTGCTAGTTAGATATCAGATATATAAATAGGTTGGAAAGGCCCATGTAGTTTAATCTAATCAGATTTAGGCCGTGCTTCTTTTTTGCTCGCCGGCACTTAATATATTTTTTGTAGTGGAAGATAAGGGATTCCTTTCGTAGTACTGAAGTGTAAAGTCGACCACAACGACATTTGATTTACTTTTATATATATCTCTAATTTCTAACTTTAGTATTGGGGTTTAAAATTCAATCGTAGTGCCTAATGGCTTTAACAACTGTCATTAACTCCTTCTTGGAGGCACTCCCTATAGTAGGTAAATTACGTATTTCAATAAGTGTACTGCAAGATTTCATTTCTGCTTAGTCCATTTCTCTTTCAGATGGCTTAATTTTAGTTTGTAGTCGCTGTTTTCTTACTTGAGTAACTTTAATTCCACTTAAGCTGTTGATTCGAGTTGACTCCGAACGAAAAATGATGTATAACATTTTTATCGCTAATGTATTACTAAAATCTCTAGAATTTCTTAAGATAAACCCTAGATTTCGGAATGATTTCCTGCAGATGCTGAAAATATGGATACGAAACGTTAAATCGGGTACTATCTAAACTCCTAGATCCCGAACATGATACATGATGAACATGCAATGATGCAGTATCCATCTTATAATGATAGTGCAGTGGAATTTTAGCCCGGTTATAGCTCATTATGCCACACTTAGCCACGTTGAAATAAATCTTGTTGATGTTACTCCACCGCACTATCCTATTGATGTCTTCTTGCAAACGCTCCGCATTCAACGCGTCTGCTATTGATAAAAAAAAACCTTAAAGTCATCTGCAAACAGAAGACATTCTGCTTCTTAAACAACCTCCGGCAGGTCATTAACCATTAAAATAAATTCTAATGGCCCTAGATTACTTCCTTGGCTTATACCTGAAAATGTAAAATATGGCTCAGATTCATGACCTGCATGTTCTACATACTGCCGTTGTTCACTAAGGTAGCTCGCGAAGAATTTGAGCAAATGAGGAGTAAAACTCTGCGCCGCCATTTTCGATAGCAGCACATTGTTGTCAACAGTGTCAAACGCCTTCCGGAATCTAATAGGGATCAGATTAGTCATAAAAGACAACAGGTTACTAGCCGTACTTCGTCTCGGTTGGAAACCGTGCTGAGCATCGCTAAGCTGGACATCAATTGTTGCATAAATAGATCCTTGTAATGCTGATTAGAATACCTTAGCAAATGCTATCAATATCGCTACCGGCCTGTAATCACTAACATCAGTACCACGGCTGCCTTTCGGAACCGGTATGACTCACGTGATTTGGTGGTTTGGTGATTTTCCACCCATCTGGACAGATGCCTTCATGTAAGAATAAATTAAAAATATGTAAAAAAGTTTCTAAAATACTTCACGATAATCCTTCACTACATATGGTGGTACTTATGCAATCCGATACTACCGAATGTTTGGGCTTCAGACGCTCGAGTGCCAAACGTAGATCTCGCTTACTAATCTGATTCACATGAACACAGGTCACGCCAGTGACTGAGTTGGCCGAGCGCTCTGCCTTAGCCGGGTCAAGAGTTGACCGTCTCGTGCTGTATACTGAGTTAAAATATGAAGCAAAGTACTCGGCACATTCATCATATTAAGTAACTACTATCCCCTCTTTTTTAATACGAGCGACATGGTGTCCAAATTTTTTGTTATTAATATGATGCCAAAAGGATTTTGGATCATTTTTAATATTTGTGCACTACAGCCGGGGGAGCCAGCGGACTGTAAATCTGTTCTTCTCTCTTCGACGCCCCACCAGCCGTAGTGCCTTTGGTCGTGAGCCGGGTGCTGGGAAGAATAAATCGAGACCACAACTTTTCTGTTGCAAAGGGTGCTTTATTGTAACGAAACAAAATTTATCAATAAAGCTAGCACCGTTGCAAATGTTCCTATTGTATGGGAGAGAGAGCCAGTACTTTCCCTAACACTGCCCTACTCTAAAGCCGGTACACTATAGGTATACTGAAGCCCAGAAACTTGTCTGGGATACTTATTTCTTATGACGTAACGAAACTGAAGATCGCAACGGAACTGATTGTATGGCCGCGCTCTCCGATATTTATAGCCCGCGGCCAGACGGGCGGCGTAAATCGACAAAGACGGGTGGCGCCACGTGTGGCGCCACAATGTCTGGGATTTGCTAAATCCTATTTTTTGTAATCTAATCACAATAATTTTGTGTTAGGTAGCTTCTCCTACTTCTAATTATCTAGTGTGTCCCTCTAGCGAGTGCAACGGTACTACCTTTTTACAAATATAAGCGAAACAAAGTACATAATGCCCTAAGACCTACCGAAAACCAATTACATAGTGTTATTTCTTATCTATATATAAAGATTTAACACAAATAAACTTATATAATAACAAACAATAGTGTTATATACATTATACGTTCTTACAGGACCTCGGGAACTCTTACAATTACAGAGTTGTACGCCTTTTCAGGTCGTACTATCCTGTTATCTATCTTTATATCCCCGAAAAGTGCCTAAACATATGCCTAAGGCTTATACTTACATTGTACATACTATCTACAATAGAAAAACATTCATTTTCACAAAGAATTTGCACTTTTCGGGGTTTTCGTAATTCTGGGTTCCGGCATATAAATACAATCTCGCAAGAGTCGACTCGTAATTTTGTCGACTGCGTGGAACCCCTTTTGTTCGTAATATGCCTTTAGGTAAACAACTTAATTACATAAAGCTTTATTATTTCTGTACAACAAAGCTGTATGTAGGTCTTAGGGCGAATAAAACATGAAAACGAACATTATTTATTATAAAAAACTTACAAACTAAACGAAATATACAATCTATCCTGCCTTAATATCTATTTACATTTAATATATTACATCGAATATGTCTGTGCTGCACAATATTTGATTGTAGTTTACGCTGATAAGCTTCATAGGTTAAAAATAATTTTCGTTTAACTAATGATCGATACCAAGAAAACGTTTCGTAATCACATTGCAATCCCGTTAATTTATAAATTTTATGACACCTCCATTTTTTCTTAATAGTTTTTATTAAATCTAAGGTGTACCAATCTGCATAAGTGTATCTTTGATTTATTTTGAATTAGATTTATTTTTTACTGGTGTAAACTCATCAATCGCCCTATTAATTATGTTATAAAAATAACTTAAGGTCACCTTAGAATTTTTTTATTTTTATACAATTCTTCCCAGTCAACTGCTTCAAATTTCTCGTATAACGTAGGAAAATAACATTTAGTAAATTTCCACGAACTATGACGGTTATTACCCTTATTCATCTCGTCCCGGTGATCTGGCGTGTATGCCACATCCCTTTTCAGCGTTTCAAATATAAAAATTACGTTGTTTATAGCAAACTTTCTTAATATTTTTGAAATTACTTTCAGGCTAATACACCGATTGACTTAAAAATCTTATCAGATTTTTCCCTTTAAAAACTGCGTCGAATACCCTTAATTGGACCATAATCGGTCAATTAGTTTGGGATTTATCAATGACGAAAATTTTTGAAAAAAATGTTTTTTACATTGCTTCGAAATTTTTCAACCTATCCATTATGTAGCTAAAATAATATCTTAGATCTCAAAATTTGAGTTGAATGCCATTCGATTCGAAGATCAAAATCGATCATTGTTTCCAAAATATACAGGTTTCCAAAAATCAATATATTGCCATTTTTAACAAAATAGATTTGTTTTGTTTGAACTGAGTAAATCTGTACCTATAGTTTTTACTCTTTTGAGCTTAAAATACCTTAATTTAGCGGAAAAGTTCAAGGATGGCCCGCAAGGTCAACCGTCTCCACATTTTTTTAGATTAAAAATTGCTTCTTATGCTGTTACAAAAATCAAAATGGAATCAAATTTCCAAAATTTACAACTTTTGAAATATAACCTTTATTATATATATATATATATATATATATATATATATATATATATATATATATATATATATATTTATTCCTTATATATTATATTACATATATATTGATATGCCTTAACAATACATTTTGTAATTTTTTTCTTTAAATAATTAATATAAACTGTTATTTTTTATATTACGTGACTTTTTACTGTCTACATTTAGATGCTAACCTTTCATGACCTAACCTAGAAAGACTTTTGAGCTATTTTAACCACCTTAACAGATTAATGTACTCAATTTACCTCCAGTGTGTAAGATACTAGTTGTTTTTCTATTGCTTGTAGCTATATCTGCGCGTATTCTAGACTGTTTTGTGTTACAACTGTTGTTGTTTTCATCTTCTGATCGAATTCAAATTCGGGATGGAGTAGGAAATGAATTTTTGCGTTTCGTCCTGAATATTTAATACATTTTTGTAGACATCGTTCAAAAAATCAAGTCCAGTGAACGTCATTCTAAGAATCCCATTAGCAATCGCTCAATTTTAGAAGCTATAAAAATTAACACTTTTTTAATCTCGTAAACAATAAATAATAGTTCTCCATCAAATCAAAACTTGATTTGATGGAGAACTATTATTTATTAGAAAACAAAGAGATTGTTTCGTTGACGGTTCTACTTTCAAATGATGTATCTTGATATCAGCACAAAACAATGTTACAGATGAGATGATTTCTCCTATGACTGGTCGTCGGCTGCGCAGCGGCTTAGTAGAACCCAACTATAAAATTCTAGAGCGACTGCGAACGCAGTGCGAGTGGAAGCAATAGCGGACACGGTCACTCAAGACTGACCTTATTCCTGAAACGTCAGTCACGCGCACTGAGGATCCACCGGCCTCGCTGCGTAATCAAGACGTCGCTCTCAGTGGCGATTGTATCGGTGCTATGCACTGTAATGTATTCTAAGTGCTGTGAGTGATTGTGTAGGTTCACATTGTGTCTAATATTGTTAAATATATTGCCATTTAAAACACAAAAAGTTTGAAATAGAAGCATTCAAAGTCAAAAGTTTAGCTTGCCCTAGTGTTTTAAATGTGTACATATATCTAGCCATTCAGTTCTAAATTTAATGTCTTAATAAATGTATTATAATATAAATACATCTAGTATATGGTACTAGGAATTAATTATTATGGAATAATTTTCTAAGACTGAGATACAAAAACCACATGCATAAAACGACGACCAAGATTATGTAATTATTAGTAAACTTGAACAAACATAGCTATTGAAATGTTTAACATTGCTAATTTCTATTTTTCTTTTAATTTGAACAATTCCTCCTACAAACATACATAATACAAGGGAAGTTAATATATCCTCTAGGTGTGACGAAGACCGGCGTATCTCTATTATGACCTAAGTCTACGATTGATTTGGTGTGCAGAATGTTGTCTCTACTTACTGCTGCAAATGTAAATTCCATTTTGAACCCATCTTCTAGTCTTATTGGCCAGTATTAAGCTAATTGCTATGCGCGCTCTAAATATCTAATAATGGTAAAAATCTAATAAAAGGAATGCAAATCACTTTAGACAATAAATACAAAAGAATATTTACTCGAAAGTGACGAATATGTCCACATTTAATTACCTTAGCTAGAAACTTAGCTGGTAAGAGTTCCTATTTTTATTAACTCCTGGCTTAACTAATGGCTTAAATCTCAAATTTATTAATTTTGTAACACCTAATAAAATATTTGTGTAAAAGTAAAAAGTAGGGATTCGACATATATTTTAACATATTATACACATATTTTTACACCACCTGTATTTGTAATATGGTGGTATCAGTTAAGGTCATTACCATTTTTCAAATTTTAAGATGAGGTGCCATATTTTTACAGTTGCATATTACTGAAAATTTAATTAGTTTCTTACTTTCGTCTGTAATTTTTTATATCATAGGAAAGCGAACAAGTTGCTCTCCTGATGGAAATAGACAACCTTTGTCTATAGACATAAAAATGTAAATGATGCATTGCTATCCCTGTGGCAGGATGGCTATGCTAGATGCGTAAGTTTACGGACTACCTTATCCTTCAAAGTGGAATACGGCAGTGACTAGATTTGCCGCTATTGCGGCAGAAACAGGCAAATCGGTGGTATCGAACCAAGGCGAGGATTTGCGTAACTCTACCACCAAGTAGTCACGATGATAATGACACGTACAGCTAAATGTTTGCCTTTCACGAACGCGGATATTTTCTTGAACAAGATGGATTATATCGCCCAACGATGCCCCCGTACTTGCTTCTACTGGCAATATTAAATTTATGTGTCTTCGAATAGGATGTTTCACATTTATTTATTTAATACTTTATTGTACACAATTAAAAGAGAAGTAGTACATAGATACTTATTAAAAACAGACTGTACAATGGGCGAGCTTATCCCTAATAAAAGAGATTAGTGTACAATAATCATAAAACTAGATACATATGAATATAACAGTCTCGATACATTAAATTTATCCACATAATATTTAAAAGTGAACAACAATCGATGGAAATGAAAGAAAAAAGAAAAAATAAAATAAAAAATACTATGTAGACCCAGCAAGAAAATGTTCTCTTAGACTCTTTTTGAAAATTGGAAGAGATTGACTCATACGAATCTTGGGCGGTAGTGAGTTCCATAACCTGACAGCTTGAACATGGAAAGAATTTGATAAAAATTTTGAACCGTGTGGGGGACATTTTAAAAGGGCAGTAACACTTAATCATTTTCATCAATCATCAATCAATCAAAACGGCGTTAACAAGGTGATCCAGGTGGATGCAAGAAAGAAAACCCATCACGCAGGTAGCTTGGTGCATTAGGATTAAACAGGATATTAAAAAGAAGACAAAGAATATGAGTGTTCCTACGCAGCCGTATTGGAAGACATTTAAGTTGAGCTCTAAAGTTAGAGACATGGTCATACTTCCGTAAACCAAAAATAAATCTGATACAGAGATTCTGCAGCCTCTCTAATTTATTCACCAGTTCTTCAGTAGCATCAATAAAACAAACATCCGCATAATCGATGATAGATAGTATGAGGCTCTGCATTAGTAATATAACGATGCTTATTATCTCAACAAATATACACACAAACAGTCACAAAATAGTAGGTTCATGTTCATGTTGTTCATATAGTTTAAAAAGTATAATAGGAATGTCATCATACGATAATGTCAAATACTTGGTGTTTGTGTTAGAAAATTATCAAAGACCTGCTTCAGCTACTCCACTCTGCTCTATTTGTAATCAACACTTGGATTTATTTGATATTTCGCAATAATATTACTGCAAACTAAAACGCTTTATAGAAATATGATCAAATGTAAACAACGGTTTAATGATTTACAATACTCGATGTTTATTTGATAAATGTCATAGATGACAAGTGCTTTTTGGCGGGTCACAAAAAGCAAAGGCGTAGCATCATTCAGCCGTATAAATGACGTCATTTGGCACTTACGTCTATTTAGAATGAGAAGAACTTTAAGAATTAAAATAAATATCAAAGTGAATGAATTTTGAGAAAATAAAAAATACGGGTATTTTTTTCAATCTAGTTTAAGTTAAAAATATAAGGGTGTTAAAAAATGAAATGTTGTCAATTCAGAGATAAAATTAAATGTATATTATTTTACAAATTTCCACGAAATATTACATTTAACTACTGCGATGCTACTGAAACAAAAGGTAAGAAGTATAAGTAATGGGACGAACTTACCTAAAGTCTGAAAATTATAAGAGATCTATAGTGCTTCTTTCATCTGTGGTAAAAACATGGTTTTCTCGGGTGCACGACTAGGGGGGAACAGTCGCACACGTGGATCCGGTTTGATGTGTTACTCCTGCTACTGGTGTAGTAACGAACCATCACAAACCTTTAAAATTATTACTTTTATTAGTTTTATTCACTTCCTGATACCGGTGCACTACAAAACTCAAATTAACTTTTCACACACAAAGGAAAAAACACACAAAATATGTATTCAATGCACGTTTTACTTCGTAACCAAAGCGTCTTCAGGAGAGTCAAATAGCATTTCACTTGACAAAGGGTCAAGCATTAATACATTACACGCGTTTTTTATCTATGAGGATTTCGGGTCTCGTAAAGATTAAATTTGTCAGGTTCTTCAATAAAAAACATTGCTAAACAACATTGCTATAATAAAATAGCGAATAACACATTAACTTTATAATAAACACAATAATTTTATAATAAGAAAGATGTAGTGTTGCGACAATTGAATGAATTAGTACATATTGGACACCACTGATGTAGTAAATGAAGTATGTGCTGGCGATAAAATGAGTAAAGTGATAGAATAATTGCTTCTTACATATTCAAAACTAGCTCTTGCCCGCGACTTCGTCCGCGCGGACTTTGTTTATTTTGCTCCTACTGGTCGTAAGATGATGTTATATAGCCTAAAGCCTTTCTCGATAAACAGGCTATCCAACTCAAAAAGAATTATTCAAATCGGTTGAGCAGTTTTCGAGATTACTTGTACAACCCAACAAACTACAATTTTATAATATTACTGTAGATAATTAGGGGTAGGATACATCTTCGAACGTATAAATTTATATGTTCCGGTTAGATGTGGCGACAGCGCCATTCTGATCTACCGGTCATTTAGATGGTATTAACTTATTTTATTGCTCAGAAAGTTAATTCACAAGGGCAAGTCCATTTGTTTTATGTGAAATATTTAGTTATTAATTATTTTTTTTAAATAGCTACACTGTCGCATTAGGCGATGAGACCTGTAATGAATAGGTGTAAGTTATATAGGTATATACAGGACTGCCAGAGAATGACGGTGTAAAAATGACAAAAAGCATGCTCTGTTGGTTGTTGGTATGCAAAGCAAATGGAAAGTTTACAAAAAAATGTATATTGCGAATGTGATTGAACGGAGGTACCACCGCGGAAGATCAAAAGATCAAGGGACTGACATACTGTAATCAGATCAGAATAATCTAGTGGTGTTCGCAGGTGGGTCAAGAGTAGTCGTTACAGACGTGTTTGTATAAACAGATATAATCAACGTGAATGTGGAGAATACAATATGCAGTGATCATGTTGTATGGCATTCTGTTCTCCCTGTCTACCCATGGGTTTTGGCGTAAAAATATTTATGTATGTATGTACTTTAAATAGTCACCGATGCCTTAATCAACATCTATTCCTATGAACACACTGTAAATATCTGTGTATGTCTGTATCTGTAGAGTGTTTAGATGCATTTTTACATATTTCACAACTGTGCCTTGCAATGAAGAAAGTTTTACGATAATTAATATATTTATAATCGTTTCATATGTAAGGCTTTTTAGTCGTAACAATTCATGTTTCAGTAAAATGTGTTTCCAAGTCCAGTAAATGGCAGTGTTCCGTGTTGATCCGGGCGCCTATTGAATAAGAGATCAACTATTTTACCGTTATGCATTTCGTTAAAAAGGCTAACATTTGTCACTGCATTGCAAGCAAGACATGATTAATAACTAGATGGTATAGTTCTGCATTGTCTCGTCCGGTCTGGTACTTACTTATACCTGTCGTAGTCATGCCGGTGCTTGTTGCCTTCGTGTTCTGGTTTGGAGGGAAATTCCTTGCCGCACAGACAAAAACGCACCGTTAACATCTTTGGTGTCTGTAGCTGTTGGTTATCTCTTTTAATCACGCGAACTATCAGATTGTTTGCTATCCTATGATCAAAAAAGCAATTTAATTACGTTAAAGGTTACTATATCTTTAATTAGATATTGAATTTAAAGAAAAATGTAAATGGTGAATGATTTTTTTTCTCCAACTGCTATGAGTAAAAATAATTATATAATTGTTGTGTTGATTGGGTTACAATGTGAACTGGTGAACTAAAACGATGAGCAAGACGTTAGAAAACACTAAAACAAATATACTGAAAATAAATAACAATACGACAGGGCGACAGAAACGTATGTTACTACTCCTCCTCCGACTAATTTGAAGTGCATTGTTGAATCATTTTTATAAATAAAGTCATTAAAATGCCATTACTAGTATTGTCAAACGTGTTTAATTCTGCTTATAAATAAAACTTATTTTATGTGATTAATTCAGGGGTATCTTTACGTTTAAATGATAGGAACAAAATGAGCGCTAATTTACGACACACATCCAACCTGTTTATTAGTAAGTTCCTTTTTTTGTACTGTACTAAGCACCATTTAAACGTGTGTGATAAATTAAGCTTAATCACAGAATATTATATTTACTTACCGTTGTTTGAATTTGTATGTTTTTATAATAGATATTAAAGTATTACAAATATTTCAGTCGTTTTTAATTATATAACCTCCATTAAAATATCATGGGATTTTTAAACTTTTGTTTTTTTTTTACTGGTATAAAGACAGCTAAAAACAAGGCATATTTTTGTCTTCTCTGATTGCTTTTTTCGATAAATTTTACCATTTGAAGGTTATTTAAAGTTATGTTGACAGTTAAATTTGTCGTTTTTTTATTTCCGCCATAATCCCTCATTCATATCATAATTGTAGGTGCACAGGTAGGTAATAAAATAAAAAATGGCATAGGTAGTGATATCCAAAGTAACGTATATAATTGCTTATGAATAATTGTATCAAGATAAAAATAAAAAAAAAAACAAGAAACCATATTAAATATTGTGGTTTCCTGTTTTTTTTTTTTGCATTTTTTTGTTAATCATTATTTTGTTGCAGTTGGATATTTGGCTCTGCATTCACTTACAACTTGAATCGAATATTGTTTCTAGTCTTTTTGAGTAGTAATGTTATTAGTATGATCTTGCATTATTGAACTGCTCTTTTGGCGATACCGTTTATTACCTGCAGATTATTAACGTTTGCCAGCCCATTCAAGTAATTATCATTGCTAATCCACGTATCAGCATTTGTTTCTAAATAATATTTACTAATGTCGTTCAAACCTATGGAAAAAAATTAATGAATTCGAATTACTAAAAAATACATATTACCTTTCTTTTCTAAATTTATAACTTCACCATTAGTATTAATTGTATATCGCTTGAATGAATCAAACTCTGAATCTTCAGTATTTTTAAGGCTTTTATTATTTTATTTGTTATATCAGCTAATACGTTGAATCAAAAAATACAAGAACGGCTGTTTCACAATTAAAATGCCATAAATAATTTAAAAAAAATAATGCAAAACTGCCTGAGATATTTTTTTATCAATCACTCTGTATTACTAAACAACTTTTAAAAATTGTAAATCTAAATTCAGAGATGGTGCTGCACGAGGAATCGCAAACCACATAATATCAGCCTAATGATTCTTTAATCTGTGGAATCCCAGTCGGTCATATATGACCGCTTCGAATATTTAAGTTTCTACCGGCGCTCAGTGGTTATATATGATTGCATTCAATTTGAATTTGAAGTTTATTATATATGTAAAGTATTTTACTGAGTAACTTTATTTTGATTTCTAGTAGACAGAAAATATATCTATCAATACGTAGTCGTTTACAAAATGATAAAATATGGTTTAAATATAGAGAAATCATATTATTTGTATAATTGTTGGCACGGGTCAGTTAGTAACGAATGCCACCGCTAAATACCGCGCGTGTGAGGATGGAAGTCGGGAGGTAAAAAATCACTTAACTGAGAGGTTTCTCTCTCACATGATTTGAAATTCTGACAGGTTGCTCATAATGATAAATTTGAAACTCGATTTATTCTTCAGATTTTTCTGTTCAATTTCATTAAACAAGTATACTTTAGACTGTATATACATTACGACAAATTCGGGTGGGGTGGGTTGGACACTAACAGCATTACTTCGTCTAGAACGTGCTCAGCGTGCCGTTTTGAAAGTTACGACGGCAAAGTTACGTAAATACTCTATTGCGACGTTGTACAGTGAATGTCAAGTTTTAACAGTGAAACAGTTATATATTTTACAGGTCATTTTAAAAAACATTCATCCTTGTCGTATAATAAGAATATATTCCATCCAGTAGAAGATCAGCTATTGTCTGTGCCACCATCCTTCACCGCACATGGTGCAAGCAAGATTACTGTTGTTTGTTTTTGATCATCTTTTCAAAAAATAACGATGTTTTTTTGAAAAGTTGATATTGTTAGATTGATTTGACGGGGTGAAAAGAAAACGGCAAACAATGTTTCAACGATCTTTTTATTTATATTACTTACATTTATATATTTACAAGTGAGGCAGTAACAGTGTCAACGTATCAAACTCAATTAGTCTGAACTGACTGTCCAACACATACGTAACACACACACACCGAAATCGCCGCGGACACACACATACAATGAATACACTCACGGATGTTTGCGCAACGATTCGACAGTGCGAAAGAAACAATAAACAACCGCACACAAACTTAACTCGTTAGGCGACCCTCGGACAGGCCACTTGCGACAATAACTGCTGTCTTATGACGAACAGTAACAAAAGCAAAAATATATTTTAAATATAAAATGGGGAATCTTTAATGTTTACTGCTTTTTTAGTTCGTGTAATCTGAAGGGCAACCGAAGCCATAGACTTGTGGGGAGTGCACCTATCATTGGGTATCAAGTTATGTGTAAAACTAAGACAAGCGCTGTTCGCCAGTCATGTCAAGTCAACCTTATGAAGTGTATTTTAATAAAAATAATAATGAGCTATGTTGTATTTAGACATTTGTGTTGGACATTAGACAAATAATCTGTAACTGGTCCGATATTGTTTGGAATATATATATATATATATATATATATATATATATATATATATATATATATATATATATATATATATATATATATATATATATATATATATATGTATATATATATATAAGGTTGGAGATCGAGGATTAGAACATAAGACACAGACTATTGACTATCCAATACTTTTTTGAAGAAACTTTTTTTTACCTGCCCTATTAATGTGCTGGACTAATTCCATAGAAAAAAAACAACTCTTTATACCTTATAAAGAAAATTTAGTATTTCAGTAAATACGTTGAGGGTAGTCTAGTTACAGCCAAGAATAGCAGTACCATTTTACCTAAGTCTTACACAGCAATTACACAAAAATAAAGTAGGGAAAGAAACGTTCCAAACAATATCGGACCAGTTACAGATTATTTGTCTAATGTCCAACACAAATGTCTAAATACAACATAGCTCATTATTATTTTTATTAAAATACACTTCATAAGGTTGTACCTACGACATTATAATATATCAAATTAAATGTTTAACTTCAAGGAGACATTGAGACACGGGACTCTGGCTATTATAATAATACGAAGATTGAGTTTATAAACACTGTGTTTATTATTAATATACATTACTGAATTTGTAGTAAATGTGAAGTGACCGACAGCTGACGATATAACGCGACAGCCCCATGACTGGCGAACAGCGCTTGTCTTAGTTTTACACACAACTTGATACCCAATGATAGGATATATATATATATATATATATATATATATATATATATATATATTATATACACATAAAATGAGTAATATATTTTCTTTACGAGGGGTCTATTTGATCTCTGTGTCTAATATGTTTGGATGATACAAACATCTGCTACGTACTTTATGTACTAATATACGCATCATCAGGTGTAAAAATTACATTGATTAGTTGAGGCTTAGAATGTGTGTAGCGACACAGTGATGAATATTCACAACATATGGAAATGGAGAATTACCAAGTGTCTACGATTGCATTTACATGTTGTTACCATAACCATAACAAATACTTTTTGTTAATTGTTAGCCAATCTCTGAACATTAATAGAAATAGCCTCTCTTTTATCTTGAGTCAATAGACTTTAGATGAAATAACAACCAAACAAATCAGCATCTTTATACTTTTGAAGTTATTTTTCTATGAGTTGTTATGCATCACATAATACATATTATGATATAATGTATAACATGGTCAATTGATTTGGTAAAAGTTACGTATGTATAGTATAGTATGTATCTCTAGATTTTAAAACATTGGACAAGCGAACTTACGAGTATATACACAGAGATATTTTCTCGCGGTGCTAAGATGTCTTGCGCTCAACTTTGAGTCGTACTCTGTGTGTGTCGGTGTCCCGGAGAATGTCGCAAGCGGCGCGGTGCGGGTGTCGCCGGGTCGCTTGGCGACGACGACGAATAACTCGATGTCGACGCAGCTGCCACTTCACAGCGTGGACTGTCCGCGTTGACATCGAAACGATAATAATAAGTATCACTAAACGCTCTGATGGGTATTTGTAAACGACGGCATCGACTTTCACTCGAGGAGCGGCGCACGAACGCGCGCGGCAAGTTAATCGAAAGATAATATTTTATTACCTATAATATTATTTATAATCATATGTACAAACTTTACAAAGGCCCAGCCCAGCGCTGGGACTATTCTCGATGACGCCCGCATATTTGACCATTGGGAGCAAAATCTAGCGCCCCATCTTTTGATTTGTTTCATCCGTCTTATTAGACTATCAGGGTTACCACTTTATCTGTAGTGTCGGCACAAGCTAATTGTGACAACTAATATAATTTGGGAAACTCTACAGATAACTTTGTAACACTTCAACCTGACGACGGTATTTACAAAAATATTTAAATGGAATTTGTATGATGAGTCGAGAATTAATTACAATGAATCTAATAGTATGCAAGGTTGTTACTGGAATATGCACTAAACATGTTCCAAAATCAAGTTTTTTTAAACTATGGTATTTTGTTTTCATGATTGTAATACTTTATTCGTATGTTTTCCACTGTTTGTAAGTACGTTGAACGAATATATTATGAATCTGTAAGTAGTATGGCAGAAGTTGAGGCATATTTCATAATCAATCTTCTATAATCCGTGACAATTAAATTGGGATATAGCGTACAAAACATAGAAACGAGCAGAGTTTGAATCTGCGTGGAGAACTTCATAATCGCGAAATCTTTCAAACTGAACTACTACTGCATTTCTTCATTTTTTACTTCCACTTATTTTTAGCGACCACTTTTCTTATTAACATGTTGTTTAATTTTGATTTTAAATTATTGCTCGTTTTGTTACATTCAATCAATTGTAAGATTAGTTTTGAATGTAAAACATGTTGTGAGTGCTAGTTGACGGCTTGACGACAGATTTCGGCTTCATTAAACTAGTTTCTTAATAAGACCCCATATGTGTAATCTGAAGTTCTCCACAGTCAATCAATACATTGTACGTAAATTAAATTTACCGTTACAGGCAAAATTCACAATGTCCATTCCTAAATATTTACCTGTCTGAAAATTGCTTCATACTTTGTTATAACTCGAGTACTTTCTATAATATTTGTTGGTTACGATTATGTCTACAAGAATAGACCAAAATATAATACAAATATGTTGACTTTATGTACGTGATTTTTAATGACTGATGAATACAAATTTAGTACATCTCAATGATGTCGACATGTTATAACGTAAATGCCAACGGGAAATAAAAAAACATCAGTGGCGTTATTTAGCGTCACTGTACATCATTCGGTAAAGCGAAACAACGTCAGCTGGCAATGAACGTGAGCCAGTGTAAGAGTAGAGCGGGTGCGAGCGCGGCGGCGGCCGGGCGGGACGGCGGCGGCGCTAGTGCGGCTCGTCTTCGTCGTGGCACTGCACTCTGCAACGATATTAGCTCTTGGTCATTCAGTGAGGAAATAGCACAAATGGTTACTCCACCTGTCTCGTATAAATTTTTCCTTGCAATTACTATCCTCGCCTTAACATCGACGAGAGACTCAACTTTTGCTACCTCATAAACCAGGCAGTGGCCATTAATTTAAGATACACGCTCAAAATCTGATTAAAACGTCACTCAATAATATGTCACTACCTGAATATGCTGTTTTTTATCATTAGGTAGCAAATAAATGGTTATTTTTGTGTTATAGCACTCACCCCGTGCTTGGGAATCTGGAAAAATCTTAAAAACAAAAAAGAAAAATATCGACACGCGGGATTTGAACCTGCGACCATTTACCTGCGACCCGGCTTTAGGGAAATGGTCGCAGGTTCAAATCCCGCGTGACGATATTTTTCTTTGTTGTTTTTAAAATAAATGGTTTTCCTGATGTAAAGAAAAACTGTCACAAATAGACATTTTTTTTAACTTGTCGATAGGGAAGCGCTGGACCACGATCTCGACTGATGCCTGATGGTAAGCTAAGATACGGCCTAAGATGGAACGCACTTCTCTAGAAGGTACCTGTTCACTCTTCTCTTGAAGATCCCTAGGTTGTACCCGTCGGGACATAACTTTTGTTAGCTGTTGCTGGGTACTGTTAGTGGGTATCTTATCCTCGAAATCGGTACCATATACCCGGGTGAGACATTGCGGAACTCTACCACTTAGTAGTCATGATGTCATTGACAGGTATAGCCAATCGATTGCCTTTTACGAACTGCCTTGCAGAATGAAAGCTAGTCTATTCTTCAAAGAGGCCCCGGATTAACACGAAAGAAATGTTGTTGCTGTTGGTGTTTTGAAACCTCCTTTAAAACCGGTTTAACCAGCTACAACTGTAGACCAATATGGATAGGTACATCATCATTCGTCAATATGGATCAATGCTAATGCTGCAGCTAGAATGTATCGTGAGAGATACTCAAATGCTAAGCGTCATCCCGATTATCGAGTATTTATTAATGCACATCGCTCATTCTCAGAGTTGATTCCCTAATCAAATGGTTAGCGAGAGAAGATCTGTCATGCCCTACGAGGACGAATTGCTCTAGGCGGTTGAACAAGACCCAAGTACATCAGTACGTGGAATTGAAAAGAGCATCGGAGTACCCAAAAGAAGTGCACATCGTATTTTGCAAAAGAACCAGTTTCATCCTTACCATGTACAACAAGTACAAAGCCTGTTACCCCGACACTACCCAAAGAGAGTGCTATTTTGTAGAACGATGTTGCAGATATTCGTAGAGGATCCGCTATTCTTTGAAAACATTATTTGGACTGACGATTCAACATTTAGAAAGGCGGTTACATGAACCTCCACAATTTGCACGAATGGCACGTGGATAATCCACATTTAATGCGGGAAGACAGAACGCAGTACTAGTTAAAGGTAAACATGTGGACGGAAATTTTGAATGGTACAGTAATTGGTCAATTTGAGATCCCGGAGAATTTAACTGCCCAGGTTTATTTGGACTTCTTACAGAACCAATTACCATATTTCTGCATCGGCTCGACCGGGTCTGGTACCACCGCCTTAGCTAGTCCTGCCACAATAGCGTCAGTGCTTGTCATTGTCGTGTTCCGGTTTGGAGGGTAAGGAAGCCGGTAAACTTATGCATGTGACATTAGACCTCGCCACAAAATAGCAACGCACCATTAACATCTTTGGTGTCTATAGGCGATAGTTGACCCTTTCCATCAGGAGATACATCTGCTTGTTTGCTATCTTATGATATAAAAAATAAAAATATATATTTATTGGAAGAAGTGCCACTAAACATTTACGGCAGCATACCACATACTGGCTGCCCAGTGCGTTATGCTCGCACAGTACGAGAGTTTTTCGACCAAAAATACCCCTATAAGTGGATTGGGCCGGTTGGTACAATTTTGTGGCTTGCCAGTTCACCTGATTTAAACCACATTGAATTCTTTTATTGGGGAACAATAAAGGAAATACTATACTATAAACTTATTCAAGATCTAGCTGTGCTGCGTCAAAAACTTACAGAAACTGCTGAATACATTAACTCGACAAGATACGCCCGTCTTATTACGCGATCATTTTTAATTGCGTGCGCTTGCATTACAGCTGAAGTTCATACATTTGCTGTAAATTTTGTAAATCTTATTAGACTAAAGTCATAACTGAAGAAATCCAATGACTGAATTCTTGCACATAAAACAAACTAAATACTTGATGATAACCTGTGGTTAACAAGGACAAGGTGGCGTCTGTATCTAATTCAATCACATTGTCGAAATGGCGTGTACTTGTACCTGTAAATTGTGGCCTTAAAATGTCTAGCCTGCAATACCGGTTGTATAACGAGCATAGATGTATGTATTTTTGGATTCAGGTCCGTATTAAATATTTTATATACTCGTATATATTATGGCTCGGCCACAGCTACCCGCGGCGCGACCTGCGACGCGAAATACGGCGCGGTGAGTCGCGCGACCATCTGGGTATGCCACAGCTCGACTTGTTGTGACCGCGGCGGCGTGCTGCTCTGAGCTGTCACACCTCGATACTAGCTAGTACCAGGGTCAGATTTTGTAATACTATTTTTACTATATTTTTATGATAATAATACCATTATTGTTGATATATGCATTTAAGATTTTTGATGTTACATTTATTTAGGCGCGCTATGAAAAAATGACGATCAAATCCTAGAAATCATCTAGTATTTGTTAATTCAAGACAATTGAGAGCTAACTCAATAAACTAAGGTTGTTGAGTTTAGAAATTTATTATCTAAATATCATATCATACATCGCGATGCGAGAAATTTCAATGTTCCTTTTTTCGACTCCATCTTCAGAGTCTCGTCATCAATAATATCATCGTCGTCATGAAAAATATCTTATTGCAACGAAACGAAAGACTCCAAACTCTACTATCTTAGCACTTTCTGCCTGTGAGTTATAAAGACACTCTAACTCAATTCCTCGTCATTATGAGTACAAATTAAACTTAGTACTCAAAGCAACAAAACCAATGAGAAACTTGGTTTTCTCGTCAAAACTCTGCATTTGAGAGTTCCTAGTCCATTTATCAGGCTACATCACGAGATCAGCTGAATAGTACCATAATATTGCATTGTTATTAAACTCACACAAGTTTGCCAAGTTTCAGTACAAATAAATATCAGGAAGTCGTTAAATAGGGTTTGCAATATTTAGAAAAATCTTTTATTTATATACAAATTTTGCTCGTTAAATAGAAGCTGATATCTTCTAAGAATATCTTGCAGCATCAGGTCAAGGTTACCATGTTATTGCAATATAAGTGAAGTAACAAGATACAAAATTTAGCATCAATAAAGCCTTTACAAGTTGGTAAATTCCTTTCATCAAGCTGAAAAGAGCTGGTGATCTTACAATGGCTGGACAAAATCTGTTGAATCATAGCTAAGAACTATATCGCAAAATAGGGCTTACAAGTAAAGAAAAATGCAACTATATCGGACCATCCGCCTGGGCGCTATGATGCACAGACAAATACATAGATAAATTGAAACTTATAACAACTCTCGTTTTTATGATGGAGGTTAAAAAATAGTAGAAAATTTTTAATGAAATATAGTATCTATATTATTTGCATTGGTATAATATAGATACTAATTTTAAAATGGAAATAAAAGAGCACTATTGTTTATTTCCATTAAACAAAAGTGTTCTTTTTCCTACATTTGTTTTCGCTCGCAACACCGCAATTCACGTCGCAGGTCGCGCCGCGCTAGCGGTGGCCGAGCCGTTGGTACTGTTGACAAGCGCCCGTATCACATAGTTTTACTTACTTTGGGTTTAGACACATTTGTGTAATTGGCCGATTATAATACTAGAATATTATATAATATTATAAGATGACACTTGCATTCGCTTTTTTATATCATACATAAATTCACAAGGGTAAGGTAGCACCTGACCCTTGAAACCGGAACATGATAGTGATAAGTATTGACGCTATTGCAGCAGGAATAGATAAGAAGGTGGTCTTAGATCTTGGGCGGGACGTTACAGAACTCTGGCATCTAGTAAAATGGCGTGATAAGTTTTAGCCGCAACACGGGTAGACGTACAATGTACGAATCGTGTACTTTTAAAATGCGAATACATCGTATTTAATATGTCATTATCCGATAATAGTAATTAGGTACTAACAGTATCCAGAGCGCCAGTCCGAGTAGCAGGAGCGCGCGCGCGCGCGGCGCGGCGGGCAGCAGCAGCGGCGCCGCCGACAGCAGCGCCGCCGCCGGCCGCGCCGCCGCCGCCGCGTTGCCGTGCTGCATGGCCGCCGGCTGCTCGCCTGCACAACACACACATACCTTACACCAGCACGCTCGCTGAATATTACATAGAAGGCGAAAGCCCTTGTCTATGAGTTGATATATCGCAGATTTGCTCGAGGCTTAATTCGTAGAAATCAAACTCACTTTTTTCAGAGCATTCTATTTATTTTTCCATACGAGCACTTTATTTAATTAATACGCTATGACAGCCCGTCCATGGGTACCGGGAAAGCCGATGGTGGCGAGGCGGGCGAAACAAGAACTTGGGAAGTTCCTTAACTTTATCTCGATATTACTTGGAAGGTAGTAGTTTCGTAGTTCAAGACTCACTTATTTGAACGTGAAGTAGGTACAATAGGTACCTATTTAAATAAAAATTTTGGGGTATAGTAGAGAAACGTTGAATTTCACAAGAAATACGAGAAATACAGACTACCTCTACCGAAATCTAGACAAATTGTTCGAATATATCAGAATGAATCTCGCAAACTATGATTTAATGTTGCCGCTCGACAGTCTACTATCGTGAGCCAATCGGTGGTTTATCGATAGTTAAAAAAGTCAGTGTCAGTAAATACATTACTATCGTTAAACAGAAACACAATCGATAGTGTTCAAGATTAAACTATCGATAGTGTCGATAGTATCGATAGTACTGATACTACCAAAAATATCAATAGTCAGCTTTATTGTAATACTAGCCGATACCATCGATTGTACGAACAATCGATAGTATTGAACATATCGATAGTTTCAGTAACTCAGTACTATCGTTTAACAGCAATTAAACAGCAATAAATTCATGATTAAAAAAGTATTGATAAATGATATATGACTGATAAATGATAAATGACTGATAAATGATATATGACTGATAAATGATATATGACTGATAAATGATTATAAAAGTACCTATTGGGAAAATGGATAGGTTAAAAAATTATCATCTTTTGCCCGTTTGCTTTGCAGGGTAGGCAGAGTAAGCTGAACGTCTATAGACTTTCCGGTACACCACGATTCATCGGTTTGTCAGTTGGCGGGATGAGTGATGAACCCCAACGCCGCGTTTGACCGACTTGAAAACAATTATCGAATATTTCTTGCGATAACCGGGACCGACAGCTTTACGTGCTCATCCGAGACACACAACACACTGTCCGACTCCAAGCTGCTACTAAGATTTTATATTTTCGAAAAAACCTCAAAAAAACTTCAATAACACTTTTACCCGTCCCGGGAATCGAACCCGGGACCTCATGGTCTGAGCCGAATAGGCTAACCCCTAGGCCACGAGGCAGTCTCGATAGATAATATACTATCAAAACTATCGAAAATCAAATTTATTTAAATACTAACCGATACTAACGATAGAATCCACAGTTCATGCAAAATTGGCTAGTAATTCTACCGAAACTATCGATGGAATTGATTCTTTCTTTATCTCCAACAATTGATACTATCGAAACAAAAGGGAAATGACAAACGATACTGACCGCTGAGGACGTGCAGCACGACGGAGGCGGAGTCGAGGTTCGAGGGCGAGCACGAGTAGTTGCCGGAGTCCTCGCGCCGCGGGTTGTAGATGATCAGGTTGCCCACCTGCGGACAATGCCAGCACGTGTCACATGCGCGCCGTTGCCGTCGATGATGGCTCAAACCATTTATTACATAAACCTTACCTATACCTTATCTATTTAAATCTTTGAACGTTAAATTAGAGTAGAGTATCTAAAATTGACACAAAACTGTTCAGATCAAGTTAATCAACACATCTATTGCATCATAATTTTAAAAAGGGTATTCAAATTATTTGAGCTACTGACCGTGCGTAGTGATTATAACAAATATTACACGTAACTTTTAGCTTTCTACATTTCTTTTCTATAAAATATGAATCTCATCTCAGACTCTCCACGGTTCCAAGTTTATAAAGGTGATCCAAAGTTTTTGCTTCATATAATGTGATAAAAATATGGACTTTAGAGTAAAAGTAGTACCCATTTCCAGAAACATTCACAAAGCTGTCATGAAGGGAGTCGATTACAGTGTAATAAAACATGTTTTCACATGACGTAATAACAGTAGAATTTTTTCAAGTTTCAAATATCATTTCCTTTGATTTAGTTTTACCTTTAATCATCATTTTTAGATAGTGATATATTTTTGTTCACTTATTTGGCCCAGAACTGTGCATTTTTAGGGTTCCAAAGTCTACAAGAACTAGTTTCCCTCATAGTTTCGTCACATCCGCCCGTTCGTCCGTTCGTCCTTCCGAAGCTTAGCTCAGTTTTTTTTTTTTCGGAATGTCACAATTGCTGTTAGCCTTATGGGCTGTTACAGCTTCACCGGTCGCGTGGGCGAGCAGAGTGCTCAGCCAGAGTTTAAAGGTGTAGGGCTGTACGCCCTCCGCCCTAAGGGTGTCTCCTGTGAGACCGAACCTCGGCTTAGGGTGGGGTCGTGATTTGCGATGAGAGGGCTAGTGGCATTGTTTTGTCCGTCCGCCGAACCTTGCCCTTGGGCTCGGTTCGCCGAAGGGCGAAACAGGGGTCCTCGTCGCCACCGACGGCGACGGTGTCGCGAATGTAGGTGTGTAGTGTCATTGTGTAAACCGTTGGCCAGAGTTATCGGGTCATCGGGATCGGTAAGAACGTGGCGGGGCCTACGTAGTTTGGGATCGGGATTAGGGTCTGGGATGTAGTCAGCCGCGGCTACCACCAGTGGGTTCGGATGCGAGATGGCACGATCGAAGTATCTTTCGGAGATGTCTTTGAAATGCTTTGCTAAGCTCGGCAATTCAAGATCGTTATGGAGGTCTACGTTGCGCATATACCACGGTGCTCCCGTGGCAATACGCAGGAATTTATTTTGTACCACTTGCAACGGATGCAAGTCCGTACGGGGGAGATGGGCAAACGCTACGCAAGCGTATGAAAGGATGGGGCGTACGCACGACTTGTAAAGTGTCACCTTGTGTCTGACATTTTACTGCGTTTATTGATAAGATGATATAACCGACCTACAACGAACTTAGCCTTAACTTTCATTCTTTGTATGTGCGGTTTGAATGACATTTTGCTGTCCAGCGTTACCCCGAGGTACTTGACTTTCTTTTCCCACGGGATGACGTTTCCGAACAGGGTAATGTTGCCTAGTTTACGCAGACCGCGCCTTTGTTGTCGCGGGTGTTTACCGCGGCGAAAGTACACGGCTGCACTTTTTGAGGGATTTATTTCGATACGCCATTTTCTGAACCAATCACCGAGGGCGTTGGCCGCAGCCTGCAGCCGCTTGGTGATTGTTACTTCGGAAAAGTTGGACGTATAGAGGGCGGTGTCGTCGGCGAACAACGCGAGCTCGACGTGCTGCTCGCGTGGTACGTCGCACGTGTAGAGGGAGAATAATACGGGTGACAGTATGGAGCCCTGCGGGACACCTGCTGTAATCGATCTGTGGGTACTTAGCTCAGAAATTATTAATACTAGAAGTTGTTATTTGGCATGAAAATACATATTTGTCACGCCTACAAAACATTTTTTTGGGTGCCTTCTCTACACGTAAAGTAACGATGTTTATTTTTTGAATTTAAAACGAAAATTGTCACAGCTAAGAAGGTTTTACAAGTTTACGAATTATAGTCGTGTAACTTATAAAATGCACATGAAGAAGATTTGATGGGCGATGAACCTGTGGTGCGAATGAATCCCTCACTGATGTTAAATAAGTTAATGTCCATAGTACGAATCAATGCAAAAGCTCTCTTCTGGTCCACATTATTGTAATATGCGACTGGAACACAACATCGCGCGTAGCGTGACACGCACTTGGGCTTTTCTATTTTGGTTTATGGCAATTATAAATTAAATTCCAACCTACCAACAAAGTGTCGCAAAATATTAGCTTGATTTAAAAATCGGGCCTTTTCCTTGTTAATTTACTAGTTTCTTTGGCAATGACGCCTAGGATCTACAATAGAATCGTACAGTACATCGAACCTTTCTGAACAGGCTGTTCAAACCTTGTAGTTATCTTATTTACGACGCAAGACAATTACATTGGTGACGAAACCAGGATCAAAATTTGCCACTGGTACTGCAGCGAACGGTATAAAGCTACTCTTACGTAGCACCACTTCTGCGACGACAACGTAGACGTTAAACGTAGAAGTCTACTATTTTTAAACAGACGGAAATAAATTATAGTTTAGGCAGCGCCTCGGCAACGGGCCCTAAAAGCTAGGCCTAAGGCTTAGTTGTCCTTAAACGTAGTATTACTTTTCTGCCCTGCTAATTTAGTTGACCGTAACATGCACATGTTGGGTGCAACAGAGAAAAATTGCGCCCAAAATTTCGCACCTTTATTTTTGACGCTACAAAAAATGTGGGTAGATCATCGTTTTTTTCCATGTGTCTGTGTGCAGTTTAAGATGAGTGCAGAAGATATGTAAGGGAGAGTCAGTGTAAGAGACAAACCCAATGAAATTCTTTCTAACCCTGATTTATTATTAAAGTTTTATTACAAAAATGATGAGTAAATAAAAGTGCAACCGGAACAATGTGTGCGTGTTTAGCTAATTCTATTGTTTCTATGTAACCTTAATTCATCGTATGTCATTGACTTGAAATATAGTGCGGTAATCCGTACACCATGTCTTTTATAGATTTTTTGTGGCAACAAAAGTAAAGGTGCAAGTTTTTGGGCGCAATTTCCTCTGTTGCATCTAATATGCACTTAGTGTCGGCTAAATTAGCAGTGCAGTTTTGCTCACCGTATGGTGGTCAAAATCAGCTTTTTCTAGAAAAGCCAGCCTAGTTGTAGGAATCTATTCCCGTAATGGTGTGAATTTATTGACCGAATAGAAGTGGCAAGAACCGAACGACTAACAGATTTAATTATTATGGCAGCTACATACAGCGTAGCAATAGTTGTACAAGTAGTTGGAGTGTATTGGAGTAATATTTCCCACTCGTATATTTAAAAACTTAATAAAGAAGAATTTTCGAAAGAACAGGATTTGAATTTGCGATCTGGTCTGTAGCCGGCGCTCTCCAAAGGAAAGTTACAAGTTTAAATACTGTCTTGCTGAAAACTTTTCTTTTTAAAGTTTTTCAAAGCATGTGATAAGTGCTAAAACACAAACACATAGAAACATGAAAATATTGATCAATATTATAACTGTGAATTTCATTTGTAACGATGAACTCAATTAACTAGTACGTACGTACGTTTATAACAAACAAGCAGGTGGCTCTCCTGATGGTAAGAAAAACCATCGCCTGTAGACACCAAAGACGTTAGTGGTGTGCTATCCGTGAGGTGGCATGGTAATGCCACATGCATAAGCCTACCGGCCACCTTTCCCTCCAAACGGGAACACGACAATACGACAATGACAAGCATTGTTTAAAAAAATTGTGACGTACATTCACTAAACACAAGGAACAAAAACAATCTTGTTGTGCATGCATCTCGTCTTCACAGAATAAGTAACTCGTGTGGCAACAATGTATACGTTTTTACATTAAACTTCCCGAAACTATAAAAAACTTCTCCATAACGATGGGCGATTGTAAATGACATTATTCGAATAATTCGGTTGTAAAAGTCATTCAAATTATTCGAATTCATTCGAATTTCATTACTACTACATATCCTCTGACACGCAAGAGCGAATTAAAGCGCCAGGTCTCATCACTTGCCTTTTGGCGGGAATGGTGACTCAGTCGACTCGTTGGAAAAGAAATCTTTTTATTTCTACAACTAAGCCATATTTTCTCATTCTGTAAAAGACTGTGTATCAATTGATATATTTTCTGTCTATTAAGGATCAAAATAAAGTAATCGACAAAGTAGTTTTTATATTTACAAACAAATATTACAAAAATCACGTGAAAAATAATGAATTTCTAAATGACTTTATTTTTGGCTATCACGATATATTTCTTACAACGAATTGTCCAAATAGAATAATTAAACGGCCTTTCTAATAAAATCAATACTTACATGAGAGAAATGCACCGTAAAACAACAAAAAAATCAGTTTTATACCACTAAAAAATCGATAACACACACGCGGTCCGGTCGAATGAACAAAAGTGGCTGAAGTATAATAAACGACAATAGCAGATGTCAGTTTACGAATTTGACATGACAGATATTTTGTCATAGAATAAACGCCAAAGACGTTTTCATACAACATTAGACTTTATAATTATAAATTTAAAGTTTAAATTCAAAAATTCAAATAATCGAGCGGCGTAAAATTTTGCCTTCAGAGTGACATTACACGCATTTGTCATACGTAATGTCTAATATTTGCCTCCACGAGAGTCGAGTGGATATAATCGCATATCCGTAAGCTCATCTAAAAGTAAGCTCTATGCTCTGAGAAAAAATGACTAGTTGCGTGTGGCAAACTGAATCATCGAACTTAATGAAAATTACTAGTCTCTATTATAATATTTGTGGCTTTTATGCGCCTATGTAAAAATATTTTGATCATAAAATATGAATTAACTAATTATTTCTATCAACTTAAAAGTATTTTTTAAATCACGAGAAAAACGGTCAATTTTGTATGGCAAACCAAATGAACTAGCGACTCGCAAATCAGAACTATCCATTTATTACTACAAATATCAATTAAAATTAGACTTTATTGTATATACCAATTTGTGTGTAAAAACAAATGAATGAACTAGCAGTTTTATTCGAATTTGAAAACTAGCGATCGATTGTTTTTGTATTCGAATATCAATATTAGTACATAGTAGAATCTAACCATTTGATTATTGAATTTAATAACAGTCGCTCATCTTTAATTTTTTAAGTGGTAAATTTTTTAATGGTATCGTCGTGCTAAGTGCCGTTATATTCACGATACTATTGCATCATCTGGTTCTGACTCTAGCAAGGTTTGGAACCTCTTGAGGTCCCTCGGCGTTGGCCGATAATCTGTTCCTAATGAGTGTAGTGTTGATTTAAATGACCTTAATGTTCATTTTTCTACACCACATGTAATTCTAGACAATGCTTCTAAGGCATCAACTATTGCAATCTTGGCCTCCAATCCACTTCCACTCTGCCCTGAATTCAGTTTTGAACCAGTCAACGAAGTAGATGTAAAAAAACATGTGCTTTCTATTTCATTTGCGGCTATTGATAATGATGGCGTGTGTTCGCGTATGATTGTCCCTATTCTTTCTGAGTTACTTCCAATTATTGCCATATTTTTAGTTTCTCCTTGACATCGAGTTATAGTTATAATATAAAGGCTTATATTATTCCTCTTCCAAAAATTCCGAACGCCTCCTCTCCTTGGTGGTGTTAATGGTGTGTTGCTATCTTGTGGCGAGGTCTAATGCCACGTGCATAAGTTTACCGGCTACCTTACTCTCCAAACTGGAACACGACAGCGACAAGCACTGACGCTATTGCGGCAGGAATAGGTAAGGCGGTGGTACCAGACCCGGACGGGATAATGCAGAACTCTACCACCTGGTAGACACGATGGTAGTGACTCGCATAGCCAATCGATCGCCTTTTACGACCTGCCTGGCAGAACGGCAGTTGGTCTATTCTTCAAAGGAGTCCGGAAAAAACACCGGGAAAATCGAGATTATAGTGGAAGCTATCAGGGAAATAAATGACGATTTGGATGAAATATACAAGTGAGCCAAATCTTTTGGTCTGTTGGTAAATCCAATTAAATCTCAGGCACTGATTCTTGGCAGTCGAGTGAACCTATGGAAAAGTTAATAAATAGCAGTAATATTCCCACTATAAAGTATAATAACACGCCTATACCTTTTTCTTCTTGTGCTTCTAATCTGGGAATAATTTTCCATTCCGACTTTTCTTGGGACTCTATTGTTAATAATTTGAGCCGTAAAGTTTATCAAGCATTTTATTCCCTTACACCACTTTAAAAAAATTACCGTTTAATACAAAAAAAATATTAAAGCATACTCTCATTCCCCCAATTATAGACTATGCAGATTCTTGTTACCTCGATGCCATTGAAGACACAGTAAACAAACTTGAGAGTTGCAGAACCTGTGCATCCGGTATATTTATGGTATGAAAACATTTGACCATGTTTCTGGCTCTCGGGCAGAGCTTAAATGGTTTTCAATTAGACAGCGCAGAAAAACTCATATACTTTGTTTATTATATATGATTCTTTTTAATCCACAATCTCCTAAGTATCTTCGTAATTCCTTTAGTTTTTTACACTCTCCTGAATCCCTATGTCTCTCTAGCATAAGAACCTTGTTGTGTTTTCCTCCTAGCAACTCTGCTGCCTATTCGCACTCGTTTACTGTACATGCTATAAGTCTGTGGAATTCCCTCCCCAGTGAGATTCGCCTTTGCCAGATTTTTAAAAATGTGTTAAAGAACATTTCCTAGCTAAATTGGAAGTTTTCCTTATATTGTATGTATTTTATCTCTTCATCATTTTTTTAAATATATTACTAGTATATGTTAATTTATTTTCATAGTTTATAATATTTGTTATTTTTAGATATTATTAATATATAATATTTTCTATTTATAGACTTTTGGATATATTTATAGATTTCTTCCCCATCGGTGGGGTTAAGCAAGGATGCGTTCTTGCGCCCACACTGTTTGCCATCTATTTTGCAACTGTAGTCAATGAAACGTTACAGGAAGTACCTGCAGGCATCCACATTCGCTTCCGAACTGATGGCGCGCTCTTTAACTTAGCTAGGCTGAAGGCGCGCACCAAGGTCTCTTATAAAATGATCACCGAGATTATGTATGCGGACGATTTAGTACGATAGTACGAGGACGATGTCGTTTCTTAGCTGATTCCCCAATTTCTATGCAACAGCTGATGACTGGTCTTGACGAGTCGTGCACCAAGTTCGGTCTTAAGATAAGTTTCAATAAGACAGAAGTCATGACTACAGGAACTCCACCTGACGAACCTCTGGAGCATCGGTCAAGATGTCCTGAAGCAAATGGAGAAGTTCAAGTACCTGGGAAGCACGATATCATTGCAGTGTGACCTTGACGCTGAAAAAATTGCAGGATTGGTACTGCTTCAACTTCTTTCGGCAAACTCCGATCTAAAGTATTTCGCTCGCATGATCTCAAATTGGCTATAAAAATTGTAGTTTACGTAGCCATTGTTTTACCGGGCCTGTTATACGACTCAGAGTCTTGGTGCCTTTACCGTAGACACATAAAGGCATTAGACCAGTTCCATCTCCGATGTCTGCGGGATATCATGGCCATCCACTGAACGGACCGCATCAGAAACACTGAAGTTCTTCGACGCGCAAAAATCTGCGGAATTTAAGTTTATCTGATGCGACGTCAGCTACGTTAGCGTGGTCATGTGTTCTGTATGCCAGAGGAACGTATAGCGAAGTACATCTTTTATTGGGAGTTTCAAGAAGGCAAACATGGCGGATAGCTCCTGCAGGAGACGTCTCGTGAAGCAGAATATCGAGGCCTTCGAAATTCACGCAGAGATGTACTCGATACTAAGAGAAACGAGTTAAAAGCCAGACCATCAAAGGCTATAACATATATTGGCGGCGTCCTTACATGTCCGAAATGCTCAAAGACGTTTAAGGACAAAATTGGCTAAAATAGCCACATACGAGCACACGACCGTCCAGATCTCAAAGACACTAGCTGCTGAGCCTGACCAGCAGTCGCTGTATCGGCTCGAATATATATATATATATAATAATGGTCATAAGCCACCAGGTCGAAGGCCTTTGACAGTTCGAAAAGGCACGCATTTACTGGCCTTCTTTTATCTGTGTAATATTTAACAGTGTGCTTAAGGCTCAAAATGGCATCCTCGTTGGACAACCCGGACCTAAAACCAAACTGAGCATCATTCAGACATACATACTGAGCCAGGCGTTTGTTCAGCACACTGTCGAATATCGATATATATATATATATATATATATATATATATATATATATATATATACATGTATATATATATATATATATATATACACATATATCCGAGCCAAATTACAGCTTTTTAATAATAAGCATATCTGAACAATCGTGCAGACGGACGGACGGACATAGCGAAACTATTAGGATTCCTAGTTTCCTTCGGAACCCTAACATGATATGAACAAAAGACAAGCCCGCTGAGTTTCCTCCGCCGGACTTCTCAGTGTGTGGCCGCGTTTTGATCCAGTAGTAGTTTTAAAAAATGTTGTCAAAATAACTTGTAAAAAGTTTTATTGAATAAAGTTCTTTTGATTTCTGATTGCCGCGTGATTCACCTTTTTAGAATGCAGAGGGATCCAGGGTACAGTATATAAATTTTCGTCAAAAGAATTAGGTGAACTGAGAAAACCATAATAAAAATGCGCAATTTGTTCTGACACAATATGGTGTGGAAATGAGTTTGTAGTCGAAACACGTTGCATACATATATGATCACCTTTGCACATTACACATGTGATCGTCTCTGTGGTCTAGTGGTCCAGTGTCGGTATTCACCACATGAGGTCCCGGATTCGAGTCAGTTTTCTGACAAAAATAACTTTACCCGGGATTGGAAAAGTGGCCGGTTGGCGATGGGCTTGCCACCTATTACATTGGAAGACTAAGTATCTTCGGCTAATCGTGGGTGCACTGGTTGCACCTCTACCTACCTATTCGGAGATACGGGTATGAAGTTACATGTTACAAAAAAAATTGCCCAGAAATAAGTTGTTAAAAAAATCAATAATATAATTTTATAAATATGTTTTTTTATTATAAAATGGGTAGAATAAGATATATTATGTTGAGAAACTGGTGGAGGGCATTATGGTGGCGCGAGCGGTACATCGTGGTGGTAAAGTGGAAATTCGGAAAGAG
Organism: Apodemia mormo; assembly: GCA_036924255.1. Lineage (NCBI taxonomy): Eukaryota > Metazoa > Arthropoda > Insecta > Lepidoptera > Riodinidae > Apodemia > Apodemia mormo. The sequence continues at coordinate 38,461,733 of JAUPFN010000014.1, read as the reverse complement.
CATATCAAAATATTAGCAATGCCAAATAATTTCAATTTTCATAACTCCCGGAAGACATCACAGAAGAAACTACCAAACGATCGAACTTTTACAGAGTGTCGAGTGTACAGTAATAAGTATATTAAGATATTTGTTTTCAGTAAGTAGTGTGTGTGTCAGTGGTGTAGCGGTGGTTACTGACGGTGGTGTCGGGCGCGCGGCGCTCCATGCGGATCTCGACGAGGCTGCGGTCGTAGTTGAGCACGCGCTCCTCGTTGTGGTACCAGAAGATGTAGGCGGGCTCCTCCAGCGCTTGCGTGATCACGCACTTGAGGCTCACCGTGCTGCCCGCCTTTACGTACAGATCCGATTCGCCCACTATCTCGATCTTTGGCACTGAAACACACGCACACAAATATTATTTTGTTTCTGGTTCATATAATGTATTTTTCGTGCTGGACCGATCCTGACAGAAAATGGATTAGCTATTTTCCCGCCAGGTACTGATTCATCAAATTTAGGTGAATGAATTCTTTCATGACTGGCGTGTAGTGTTGTAACGTCAGAAATGTCTAACTCTTTGCTATTTCAATTCTTTAACGTTAAATTCCGATGATGTCCGTATTTCAATCAATTGCTAGCAGATATTTTTCTTAAGCGTCGTATAACTGAGAAGGCTTCAAGAAAAAACACTAGTTGTCCATCTTAGGATGGCATGAGCGACGGTGATCATTTACCACCAGGAGAGGCTCTTGTCCGCTGCTCCCTATTTAATAATAGAGCTACTACCTGCAAAACGTATTAAACCTCATTATTCTAGCTTCAAAAAAAAACATCAATATACTGGTGTAAAGAGCCTTGTGCTTGTAAAATATCAGTACGTTTGTATAAAAACGTACTCATAGCACAAACGGCTTTAAACAAGTCACCGGAATATCTGCTTGATCTCTAATGTGGTATTTTTCAATTTGTTATGTTACGCGGTTCTATCTTTTATCCAATAATTTGAGTGTTACTTTATAGATCGGCTTTAAGTAATGTAAGTGAGTCTCACCGACGACGTTGAGTTGCACGAAGTGGCTCATCTTGGGCTCGGTGCCGACCTGGCACTCGTACACGCCGGCGTCGCGCGCCTGCACGTACTTCACCTGAAACACACAACGCACATCCATTAGATATCAACTCGCTTTACGCTTTTTATGGCATCTTCAGGGCGATGATACCGAACATGTAAAAGGTGAAATCGGTTAGCAATATAAACTAAATAAACTTGAACTAGCAATTTTCAATAGTAATTCACATTTACATTGCAGTGTAAACTCCCAAGCAGTCCGTAGTAAGTGTGTATTGCACTGACGAGACTAATACATACACTAAGGTCAAAACTGTTAATTTCAATACTCTGGCAGATACATATAGCTTCTAGTGTTCAAGTGGGAATGTTAAGATATAGATGTACCATCTTAATCCTTGGTATAAATGTAATTTACATTTTACACTTGTATGAAATGCCACTAGAATTTTGACCGCTTTGGTTCTTATCAAAAACGTGATAATATTAATAACGGACATTAAAAATAAAAATTATTGATTACTATATTTACAGCTCTTTCTAGTAGTACAGTCGCCTCTGTGGTCTAGGGGTCCAGCGTTGGCGTTGACTACATGAGGTTTCGGGTTCGATTCCCGGGTCGGGCACATAAGAAAAGTGTTTCTTCAGTTTTCTGAGAAACACAAATTTGCCAGGGATTGGAAAGTGCCCGGTTGGCGATAGGCTTGTCACCTATCACATTTGTGGGACCAAGTATCTTCGGCTAATCGTGGGTGCACTTGTTGTGCCTCTGCCTATCCCTTCGGGGATATGGGCGTGAAGATACTTTACTCTTCTAGTAGTACAAATATTGAATTTTTTAAGTTAGCGGAATTATCTTCTAGGAGAATCCCGTATGACATAATGTTCTGAAAGTATATACAGTAAATGATTTTTGCAGTGTCGATGTCAGTACCTAAGTTACCTCCTTTTTAATGAAAAATGCAGCGAAAATAGGTGTATTAGCTAACTTATCGATGTGTTCTCTCTTGTGTTAATCCCAACACACCGTAGAGTTCACAACACTGAAATTTCGTACGTCAGGTTGTACGCTGGTATTTACTGTATCAGTCGATGAATTTTATATTAATCAAGTTTTCTTTTTTTATTTATTATAAGGTAGTTGACATTAAAATAAACCTTTGAAATCGAATTGTACTTTTTTAATACCGTGGTAGTTCTTACCAACATGTCTTTTCTTGTGTATTACGCCAACAGTATGATTTCATATTTATCTATGCATCTACTAGCGGCCCGTTACGTGCTTCTCTACGTATCGCCATTTATTGAATTAATTTGTTACAAAAAATGTGATAAATGAAGAACCGCTCTACCGATTTTGTGCAAACTTCACATAAACCATCTACTAAATAGTCCGAACGAATCCCAAACCTTTGGTTTGGATAGGTGAGCCCGTTCTTAAGTTGTAAAATTATAACGAAAAGTAGCATTGATTTATATATATATATATATATATATATATATATATATATATATATATATATATATATATATATATATATATATATATATATATATATATATATATATATATATATATATATATATATATATATATATATATATATATATATATATATATATATATATATAAATAAATACAATTGGAGTATCTGTTTGTAACATTAATATAACCGGTTTTAACTAAAAGCATATGAATGTATACACGGTATACATACTAAAATAACACTTTTTACGATTTTTGTTTTCCCGTCTGCCTGTCTGTCTGTCTGTCTGTTTGTTCCGGCTAATCTTTGGAACGACTGGACCGATTTTGACGGGACTTTCACTGGTAGATAGCTGATGTAATAAGGAGTAACTTAGGCTACTTTTTTTAAATCCCACGCGGACGAAGTCGCGGGCACAGCTAGTACCATATAAAGTAGGTTGAGCTTTTTATATATTTTTTCATTTAACTTTATTGTACACCTTAATGATTGTACAAATGATTTGTACAAAAGGCGAACTTAATGCGTCAATAAAGTCAACCTTTAGGTCAACAGAGAGTGGGTGTACAGTGCCTTTAAATTGTAAGGACATTTTATTAGCCCTCATCAAATCTTAAAATATACTACATACACTGTACATAATATAACATACTTAAAGTAATATTGAAATTTATAATACATTCCTATAAATAAATCAATGTATAATTGTATATTAGAAACAAAAACAGACCACCGATAGAGCTTGTAGAACATGCATGGTAACAGCAGTGCTGGTCCTATGATACCTATACAAAAATCACTTGGAGATATTGGCATGCTTGATTATTGTGTTCATCCAAAAACCTCAACAGTTTTCGACAACAAACACATATTGCTTAATTAAATATTCATATATTGATGCTCACATTGCATCACGTGTTTGAATATTTAACATTCAATAGTTTCATTATAAATAAACTCGCAATTTAAAATCTTGAGATGCAGCGTGAGCAGTTAAGTAACGTAAAATTGCTTATGTTATCTGCGGGTCCTACACGCCCTCACCTGCAGCGTCCAGGTGTCCGTGGCCTCGACGAGAAACGCCTGGAAACGCTCATCGGCGATGAAGGTGAACCGGTCCACCGTTAGTATGTGTGCGTCTCGCCGTCGGATCCACGACACTGACTTGTTGCTCAGCTGCCGGACCTGGAAAACCATGAAATCTAACGTTTATATAAAGTTTAAGTACTTTATCTATGTGGATTGGCTGACGACGACCTTGGAGTGATGCGATGCACATTTTGGGAAGTCCTGGCCTAAAGTGATTTGTTATATTGTCTGACATTTGAGTAGTGTTACTCCGACATTAGGGTAGATATAGATAAGCTTGTTTTCTGATATATGCAAGGATATGATTGGTATCTGATTAGTGTGTTGCGACATGGTATTCGCAGGTAGGTAGGCGTAGTTCCTGTTCCGCAAGGCATCTTTGTATGGCGACATTATATATTATGTTTTAAAATAGGGTTCTCACCGTGTTCGATTGGGAGACATGTATTAAGTTATGCGATGTTTTTGTGGGCATCCAGTGGTGTTCTCATTCTCACCTTACAGGGCAGGTACGCGTGTGTCCCGAGTTGTGCGGTGATGTTGTTGGGGGCGGCAGGGTCGAAGTAGGGCCCCGTGTAGAGCCCCACGTAGCGGCGCGCGCGCCCGCCGCCGGTCTCGCCGCACGACAACACTGCGAACAACATACCACGGATAACAACGGGAATGCAAGGGCACGTTTGCCGGCAGAAATACATGACACTTTAATTTTTGCTCCTTTTATACTTTTTATTTAAGAATTATGTTAAATCCTAATGTTGATGGTACGAAGGGTCGCTCGACTGTGGATGCTGATTGGGATTTATTTAGAAATATTAATCAAGTTGACAACATACAAATATACTCGAGGTATTATGTAATTTATCTAGTTCATTGATTGTGGTCATCATGACACGTCAATCAGGAAACTAATTTGAATCAATGGATTCTCTCTGTTTTAGTCCGAGCCCTCTGTAAAGAATAGATTATCTGGCATTCTGCCAGGCAGTTCGTAAAAGGCGAATGATATCTATTTACTGAGATCGTGACTACTAGGTGATAAGTTCCGTTTCATCCGCATAAAGTTTAGAATTTTTAATATATATTTTTTGAAAACCATTGTTATGGCAAAATAGCGATATAAAGTTAGAAACACAAAGCTCGTTATAGGTTTTCACTATATGGAATGAAATTGTTTGGTGTTGGTGACACAGTTGTCTATTGGGCTGTTTTTATTTTTTGTCGCTATAAATATATAATATTGTTTGGCTATATAATGGGTATAGAAATATATTGTTTGTGTCTCATATTTTACTTTTACTCGTGGTAAATAGGCAAGTTGGTAATAATGATGAATCACGGTTACAAAATAAGTGAACAAAGTGTTTACAAAAAACATACAATATAAGGTATTAGATACCAATGAATAACTTATTAATAATAAGTATCGACGAGCAATTGTTTTAACGAAATTATTGAATCTAGAAACGCACCGTGTTTTCTTTTACCGTATTTTCCCCATACAAATAAATAACCGTTAGAGCTATTTCTGGAGCGATAGCGCCGCGGTGGAACTAACGCGTGATGGATTGACGTAACTAACGCTATATCTTTTGTTTTCCATTTAATAGAACAATGTTAAAGAAAAAAACAAATTGTGGGATGACAAATGAATCACTAAATTAAAAACGCGGGCGTATACGCGGGCCTAAAAATCATCGACATAGATACATTGATTTCGCTGCTGAAATTGAAATAAATTTGAATTTCCTAACCAAATGTTCTGATGGTCAGTATAATACTAGCTGGGCCCGTGATATCGTCCGCATAGAATTTTTTTAAAAATATACACCTGCATAGCTCCCGTTCCTGTGGTATTTTCGGGATAAAAACCGATCGAATGTCCAATGTCCTTTCTCGGATCTCAAACTATACTTGTACCAAATTTTATTTAAATCGGGCCAGTAGTTTAGGCGTGAAGAAGAGACAGACAGACAGACAGACAAAGTTGCTTCCGCATTTATAATATTAGTATGGATTGACTGTTGTTTGTACCAATGCAAAAAGATTGTAGCTATACAATCTGTACATTATTATGAGATATAAAAGTAAAAAATGAAAGTAAAATAAAAATAATTTCAAACTTAAACCAACATCAAGACTGTCAACTATAAAACTACTGAACCGATTTTAATGGTACTTCAACTGCTCCCTAAGTTGGAATATACCCGATTTAAATTAAAAAGAATTACCCGATATGGCTTTTAGTACCTGGAAAACTCGTGGACAAACATAAACATATAAACAAGCACACTTACGAAATTTAGTACACGTGCTTGGACGCCTAAACACATAAAAAATATCTTCATGCCCTTATCCCCGAAGAAATAGGCAGAGGTACAGCCAGTACACCCACGGTTAACCGAAGATACTTGGTCCCACAATGTGATAGGTGGCAAGCCTATCGCCAACCAGGCATTTTTCCGATCCCGGGCAACGTTGTTTTTATCAAAAAACTTGCCAGACTCGAGAATCGAACCCGGGACCTCATGTGGTCAACACCGTCACCTGACCATTAGACCATAGAGACGATGGATAAATAGATCATCATACGCAAATATTATCCAATTCCAACAATATTAGATGCAGTCAGTTAAAAATACAAGTCCGATGGAAGACCGTCGAATTGTCCCAGTGTGTGCCGTAGTTGTTTGTGTGTATCTTTAATGAACGTAGTCGCAGGCTAATTTTAGTGTCACAAATGTTTTGGTCTGGAGTAGACGTAACACATACCAGCTGATTATTATGTATACATGTCATATCCATTTAGAAATCAAATAAAGGGAACTTCTTTTATGCAATCACTTTTCAAACCTGAATTTAATTTGAACGGAATGCAATATTATAATAAGGAATATGAGCATTGGCCACTCGTAAATGTACAGTGTGTATAGTGAAGCGGTTTCACCCTTCTCGCAGTCAAATAAATGTTATGAGAGTCTGTAGCTCTGATCCGGCGGAGCGCGTGCCAGACTCACTCATTCACCTCCAATATCAAACATTTACATAAAGTATTATCGTCGAGGATCAAATCAACCCCTAGTCTGTCTGTCTGCATTACTTTCTGTATTAGGTTACGTTTGCTCTTAGGAAATCGTTATATAATGTTGATGAAGTACTGTACTATTTCTTAAATTAATCCTTACTAATCTAATCTCAATACCCTGATTGAGATCTTACATTTTTATATAGAGGAGACACTTGTCACTCACTGTAAACTTAGCTCAGACTACAGTAGTTATCGTATGTAATATAATTAATGTAAGTTACAATATTTACACTTTTTATCGGCACTTGGTAAAACTCCATTTGTAATTTTGATAATACACTTGTAGTATTTCACAAATCACTTTAAATTTAATTAATATCACCAACCGGTTTCTCCTTTCACGGCATCTTCAGGGCTTTTTTATGTCATAAGATAGCAAACAAGCAGATGGGTCTCCTGATGGAAAGAGTCAACTATCGCCTATAGACACCAAAGGTGTTTATGATGCGTTGCTATCTTGTGGCGAGGTTTAATGTAACATACATAAATTTACCGCCTACCTTACCCTCCAAACCGGAACACGACAGTGACAAACATTGACGCTGTTGTGGCAGGAATAGGTAAGGCGGTGGTATCAGACCCGGGCGAGACAATGCAGAACTTTACCACCTAGTAGCCACAATGGTGTAGTGACTCGTATAGCCGATCGGTCGCCTTTTACATCCTGCATGGCAGGACAGCAGTTGACCTATTCTTCAAAGGAGCCCGGGACCAACACGGGATAAATTTAGTCCCACAATGAAAAGGCTCGTAGTGTAACTCTGTTGAAATGAAGGATTTCTTAATAAAATTGTTTTTTGTACCTTTCTCTGTTATCACGTTTGGCGCCGTCGATGCGGTAGCCAAAAATATTTCAAGTTCCACGTATGATGTTATTAGGAGTTTAGACATTGACTGCAAACCGAGAAAGTAAATGCACATAACTAAGTTTATACTTACTTTGGATCTTTCATAACCTATTCCCTTCTGGTCATACTCGTATATAAAGTCAGTACACATTTCTACCATTTACCACCCGTTAGTCGAGTGTTTGGTGAACCTAAATACCAATCGATGGGCCTCAGGTTCGATTGCCGATATGGAATAACGTTTGTGTGATAAGCGTAGATGTTTGCATTTCTAGGTTTGAGTGCTTATTATGTGTGTAACAATATTTATATATGTAAGTATTCCTATGTATAAGTATAATAAATAATTAGTAATACATATTCACGGGATAAATTACACTTATTGATCTAACCCCAAAGTAAGCAAATTATTCGCTTGTGTTATGGGTGTTAGTCAATGATACTAATACATAGAAATACATATATAAATACTAGAATATATTTGATAAACACTCAAACCCGGAAATACAAACGTTTATGCTCATCACACAAATGCTTGTCCCCGTCGGGGATCAAACCCGGCGATTGCGTAGTCAGGGTCGCTAACCACTCGACCAACGGGGCAGTAACGTTGACTAACACCCATAACACAAGCAAATAATTTGCTTGGGATTAGATAGTTTGTGTAATTTGTCCAGCGATATTATTATTATATTATTATAATGGGGTTTGGGTTCGATTCCGACAAAGGCAAACATTTGTGTGACGAGCATAAGTTATGTATTTATGTAGATGCTTACTAAATACTAGCTGTTGCCAGCGACTTTGTCCGCGTGGATTTCGTTTACTCCGCACTGCCCCTCCCCCGTAGGCGATAGCGTGATAATATGTAGCCTATATGTTGACCCGACCTGTTAGTAATATTCATAAAAAAATTGAAGTAAATTCATGTAGTACTTTCTGAGTTTACCCTGGACATACATACAGACAAACAGACAAACAGATAAACAGACAAACAGACAAAAATTCTAAAAACTATATTTTTGGCTTCGATATCGATTGTAGATCACGCCCCAAGTATTCTTTTAAAAAATATTCAATGTACAGTTTTGACTTTCCTACGATTTTATTGTATGTATAGATATAGATATTTCAGTATGTATACATTATACAGTGAGTAACAAAACCCCTGTCCGACCTGCAGGCTTAGGATAAGCAATACGATAAAATTTTATCGACCTCGTTTTCTCGACTTTTATGTCACTTTCTCGATTCGCTAACGCATTTGACACTTGATTCGACATGATAATTCAAACGAAGAGAAAATGATCAATTTTACTCGACGGTAGTTATTTTCTCTATCGATCGAAACGTCTTGCTGTCATTTTATCGATTTGTCATTTGACACTTCGTTAAAATTTGGTTAAAATGTTTGATAACCTTATCCACTATTTCATATTATTATACTTTAATTATACAATAATTACAAAACTTTTTGATTTCTATTCATTTTATTAAATATAGATTTCGGTCCAGTGTTGGCAGTAGTATGTATGGCAGGCAGGCAGGCAGGCAGTATGGCATATATCTATTTAATAGTGGTGGCAGTTCCATATTATACCTATTATGTGCTAAATATCTACGGTTAACGGCAAGCCTGCAAAATACAAAGAAGGCACATAGGAAATTTGTGTGATCTTTTTACACAACGGACGGAGCATTTCCAATCACTATAGCGCTTCAATAAATCCAATAACCATGGCTCTGTAAATAATATAGACCCTTGTGAATTTTGAGGTTTAGAGCCACACACCGATCAAGGCATGCCTCTTTAGTTAAAGGTAAGTGAACATAAGAGACTTGTAATTCAGTTTCTAATAGATATGACAGCCATCCAACTTCATTAACTGTAATAACAGAATATCTTTGTAGTAAATACTAATTTGACTTAGGTGAACTCAATAAAGTTATATTTTTTCAAAAGTTATCTGTAGTTTTTCGAGTTTCTTTTTTAAACAGTTAATATGTTACATATACATGTCAAGTGTATGTTAAATTTCAGCTGGATACAAGTAATAATCCTTTTCTTGGTGGTCAACTTTTCACAATACTTACAGCCACATACCAACAAACAACAACAATGCTTACATCATAGAATAATGATGCAAATGTGTTATTCCTCTAAGGCTTGCATTGATTATGTATTTAAGGAGTTTTTACTACCCATTCAAGTTATATTTAGTCAAAAAAAGTATTTGTTTTAATCAGTTGTTTTCAGACCAAGTTCCATGTATGATTAACATACTACTATGATGTATTATTTTCTGTAATATTCATAACTTAAAATATCCAATATGACACATGTAGTTCTCTATTACCTAGGTACCTACATGTGTAAACATTATTATTTTATATTTGTCTACATTTAAAGATAATTTACCATACAGAAAGGCAGTCAGTTCTTGTTATTATTGTTTATTACAATAATATATGTCAATAAAAAATATAATTATTATTTGCAGATAAGACTTCAACTGCAGAATTTTTAATATTACTGACAAATATCCTAGAAGAACAAATGATGCCCTCATATGGCATAATTGAAATGGATGAAATGCGAAGACTACACAATAGAAGATATTGACGGATCCTATGTGCAACTTGCAAAACAACGAAAACCATTTTCTTGCCTCAAAAGACTTAAAATTACCTTATATTTGTCCTAATGTAATAAAGTATTTGAAAATTTGTACAAATTTTCAAATACTTCTATTGATTTATGTCAAAACTAGCTGTTGCCCGTGACTTTGTTTGCGCAGACTTTGTTTACTCCGCACAGCTCCTCCCCCGTAGGTGATAACGTGATAATATGTAGCCTATATGTTGACCCGACCTGTTAGTAATATTCATGCAAAATTTGAAGTAAATCCATGCAGTACTTTTTGAGTTTACCCCGGACATACATTGACTTTCCTACGATTTTATTATATGAAGGTATAGATTACAAGCTACAGAACATTTAATCCGGCCTCCAGTAAAGTTGTGTCATTGCACTTGCATAAGTATACGTAGGTCCCTTCGATATGATAATTACAAGTATTTTCTTTTAGAAGTGTTAACTTTGTTACTTTTGTTGTTGTTTTTTAATCGAAGTGATTTTGGTAGTAACAATACTTAGTGGATTATTGGTATAATAAAATACTTTAGTGTTGTATAAGATTTATTTGAAAAAATATATACTCTAGGCAAACCTTCTATCTAAGTATTAAATAATTTTATATAAAAAAATGAAACTTATAGTCATCAATGGCTAATTTTAAGTATAAGTTTAATGACACACTATTCATAGTATTTAATGTTTTAATGCCAAACATAGATTTTACTATATGGAAAAGTCTTGAGAAATAATTTTTATTTTCTTTAATAAAGTTACAAAATGAATAAATCACACAAAATACAAAATGAATAATTATAAAAGTGTGTAATATGAAGCAGTCTTGTAAAGAAAATTAAATTTGAGTTTTAAAAAATATACAAACACATCTACTTTACTAAACTAACAATTATTATTAATGTTTGTACTTCTCAGAATAGATAAATAATTTTCACAATTTATCACCTTATGACTTAAATTTATTAACACGTATCTTTGAATTTTCACTAATGTAACAAACTTATAGAAGATTACACGCACTATATTAAAGCTATTATATTTTAAATTTAAATGTTTTCTACAATTTAAATATCTCTTGTTATCTCGCATAATTAATCAGTAATGAAAATTCAATATCAAAAATTAGTTTACTATATAGTATGAGTAGTATGGAATTTCACTTGAAAATAAAAAATCAACAAGTAAAATATTTTTTCCTAAGGTAACATTAACTTTCTATTAATTTAAATTTTAAAAATTACACATATTAGGTACATTAAGACTATCATGTTATAAACTTAATTGTTTTCTACAAATTAAAATTTATTTTTCAATCTTGCACAACCATTAAAAACAGCAAGTATAATATTCAGCATTAACTTATAAATCTTCTTAATCAACAATTTCAAAAAATGTAATAAATAGAAAGGCTTCTTTATTCTATTTCCATTACTCGCTGTTTAGTCAACCTGTAAACAAATATATCTTATCAAAATGTTGTTATATATGTTTACTTAATATATTTTTTTGTCAGTTAACTCAGGACTTATGACTCCAGTCTTGCATGTTGCATTTTGTGTAGTGTTATATAGATTTGCATTGTAAATTATATAATGGGGTCGAAAAAACAATTGGTTACATTTATAAAAGGGAGTGAAAGAAGCCTACACTATTCTCCAGAGAAAGCTTCTCATATTATTCAGGATTTTTTTACAAGAATCAAGTTTTTGATATAATCTTGAATTTATGATATTAATTTTGTAAAAAACCACAACTTTTACAATGAAAGAAATATATTAAAATATGTTTAAAATTTGATTCTTTCAGTCTACCTTGTTAGATGATTTGTCATGGAGATATGTATGTAAATAAATACTTACACAGTGTTCCATTGTTTTCCTTTCTTCCTCTAGAAACTATAATGTATGAAGTATTTGTAGAATATGTGGTGTTATATTATGCTTTCCCAATATTAAAGACTTTAATCTTTGGTGCTACAAGTCTAGTCCATGAATCCACCATGGTGACAAAGTTAATTTATGCTTATTACTTCTTATCCTGAAAAGAAAATCATAATTATTTTTAATAACCTATATAGGCTTTTAAAAAATATAAGTATAAAGAAGTACACTACTTACTTTTTATTTTGTGTTCCCATTTCACATACCTAACACAATTTAATTTTGTACTAGAATCGGAAGAATGATGATGATTTTAGAGATGTGAGAACCAAACAGTATAAATCAATAATTCCTTGTACGTAATGGTTAGATAATTAATTAATTTATAATTAATTACAAAATACAAATTAGTTAAAGTACAATACTTTTTGACGTAATGTAAATAAACTTTTAATTTTTCGTATAGAGAAAATAATTCTACGAATTCTCGTGCTACTCAGTGTTACCAACTCTATTCAAAATTACAACTACTTACAAGGTTTTCTACAAAATTCAGCAGAAAACTAAATGTAAAATAAAAGGTTAATTTAAAGCTGGTGCTTATTTTGTATTATTTAATGTTACTATTAATAACATATACCCAGGAAAAATAATACATAAAAACATATTATAATAATCAAAATATTAATTAATCAATCAAAAATAACAAAAAAATCGAGTGTAGCTCACACTCGTTTTTTCGTTAGAAGTAAATGTAAGAAGACAAAATAATATAAAATTTATATACTCTTTGAGTAAGTCTTTGAATCAAAGAGAGATAAACTGAAAAGTCGAAGAAAAATGTTTTTCGTTCTTGAGATGTAAGGGGCCATCCATAAAGTACGTCACACGTTAATGGGGAGGGAGGGTATCACCGAATGTGACATCGTGTGACAAGGGGTATGGGGGGTCAATAGTTTTATGACGTCACATGCTAAAATTTAAAATACTAAAACGCAAAGTGCCTGATTTACCAGTAATAGCTGATATAAAAGAGTGGATCCAAAGTCCATGGACACTCGATAATTAAATTTTTTATCTTTAATTAATATAATTAATCGTTTATTATTTTCTAACTAGTTGTTTGTTTTTTCGGTTTTATGAAATTTGTGACGTCACATCAGGAGGGGGAGGGGGTTATAAAAATGAGACAACCTGTGACAAGGACGGGGGGAGGGGTTCAAAAGTCCTAAAATTCGTGTGACGTACTTTATGGATGGCCCCTAAATCACAGACCGTGGTCCCACAAACTAACTTTTTTTTGAATAACAACAAGCTGAATATTTGTGAAAAGCTTCATTTTGACGAGACAACCGTCTTTTCTATTTTCGAAAAATCTCGAATCGGGTAACTAATAAAGTTATGGCTTTGAAGATATTGGGTTCGGTAAATAATAAATATTTATTAATAACAATAATTATTTTTCGACTTTAATCGCTGGATTATATTATAAAAACTACGATGAAACTTTTGTCCCACATATTTGATGATTTTTCTGACAATCCCACTTATGAGATTTTTAAATTGATGTTAATCAATTTAAAAATAACCTAATTTTCTCACAACAGCTTGTTAATTATTATTGTAATTCAACGGTAACTTTGTCATACACGTAAAGTGGAAACTTTTCTTAGTCTGACACTCTAAAGTTTCCCTATTTTATCTATCTTTATTAGTTACCCGATTCGAGATTTTTCAAAGATAGAAAATATGGTTGTCTCGTCAAAACGAATCTGTTCACAAAAATTCAGTTTGTTCTTGGAGACCACGGTCTAACAGTAAGTCTTAGGTTGGATTGCTTGCATCTGGCTGATTTTTGGAGATATTAATAGATAACATTATTTGTAACATAAAATACTGTGAATTGTATTCTGTTCTATCTTATTTTCTAGTTGGCATAATACTATACATTTATGTTTGTTTATCGTAATGCATTTTCGTGTCATTGTCAAATCACAACAATTCTATGGAAGTTTCTCATCAAAAAAATTAATCAAAAATGTTGATTGATTAGTCTAAAAGAAGATGTTAATTTACTCAATAATGTTAGAATTATAATTGAAAGGAATAATTATAGTGGAAAAAATAGCTTGTTAATAATAATTGTTACGCACTTTTACGCATAATTAGTTATGCAGTTATACACCCAGAAATAAATACACGCTGGCATCTTAATTGCCCTTTACATTAAAACATCTTAAGAAAGATTCTTATTCATTGTTTCAGTTTTATAGAATAAAAAACTAGTTTTGATGGTCAAAACTAAAAAGAGAGAATAATTCAAAAACCTGTAAAATATCTTTAATTACAATTGTAAATAGGTACGGCTACACTAGGCTTTGGTTATATTTCCTTCCACTCTGACAAAGAAGAGAAATGATGACAGGAAGTTATAAATGTAAACAACAGCTCATAATGATTAACACAAGTTAAATGCACCAAAGGTGTATCTTAAAAATCAGAATTAGTATAATATCTATGTCTTCTAGTGACAACATTTATTTCTCTATTCGAGTAAACTTTTTGTTTAATTTATCTCTGACGTTTTAAATGTTTATCGTGGCATGCTTAATAACGTCCATCGAGATATTAATAAATGTCAAGCAAACGTCACTTTCTCGATCGATATATATCTCGTGGTGCTTATCCTAAGCCTGCTGGAGGCGGCGTGGAGGTCGGTCAATGACGAATGAAATGATTCTATTTATAAAAATAACAATATCATAATATTCTAAAATATTCCTATTTACAATTTAATTCAGCTAAAGTTAATGGAATGTTTTAAACTGGGTATTGTTCAGTCCGCGTCCCGTCAGCGGCAGCACGTCTTTGATGCCGTGGTCACCTCGACACGGAGGCAGCTACGATTTCAGACACTGCTGATCTTTACTAAGACTTTACTATATGTCACATTTGATGTTATCACAGGCAATGTTTAAAAATAGTACCTGTGTGAGAATGATAATAATTTTGATCGGGAAAAATTGATCTTTCAATGTTCATGTTTTAAGCTACCAAATAGAGTCACTATTTGACATAGAGATGATAGAGATTTCATGATTAGACAAGGTTTTTAATCACTCTTGTTGAATTTTTATGTAATAATATGACTTGATGTTGGCTATATCGTCATAAGAAAATAAGTAGTAATTGTAAAAAAATCGACTCACAACATTTTTAGTTTAATAATAAATAATTATAATTTTAAAATATTTGCACACCATATCATGGTAGAATATGTTGGTAACTTAATCAAATTTTAATAACTTTTAACTCCCATATTCTGGCAAATAAATAATTTCTTACTTACTTTCTTTCTTTCTTTCCTTCTTTCTTTCTTTCTAAAAAGGTCTCTTGCATTTTCTGTCCGAATTGCTATTTTTTGGAGTACACTAAAATCAAAAAGGTTAAATTAATTAAATTTGGTATTTTGAGCTAACTGTTTTATGTTCCCTCAGTGATGCAACCGATGGTCCAGTTTTTTTCCCGGATCATCGGTGAGTTTTGTCCATTTATTTAATCGCCGTATTTCTTTTCCATGGCATAAAACAGTTCGTGGAAAATAGCAAATTTAATTAGTTTAACCTTTTAAGTATGGGTTTCCATAAGGTAACGCTTGAATCAATTAAATATCTGGATGATATTTTTATTTAAATGATGAAAAATACAAATATATATATATATATATATATATATATATATATATATATATATATATATATATATATATATATATATATATATATATATATATATATATATATATATATATATATATATATATATATATATATATATATATTAAAATTCTTAATTATTTCTAAATATATTTTTTAATTATTCGTTGTCGACATCAAGTAAATAGAGGACTAATTTTAATTTTTTCTTCAACGGATTTTTAAATTTATTACGGATTATATAAAAAATATTGTGTTAAAATGGAGTTTCACCAAGTGCCGACGATAAAAAGTGTAGAATATATATAAGTTTCCGCTATTGTAAGTAAGGATGGAGCGAAACCACTTAGTTACATCCTAATTATCGAAAATCAAGTTTTATCAAATCTCGACGTCTTGAGGTCCTAGGAAGTTTTTCTGACAATTTTTAAAGCATATCAGTATGTCCTGTCATAGCTTTTGAACAGTTTGGTCAACATGGGTTGATTGTATTTAATTTAGTTCTATCAAACTAATATTTCCTTAAATTTTAATCGATTCAGCCCAGTCGATTAATTTTTTTTAAATTTACAAAAAAAATTGCCGGAACTGTGTTTTATTAAAAAAACATCCAGATTAATATACTTGGTTTTAAAATAATAATAATAATTAATATACTTGGTTTTAAAATCGAGTCAATTTTTTTTCTTGTAAAGCTGCGTTGATTACCATAAATCAGATCTAAATCGGTTGATTCGTTCGCGAGCTATCGTTGACAAAAAAAAATAATTGAAAACATGTTTGTTTTTTTGCATAATTTTAAGATTTTTCAACCACTTACGTTGTATTGTAGCCGAGGCAATATGTTGAATGCTCCAAAAATGCATTTGAATGCCATTCGAAAAATTAAAATCAATTATCATATTCAAAAGTAACAGCTTTTAAAACTTTAAAACTTAAATTGTATCACTTTTAACAGACTTAAAATTTTTAACGAATTTAAAACTTAGCGGTAACTTTTAAGGACGGACTGCAGGACCAAACTGTTTCCAGATAATTTCCTTTCAGATTATCTGTCCCGTCACTACTGTTAGTTATGAATGAATTACCCGACGCTAGGCTATTAATATTATTAAGCTATTGCATAGCTTCTAACGCGGGCCTTGAGCGTGGAGACCGAATCCAGAAATTCCGTAACGAAAAGAACCTAACACCCCCCACTCCGACCGGCACAGCGGTGATACTTTTTAGTTTTTCCATCTATCGATAAATACCAGAACTTTTAATGACTTTTTGAAATATCACGCTTGTCTCTTTAGTTCAGCAACCCGCCTTTAGGTGGCATTGGTTGTATTGGGAAACTACCGCAATCAGCTGTTTGTGAGAAAGTATATAGGTGTTTAGGTATTTATCATCTACGTACAACAGTGAATATCTGTACTAGTATAATTTGTGTACAAAGTGTTTTAAATATGAATAAACAAAGAAAAAAATATACTGCATAAATAAAATAAATATATAATTGTAATTGCATAAGTTGATAAAAATGCTATGCAATAGCTTTACCGCGGCAGTCTCCGAGTGCCACATGTCTTTTTTTTATAATAAGAGTATATTGAAACAGAAGAAGCAGCCTAGTGGGGACAGAGGCAAGCTGACCCCGCCGCAATTAACGCAAGCCGACGAGCCGACGCCGACGTCCGAAGTGCCTCTCGAGCCGCCAGCACTTTACGATTCCTCACGCTCGTAATTCCATTTAACATTCATTTTTAGGGTTTCGAGGTCTGTTACAAAAGCCTTTTCTATTTGCTGTCCATCTTTGAGTAGTTCGCTTAGCTATTTATTTATGTTTAGTCTTAAAATATTCTATGCAACATATTTAAAATTAATTATGATAAGTCTTAAAATATTCTATGCAACATATGTATTTAAAATTAATTATGATAAGTCTTAAAATATTCTAAGCAACATAATTCAAAACTTTTAAAATAACGCGTTTTACTATCATTTTTAACAATATATAAACGCGTCAAAAATGCATACATATATAGATATTACTTGTAAAGCTCGACGTTTCGGCCAAGTTACATTGACCGTAGTCACGAGTGGACTCAAGCTTTACAAGTAAGTTCTATATATGTACGCGTTTTGGCCCGTTTATATATTGTTAAAAATATTTCAAAACATTTGTAATATTTTTTTTACCTGCGTATAAAACGGAGCTACAACTACTATATCTGAGCTTCATACATTTCTACACTTTACAACGTCGGCACTTGGTGAAACTCCATTTTTATATAATATTTATCCATTAATATACTTGTACAAGTGTTGAAAATAAATTATAATTTTCACAGTAAGAAAATTATAATAACTAGAAACAAAATTTAAATGTCCATTCAATTTTTTTCCTTTAAAAGAAAATCGTTCAACTTAAATGATATAAATACTGTCATCCTTTAAATATAATAAATACAAAATTAATGAAAATTACTTGGTTCAAAATTTGTTAATCAGTCACAACTGGACGGTTTTATGTGAAATGTATATGTACTCACGACACGCGTGGTGCAATCTATTTATTATTGTTTATAATATTAATGCAAAAGTTAAAGAATTTTTTTACTAGTCACTGAAACAATATATAATCTTTAATAAAAAAAAACATGAATACGAACTTTGCACAAAATATAAAATGAATTTTCCCACGCCATTAGATTTTCCGCTTTCAATGTAATTATTTGCATAAAGCTTCAAGTAGATCAAGGCTTCAAACTTTTAACATCTCTTTCCGCGTTGGATGAAGTGTAACAAATGGAAAACAAACTCTCCGGCTGCGGGTACACGTGCGGTTGCACAATGCTGTCAAACTTATGGACGGACTTATCGTTTCTGGCGCAGCACATTTACTGAGACATTGGCTGTTGGCCGTGGTTTCCATCGTGTTAACAATTAATATATGAGTCGGTACTAGTAATTGAGGCGTAAGAAATATTTTCATTTTACCTGAGAACAAGATGGCAGAGTCCTGTTCGGCTGAATTGTTACCACCACTTGGTTTTTTCTGCATCTACATTGCCAGTACTTACTATTGATATATTCAGGTTTGGAGGTTAAGACAGCCGGCTCACTTGCGCTCAAGAGTAGTTGCATCAAGAGTAGTTGCCACAGCTCTTTTTGTCTACCTGTCTTGTTAGATGTTTAATGGCGGCGAATTTCTTTTTAACATCAGGGAAACCTTTTATTTATTACCTTACATGCTATAAAAAGTATATTTTTCGTGTGAAAAAGTACTCTGTGTGTTAATCCAGGTTTTAGATTGATAATGTTCCTATTCATAACTAAACAGTCTACTCGAGATAATTGCTCTGGCGATAGACTGCCATTATATAATAATTAGTAAGTACATACCACTCAATAATCTTGTTAGCCCTCCAATGTCAAGGAAAAAAATGGGTTCTGGTAAAAGGATAAAGAGTTAAATTATTAAAATTTAAAGTAAGGTATCTTCACGCCCATATCCCCGAAGGACTAGGCAAAGGCACAACAAAGTGCACCCACGATTAGCCGAAGATACTTGGTCTCACAAATGTGATAGGTCGCAAGCATATCGCCAACCGGGCACTTTCCAATACCGGGCAACTTTGTGTTTCTCAGACAACTGAAAAAAACACTTTTTTTAGTGTACGACCCGGGAATCGAACCCGGGACCTCATGTGGTCAACGCCAACGCTGGAACACTAGACCACAGAGGCGATAATTAAAACTTCCTTGAAATATTGTTAATTAAATAATCAAAACAGCTTAATCCACGTTCAATCAGTGTAAGTTTTCGTCTAATCTGGGGTCTATATGAGTTCCGTCATCAGGTTCAATTGGATGAGTTCGCGTTCCCGTCCCGTCTCGCACTGTGCGTCTGAGCTCAGTCACCGCCAGTGATGAGCGCAGCGTGGCCGGTGCGTTTACATCACTGTTGGTCCAACTCACTTTGATGAATGACCACGTAGCTCAAAAACTAGTCAGAGTAAACCATCGATTAAACATAAATTTAACTGTTGAAATTATTTGTTACTAGCTGACCCGTTGAACGTTGTTCTGTCTTTTTAACTACTCTTATTTTTTCTATATTTTCTCACCTTTTAAACCTTTTCTGGACTTCAACAACTAATTCAAAACCAAAATTAGCCAAATCCTCTCAGCCGGTCTCGAGTTTTAGCGAGACTAACGAAAAGCAATTGATTTATATATATATATATATATATATATATATATATATATATATATATATATATATATATATATATATATATATATATATATATATATATATATATATATATATATATATAGATAGTAAAAAAGTTCAGAGCAAGAGGGAGAGGGGCCAAAGCAACTTCAATAGTTTGAAGTTTTTTACACTTTTTGAAAATAGTTCTGATTTTTAAATTACTTAAAAACTTTACAACTTGTATATTTGCAGGTTTGTGTCGTGAAAAGTATTAGTTAAACAAAAAAAATGAAATAGGGATAAGGTGTATAACTTTTTTGTGCAAAATTTAGTCACTGCGAGTAAAATGCAATCCTGACATGAGTTGTGCTTACCTCCAAAGAGTTTTATTTTCATTACAACTCAAACAATTTATTTTAAAAAGCTCAATCTGGTAAATTCAATCTGGCCACTTGCCTTCTCTTCTGGATCTGGACAACTCCATCACATATAGACTTCATCTTGTATAGATTTAAAAAAAATTTTCTTTAGAATCCTCGACACGGGTACATAGCATTAACGTTTGACACTCATACTTGTATATATTTTTTAATCTACATATTTTTGTAAATATTTATTATCCCACCAAAATATTTTTTATGTAAAATATTACCACGGGCTTAAATCTGACCCAGATTCAGAAGAACTAGTATAAATGTAAGCAATATTTTTTTTAGAACAACTCAATTTTCAGCTAGGATTTATTTAGCAGCCGAGTGCTCTACATTTCATCCATGTTTTTTTTATAGCAGAGGAGGCAAACTAGCAGGTGGTGCACCTGATGGTAAGTGATCACCGCCGCCCATGAACATTTGCAACACCGGGGGTCTTGCAGCTGCGTTGCCGGCCTTTTACGAATGAATAAGCTCGTTTCTTGAAGGTCCCTGAGTCGTATCCGTTCGGAAACACCCCGAAGATAATTGATTCTACAAAGGAGTAGTGCGAGGTAAAAAGTGCCGATAAAAGCGCACGGTTGTGGATTTCCAGACATCGAGGTGGTGAGGATGGAACTATAAATTTTGGCGCGATGTCCGATGATGGAATTTAGCGGCAGGAATTAGTCCGAATAACTCTTCGGAACACTCCCCATGATACATACGGTAAAAGATGTAGGTGATACGACAAAGGGTGTTTTTAGCGGTGAACGCACAAAGCTGCGTATTTTTGGAGTTAAATGTAACAAGGTTTTGACGACCCCATTCTGAGACATCGGTTAGTCGATTCTCGAGTTCAGACACGAGCTTGTTCCGGCCCTCTTCGACGTGCTCCCGAGAAATACCGCTACGACCGGAGTATATAGCATCACCAGTACTGTCGTCCGCATAGAAATGTATGTTACTAATTCGCAACATATCATTGATATGCAGAAGAAACAGTGTCGGTGATAGCACGCAGCCTTGGGGAACACCAGCACTGACAGGTTTGAGGTCGACGCATGCAACGTCGACTACGACCTTGATGCTCCGATCAGCCAAAAAACTGGTGATCTACTTGCATAATTTCTCGGGAAGCACATAGGAAGGAAGCTTTGAGAGAAGCGCTTTATACCATACCCGATCGAAGGCCTTCGCTATGTCTAAACTAACTGTCAATGCCTCCCCGTTGGGCTCAACTGCCTCCACCTAGCGATGCGTCAGGTATACTAGAAGATCACCAGCTGAGCGATCATGACGGAAACCGTAAAGACGGTCGCTAATCAGCTGGTGCTCTTCTAAATACTTCAGGAGCTGACAGTTCATAAGTGTCTCCATTACTTTGGAGAACAAGGAGGTTATGGCTATTGGCCGATAGTTTGACGGACTAGAGCGATCTCCTTTTTTAGGGATGGGTTACACTAAAGCTGTTTTCCATGAATTCGGTACCACGCCGAGTGAATAGGAGAGCCGGAATAAGTGCGTCAATACTGGCGACAACTCTGGAGCCATATTTTAAGCACAATCGGAGGGATGCCATTAGGCCCACTCGACTTGTGGATGTCCAAGGAAAGTAGTGCTTTACGCACAGATGACTGCCGAAACTATGGTTCTGGCATAGAACTATCACACTGCGGGATGGTAGGCGGTGCGTTCCCTTGGTCATCCAGAGTCGAGTTGGCCGCAAAGAAGGAGCCCAGAAGATCGGCTTTCTACTTTGCGGTATGGGCCAGAGAGTCATCGTCTTTGTGCAAGGATGGAAATTAAGGCTGAGAGAAATTCCCTAAGATAGCCTTGGCGAGAGACCAGAACGCACGAGTTCCCGAAGGAAGACGAACTAATTTCTTGCCAATTCTCCCAATGTGTTCCGCTTTTGCTTTGGCGATAGCTCTTTTGAAGAACCACGAGGAAGAGTTGTACTCTTTTCGTAATGCGCTAGTTATTACATCTCGAGATGCCGACGCAGCAGCCCAAGCTCGGTAGCATTCCTGCTTTCGGCGTAAAGCCGCTTTGCAGTGGCGACCAAAACAAGGCTGATTCCCAATCGGCCCAATCGCTGACCTATAGTGCCAAACGCGTCGACAGCTTGCAAAAAGAGGCCGTGATGGGCGCGTGACCAGCACTTTGCTCCGGATCAGGCAGTGGTCCGACGCACCAAGTGGAGTGTCCACCGATACCTGATAACGGTCCGGGTGAGAGGTTAGTCACATCAGGAACTCGCGTAGGCGAGGTTACCAATTGTGTTAGACCATACGCCAAGGCAAAATCGTGAACAGACCTCCCCGCATGATCGGTGGTGCGAGAACACAGCCATTCGGCGTGGTGGGCATTAAAATCGCCCAAGATCACCATCTCTGCCCCCCCCCCAGAATACGCAGGGCAACCTGAGCATCCCTGATCTGGATTGAATCCAGAGCACGGACGCCCAGGGGGGGATTCTCCGCTGCAGGTGCAAGTGGTAGCCCCCTGGAATAGATTTTTTTAAATCGCGCATCCATAGTGTGTGTGCGGGGGGGGGGGGGAGGGGGTGTAGGCCTCCAGGACTCCCAAACCGAACGAAACGCAGCAGCCGAGCTGCTACTTTACGTCGATGTCAAGTGAGAGAGTGGTATCTCCCCGGGCGTGCCAGCATATTTCAGTTGGACAGTTGGAAATGCAGTATGGCACTACCACTAATTTGGTTGATTGACTACACTGGTGCTAAATAATTTTTGCCACAAAAATTATCCCACCAGTGTCTGTTCTGTCGGCAGTTCTTATGACTGTCTCCGATTTTTCCGCGCAAAGACAAACAAACTTCTTCACGTGCTCATTTGCCTCGAGCAATCGATCTTGAGCGGCATACACACCACCATCAGACTTCTACAGTTTTTTTCTTAAAAACCCCTTGTAGCGTTTTTGCCTGATCAAGGAATCGTACCTACAGTCACACACGTCATCTGAACTGAATGAACTTATTTTAGAAGCAATCTAAATAAATAAAGTAATTAATGACATTTTTTTACTTATGCTAAATGAAATTCACCACAGCTGGATAGAGTCATATGATCAAGAAATATGGAAGTAATAACAGATTTGAAAAAAGAGAGAATGACAATGAAAACTTCAAATATCAACCTCCATATATAATCAAATATATGGTCACAAGATAGCGAGGCCTCCAAGGTCTATCACCCCCTAGTTGTTATGATTTATCAGCGTCTCGACTCCAGCGGCCATTATTGCCGGCGGTCTGATTTATGTGGTGCGGTCTGGCACCGCGGCCATTCGTCTCACGCTACTTATTAATATTAATTTGTTGACTGAAGGTACGACACTAAAGCGCTATTTCACAAGTAAATGCGGGCTGTGCGAAAAATTTCATGCTATAAATTCAGCTTCACGGTACCTATAAGTAATTTACAGGGATAAATAATTTATTTGAAAACTTTCATAGCAATAAATAAGAATAGAAATATATGATATAAACATTTAAAACCAGCAATACAAACATATAATATGCTTATTACGCGATTAATCATCACACAAAGGAAAAAACATATCAGACGCCAGGATGCATTGAGATATATGTAAAAAAATAAATCAAACAACATTTGCTCGACCCCGGAATAGAACTCGGTTCCTCTTGATCCAAACGAGACTACAACTAGATCACACAAGAGTCTCATATTAATATTATGTTGATATCCGGATATCCAGTTTGTTGCATGTTCTTATTTGCACCCTTAAAACTGATTCGCTCTGCTCGTTGGTTGAGAATAGCGCAACGTAACTTTTGCCGTTGTATAGTTTTTACAAAACACGCCAGAATATATATTTTGTTGTCATTTCTAGTCTTAATTTAAATAAATACCTCTTGTTTTAGTTTATATCGCTACAAAATATCTTTGTCACGTGGAACATGATAGGCTGCAAAAAGTTTATTTAATGGCAAGTGATAGACCTTCCTTAACCGGTGGAATGTGAAATTTGGTACAGTTAAAATTTATATTGTATAGGACTGCAGATACCTCACATTTTTAAATATTATGCACTAGAAATGGTAGAGAAGAAACAGTAAGCTCAGTGGCAACCACCGAAGCTTAACTTTCATCTTTAAATTCCACTATCCTTCTCTCCTTGCACACCATATTCTATATATTTTCCATAACACTCTAGTCTTATTAATTGTATATAATTAATGTTATGCTCTTACTGAAATACCTTCCACTTGTATCTGTCAAGTAACATTAAGATAACAAAAGCCATCCGAAAACAAATAAAATGCAATCATTCACTTGTTTTTAAACGTGATAAATGGACTAAAGCTTAGTAACTGCCACAAAGCTGATTTCATGGACTATTTATAATAAGTCTTTCGTTTTAATTAAGCTAAACTCAGAATACTGGATGTAATTCAACTTGATTGACTGTGTATGTTCAATTGACTTCTTGCAACAAAAGCAGGAGCACTTTTTTGATGAGATGAAAAATATTTTCTTACTAGTCTAATTCCAATTTAGTTTCGTATTTTAATGAGGCTTTAATATCGGGGATTGAACACACCAGAGAATTAAATGACGTTTCAATTGACAGAACACTGTTCACATGTATTCCAACATCAGGCGATTGTTGTTGTACTTTTAAACTATAGGTATCTCAATGAATAACCGGGTAACTCAAAAATACTCTTCTTATTTAGCCGTAATAGCAGGAGTTAGGCGTTTACATAAAAAACAAATATACTTGATTTTTGTAAGGTCATTATCGTTTATTGTCTGTCGTGGAATTGGAATTAACAATTTATTGATTTTGCCACTTTCGCTTTGACTTTTTACATAAGACACTATGGATTTTGTGTACCAGTGTATTATTTGGTTATCAGTAACGTTGTATTTGTTCTCTTGTTAGGTATCAATGATTGTGTGGGCCGTAGGGAAGAGTTAACACGTTCCAGATCTCTTCTGATTGTTATAAGTTAAGTTTTCCCGTGACTACATTGTTACCTGGTATTGTCATGTTTGATATGACAATATTTTATGACATATTAATAGCATGTAGTGGATCAGCGACTTAGAATACGGTGGTTTAGGATATCTTGCAATTTTGCACGTGGTCAGGCTGTGCTTTACTCTCGATATGCCACTCTGTGTCGATTTCGCAGAACAGAATCATGGTTATATCATAAGTTAGACACTAAATCAATAAAAAATGAATGTTTCAAAAACTAAATATAGTAAATAATGTTAGCGTATTTTTTAATCTATTACTTTAGTATATATTACAAAAACGTAGTCGAAAGATTAGCTACCGCTGTCCGGTGGTCTGTGCACTTTAGCTGTCTTCACGTTTTAGAAAAATGTAGGCTACTGATTTCTATAATTCTTTTAAAATAATCTTTTCACTTATTCCAAGGATGAACCCTATTCATTTTCAGGAATGAACTCGTAACCGTTTTGAATATATCAATGAAATTCGATGAATTTTTATAAGTTTTTGTTTATCTAGCAATTTCCCTATGCATTTTTAACCACCACCTAATGTTAGGAGGCTTATGTAAGTTTGATGGTCTCATGATGGAGCTTGGATGCAGGAACTGGAACTCCCAGATGCTAAGTACTTAAATAGTCGAATTTGAGCTAGACGATTTGTTATTATGAATGGTTTCTATTCTGGGGCTGAAATTGGAGCCGGAAGTGGGAAATAGAAGAAAATGGTAAAAAAACATACGCATAGAAAATGCTAAGAAAATCGAATTTAATCAAATTGGTTTTGTTGATTGAATAGTTCATATAACTTATGATGGTCGAGTTGTTATTTAGCGACCCTGACTACGCAATCGACGGGGCTCGAGTTCGATCCCGACGGGGACAAGCGTTTGTGTGATGAGCTTAAATGTTTGTATTTCCGGGTTTGGGTGTTTATTATGAATGTAAAAGTATTTATATATGTATTTCAACGTATTAGTATCATTGACTAACATCTATAACACAATTAAATAAATTGCTTACTTTGAGGTTAGATCAGTATGTGTAATTTGTCCCGTTAATGTATATGATGATGAGTGTCTAAAGAAAAACCGGAAGAGAACCTTTAGAACTCACATAGATATATAAATTGCTAAGATAGTGGAGTTTCGCTTGTTAGTTTTGTTGTCATGAGTTCTTTGTATTATGTGAGAGTCTGAAGTTGGAGCCGGAAGATGCCATTGGAACTCACAGTAAAAAGTTTTTGAAAAAAAATTCAATTTGACTACCTACATATTTCCCTGTTTGATATACGTTACTGATTTTATCAATCTTTTATATAGGTATATATTTTTTTGTTTATTTTATACAGTGATAATAAATAATACCCAAAAATCTTATATTCAATGTTGATGGAAACTAACTATTTTTTAAAATGTTATTTTTGAAATCATATTTTTCGATAGATATCCTATCTAGTAAATTATTAATTTTAAAATTATAACCTAATAACCGTTTTAGGCGTGCACTTTTGGATTTTCCAAATTATACCATGTGTTTTGGCGAGTATACATGAAACTTTCCTTATTCGACTCCAAAATGGCCTTGTTTTCCTATACCTGATGCCAAAGATTAAAATTCTTCATCTGAGGCGGTTTTTGCACATATAATACGTGTCATAATACAGATATATTTAAGCATCAATTAATATGTAAAGATGGATGCTACTTGCGACCAGGAAGTAAAAGGAATTATAAGTCCATACACTGAGTAGTCGTTTTTAAAAAAAATGTATTTGCAATATAACCAAAACGTGTTACGTGCATGATTTACATAAAACTTGCCTAATAAGTGTCGGTTGTGCTCACACTGGCCCTTCAATCTTCAAATATGTCAACGACACTTCGCTACATTGTTGTGATGCTAGCCGCGAATGCAAGTTCACCGGCTACCTCAGTGGCAAGTACTGAAGATGTAGCATGTAAGAAATGGAGACGGTTGTATCGTATCCGGGCGAGCACTATATTTTTAGTTCACAGTGGTAGTGACAAATTTATCTAACGCATGCGTTTTAAACTAAAAAGTTTTATTCTCTTCAGCAGAGATAAGGCATGTGGTGAGTAAGGAAAATGAAAAATGGAGTTCATATTTTATTGCTGACGGGTTATATATATTTTTTATGTTTACGTTAATATTGCGATTTTATATTAAATAACAAAAAAGTAGAAACAAAAATAAAGCTATCCATTACAAGGAATAATAAGAACAATTTCTTTAATTCAAGATTCGTTATACTCTAACAGATAGTCCAGTTAACGGAAGCATGATTACTTTACGTAAATAAACATAAATGTACATCAAATTAACATGCACGTCATGTCACAAAATACAAATGAAATCAACATAAGCCACACAACCAAATCTTAGTTGCAATGGGCTACCACTCATCTCCGGCCTCCTAACTGTCAAGACGTTAGCAGCCGCCAGCTGGTGTCAGCGCCCCGATAGCAGTTCGCATTAATGGGGGGTGTCGATATTCGGCACAACCGCCCGCACCCCACACCCTGCATGCTGATACCTTCGTTTATTGACCGATAACGGATCCTCTGTAATCACACCGAGGCAACGGCATATAAGCAGGCCTCGCCATTTGAGACGATGGCATTGCAGTTACATCCGGTGTGACATGTGACACGCCGTACTACAACTGTTATTGCGTGAATTGTTTGCGAATGAGAATATTGGGATTTGGATTGCAAATGTACTAGTAATAGGCTCGATAATATAAATAGATTACAAATATTGTTACATAATTGATTAAGCATTTGTACTTACATTTTACTTCTTTTTAGAACATCTTTTTAGTATATTACCATGATATTACCCGACCGGTTTCACAATTTAAGCATCTTCAGGATGTAATAAATCTTATTAATTATTGACTGTTTAATAATAAAATGAATCAAGTATCCTCCTATATCAATCAAGTATCAAGCATTCTGAAGATTCTTAAAAAGTGGAATCGGTTGGGTAATATACTAAGACTATGTTGTGAAGTGAAATTAAAGTACAAGTGCTTAATCAATTGTGTAACAATAATGAAAATTTCATGAAGTGCCGACGATGAAACTTATAGAATAGATTTAAAATACTAAAATATCACATAACATTTTTTATTCGACGTAGGTACACATACGAACACTTATTGACGTCATTTTTAAATCGAAATATAAAATCCCGCACGATCACCTTATTTTTCGGGATTAAATCTAGCCTATGTGCTATTCCAGGTCATCGTCTACCTGTGTGCCAAATTCGTTTAATTCAAATACGTTTAGTAGTTTTTGCGTGATTGAGTAACAAACATCCATCCATTCAAAAATCCATCCAATCAAAACATCCAAACTTTCACATTTATAATATTAATAGAGATTTGTAAAATAAATTAAGTAAAATATAGAAAAAGTTAACCAGAGAGAATTCTTTGTCTAATAAAATGACTAATATTTTGAAAATAACAAAAAAAATAGTAAATATAGTAGCACATATTATATGAAACTGATAGTATAAATTGAATTTTGAAATTACTAAAACAAAGAAATTTATTACGATTCGAACATCTAGAAGAAAGATAGAAAGAAAGAAAATATTTATTTAATACATCAACATATTGTTCTATTATATGGAGTGTAAAAATAATATTATTGCAAATATTATATAATATAATAGAACATATTGAAATATTATTATCATTTGCATGATTCGAAAGTTACGTAATAGGGTTTTCCGAAATTATCACAAACCGTAATTACCTATCTCTCGAACGACTATTTCGCCGCCGTTATTTTCGCCGTGTTGGTCCCGGCCTCCTTTGTAGAATAGGCCAACTGCCGTTCTACCAGGCAGGTCGTAAAAGGCGACCGAATGGCTATCGAGTCACTACCATCGTGGCTACTAGGTGGTAGAGTTCTGCATTGTCTCGCCCGGGTCAGGTACCACCGCCTTGCCTATTCCTGCCGCAATAGCGTCAGTGCTTGTCGCTGTCGTGTTCCGGTTTGGAGGGTAAGGTAGCCGGTAAACTTATGCATGTGGCATTAGACCTCGCCACAAGATAGCAACGCACCATTAACATCTTTAGTGTCTATAGGCGATGGTTGACTCTTTCCATCAGGAGACCCATCTGCTTGTTTGCTATCTTATGATATAAAAAAAAGACTAATATAATGGTTATCTACTGTCCAGAGGTCGAGCACTACTTCATATTAGCACAGTTGGCGCCTTTCTAACTCTCCTTTTTTCTAACAACAAAATCTTGTACTGTTTCACAAATATTATTTACCAGTTGACCCGTGCAGCCTCGTCCAGTAGGTTAAATTGTCGTTCATATAATTTTTTATACAAAATTGTATCCTATTTGACCTCTTTAGAGATAGATTTTTTAAAAAAGGTAGCTTATGTTCGATTCCAAATCTTCAACAGTTTCTTTGTCAAATTTCATTAAAATCGGTTCCGCAGTTTAGCCGTACAAGTGTAACAGATACGCTTTTGCATTTATAATAGTAGTATGGATATAGTTTTTTACACACACTTTTAACCTCTATTGCAGTCTCTTAGAGGTTGATGTTTGAAAAAAATTGTAAGCCTATGTTTGACCCCGCATCTTCAACCAACACTATGCCAAATTATATCAAAATCGGTTCAGCAATAAATGAGTAAAAGCGTAACAGATACACAGAGATATTTATAATATTAGCATGGAGTAGTATGAATTTACTTAAAAACCACTATTATTTATTAATTAATTAGTCAAATATAAAATTTAAAGTCAACCGATTTCGCTTATTGGAGCATCACTAGGGCTTTTAGTTTGTATATTATTTTTAAATTAATATTATAATTCAAATAACAGATACCGGTTGCATTTAAAATGAATAAATTTATATTGTAGTGGTTGTAAAATAAAAAAAATTGTATTTGTGAAACAGTACAAGAGTTTATGGTAAGAAAATCAATGTGTTGCAGTATTACCAAGTACCGACGACGGTAAGTATAAATTATTAATTATATCCATACTAATATTATAAATGCGAAAGTCTGTCTGTCTGTCTGTTACGCTTTCATGGCTAAACCGATGAACCGATTTTCATGAAATTTGGCATGGATATAGTTGAAGAGCCGGGGTTAAACATAGGCTATTTTTAGGCAAAAAACAACCTTTAAAGGGTTGAGATCGGGGATGAAATTTGTATGAAAAGCTATCTTGACGACATATTAATCTACTCGCGGGCGAAGCTGCGCGGGTCAGCTAGTTTATTTATATAAGTATATACTATATATATGTCGCCGCACCTACATTTAAATGTAATGTAATAATACCTGTCGCCGCACCTACATTTAAATGTAATGTAATAATACCGATTATTCGATAGTGATTAGTAATTGTTGTGATTTGTTAGATTGTAAGGTCTGTTTCATAAAAAGATTGTGAGTAACTTTATAGCGATTGAATCAAAACAGTTTTTGCTAA
Source organism: Apodemia mormo (assembly GCA_036924255.1). Classification (NCBI taxonomy): domain Eukaryota; kingdom Metazoa; phylum Arthropoda; class Insecta; order Lepidoptera; family Riodinidae; genus Apodemia; species Apodemia mormo. The sequence continues at coordinate 38,430,792 of JAUPFN010000014.1, read as the reverse complement.
GAAGAATGCGTTCCAAATTATTTATTTTAATTAACCAAAATCTTCATTTAAAGAAAATAATTTTATTCTTGCAAATGAGTTGTAATATTGTAAATGGATGGCATTTTGACTAAGAAAATAAGTATTTGATATTTCTCTAAAATTAGTTTTGATATTGTAAATTAATAATCTTAATTAATTTATTAGCTAATAATTATAATTTCATTTTAAGTAAACTTAGTAAGTAGTTGGTATTATCCGAACGTGGGCAATATTCGTTACAAATGACGTAGTATCGTAAGACCCGCCCTCTCTAGCGAAGAGGGGAGAGTAGGGATGTGCGCACGGTCGGATAAATACGAGCGACGATGGAATTAAGACACTTTTTGATCGAGCGCTCGAGCGGGAAGGTTCTCTAGAGAATAAGTGTTGGTTTGTAAGGAAGTTTGATTTACTATTTGAAGTAAAAGTTTATTTTTACTATATTCAATATTCATTTTTGATGCCCTATTTGACTAGTGATTTGTAATTTGCAATAATAAACTTAAAGTTAAAAATTTTAATTTAATCATTTATTTGATTAGTGATTTTGTTTATTAAAATTAAAGAGTAACTATTTTAAACCGTTTTATTTTATTTAGATTTATTGGAAGAATTTCTTTATCCTCTTAGAAATTAATCATGACAGTGCCAGAACCGATGACTCTCAAGGAGTCGGCGGTTCTGACATTTTTAAAAAACAATAATATTAATCGAAATCCGACATCAGAAGTGGGATCGCTCCAGCGATCCCTTTCTGCCGGTCATAGTGTTTCAGATCCTGACTCCGATCATGCAGGGACACTCCCAGGTACCTCTTTAGGAGGTGTTGCTACGATGGTACCACCTGTTCAAGCCGGTAGCATGCCAGCCACGAACTCAATTGCTCCCACACCAGTAGCTGGTAACGTCTCTCCAGAGTTCTTTCTCCATATGATGACCATGATGCAGAACATGAGTGATAGACTTTTACAAAAGCCCACCGAAAGAGTAAGAATAACTGATATATTTCTACCCTCGTTTGATCCTGATGGTAGCGTGGGTGTTCGCGAATGGTGAGACCACATCTCCACGGCTGTAAGTACTTACCAACTCAGTGATTATGACGTCCGCATGAAGGTGAGCAGCTTGCTCAAAGGTAGAGCTCGAATGTGGGCTGACCATTGGTTAGTAACTACATCTACTTGGGCACAGCTACGCGAAACTATAATTACTACCTTCGAACCAGAAAACCGTTACTCTCGTGACATTCTCAAGTTTAGAGAGCATGTTTATAATCCTAACAAAGATATATCAGAATTTCTATCCCAAGGTTGGTTACTTTGGAGGCGTATTACGAAAGATAAATTGGATAATAGGGATGCAGTAGAAGCAGTTATTGGATGGTGAGTGACGAACGCATAAGAATCGAATTAATGAACGTAAGAGCTACATCCGTCCCGGAATTAATCTCGGTGGCATCATCCATCAGAGCCAAGCGACCGAATCCTAATACAAATCAACCTTTCTCAAATCATAAACGACCTAGATTTTCTCTCGATAATAAAAATAATCCACATTGTAATTTTTGTAGAGTTTGGCCATCTTTCACAAAATTGTCGTACCAAAAATGAAATCGGCTCTCAGGTTAGAGCAAATACTGCACCGACTACAACAGGTAACACTACTACTACTACTACTACTATTAATAACGCAAGTAAGTTTTGTTCCTTCTGCTCGAAACCTGGTCACACGTTTGACACGTGTTTCCGCCGTGAAAAACAAATCACTTCCAATGTCAACGCCATAACAAAGGGTAAAAATATTACTTTAAATACTAAGCATTGCAGGTAGAATTCCAGGGCGCAGGCAACAGGCAGTCAATTACTTAAGAGGGTTGGGCCCAGTTCCTGTAAATTCGATGGTGGGCCTATCTACAAAACTTCGAATTCGACATTGAATACAGAAGAGGAGAGCGAATGCAACATGCTGACTTTTTAGCAGAAACCCCAATACTCTTACTGTCAATGTGATGACGAAAAATTTGGAGTGGCTGAACGTGGAACAACACCGTGATCCTCAGCTGAGACCGATCATTAATGCTCTGCATAATGTTGAGGGTGTTCCTGGTGGAGCTTAATAAACACTTTCATACGTCTCTCAAGCATCCAGGTTGGGAAAAGACATTAAGCAAAATAAGAGAGACCTACTATTTTGATAAAATGAATACCCTCATTCGAGAATTTGTGAACAACTGCGTGGTATGTAGAACATCCAAACAGTCTTCCGGGGCGACACAAGTACAGTTACACCCGATACCAAAACCGACAGCTCCTTTTGAGGTTATTCACATGGACATAACTGGTAAGCTCGGAACTCCACAAGATCAAGAATATGTTGTAGTCACCATAGATGCCTACAGTAAGTACGCGTTACTTCGTTATACTAATGATAAAAGTCAATACAGCGTTCTTGGTCCCTTAAAGCAATTAATACACCTGTTTGGAACGCCGAAACAAGTTGTGGTGGACGGTGGGCGTGAATTTCTCGGCGAATATAAAAACTACTGTGACAGGTTTGGTATTCAAATACATAGTATCGCACCAGGCGCTAGTCGAGCCAATGGACAAGTTGAACGGGTGATGGCAACACTAAAGAACGGCCTTATTATGATCAAAAATTATGAAGTCCCAGAATGGCATACAGCTTTAGATAGTTTACAGCTAGCCCTTAACTGCACTATGCATAAAACTATGGGTATAGCTCCTCTTAAACTACTTACCCGTCGTCAAAACTGTGTACCCCCGGAATTATTAAACTTAGTGAATTTCGATAACCAGTCCATTGATGTTGAGGCAATCGAACGATACGTACAACGCAGGATGATCGAAGCGGCCGAAAAGGACAAAACAAGGTTTGACAAGGGCCGAGCGAAAATTCAAAATTTTCAACGTGGAGATTTTGTTCTGATCAAAAACAACCCGAGAAATCAGACCTCGCTAGACCCTAAGTACAGTGTACCTTATGAAATTTACAGAGTACTTGAGAATGACCGGTATCTTGTGAAAAAAGTTATTGGGCACCATGGGCGTCCTCGGAAGGTGGCACATGATCAGCTGCGGCGTGCACCACAGCCAGATGCCAGTAACAATCATGAGATGACCGTGTCGCCGTCAGATGAGCAGCAAGCAGTAACTTCCGACATTACACTGCAACCTAATGATGACGTCAATCAGCCACCGATACCTATAGTTGAAGAACCAGCGCCTGGACCATCCGGGATTAACCAAACCCCAGCACATCAAACGAACCATGATGCCTGCACTTCGGATAATCAATCCTCATCTTACTAAACATAAACAGGTGAACATTTTTCAGTATGACTCTAACAATATAATTAAATGAATTTATTTAATGATAGATAACACACAAGACTGTCTAACACATAATTACTGTCATATGTCAAAAGATACTGATGGCGTGCAGATCCGACCCATAACAAAAAATAATAATAATAATAATAATAAAATTGAAAAAAAAAAAAACACAAGGTTGTAGGCGGGTGGAGACGTCCTATGATAATTAAGATTAAAATGTTATAGGCGGGTGGAGACGCCCTATGACAAATAAAAATATTTAAATGCTATAGGCGGGTGGAGACGCCTTATGGCAAATAATAAAAAGAATTAATAATAATAATAAAAAAAAAAAAATATCAAAAAAAAAAAAAGTTATGTGTGTTTGGTGATGCCTCATCAGTCAATTAAAAAGATGTTATGTTTCGTTTCGGCGACTCGTAACCAAAACAAAAAGCTTTTCTTATTATAACTATGTGAATAGCCTATAATAAGCAAAGATTGAATACTAACATTTAATCTTAAAAAAAAAAAAAAAAAAAATGTTCACCAGTCATCGCGCGGAGTGATGATAGACGCCTTATGGCAAATAATAAAAAGAATTAATAATAATAATAAAAAAAAATATTAAAAAAAAAATAAAAGTTATGTGTGTATGGTGATGCCTCATCAGTCAATTAAAAAGATGTTATGTTTCGTTTCGGCGACTCGTAACCAAAACAAAAAGCTTTTCTTATTATAACTATGTGAATAGCCTATAATAAGCAAAGATTGAATACTAACATTTAATCTTGAAAAAAAAAAAAAAAAAATATATGTTCACCAGTCATCGCGCGGAGTGATGATTATTTCATTTTAAATTACCTTGCCTAGGTTTATTGCGAATGTACCTAGCTGAAAATATTTTTTTCCTCACGCTGCAGAGCACGCATCGTTTATCAGAATGGCCGTGTCGCCGCACCTACATTTAAATGTAATGTAATAATACCTGTCGCCGCACCTACATTTAAATGTAATGTAATAATACCGATTATTCGATAGTGATTAGTAATTGTTGTGATTTGTTAGATTGTAAGGTCTGTTTCATAAAAAGATTGTGAGTAACTTTATAGCGATTGAATCAAAACAGTTTTTGCTAAGAAGAATGCGTTCCAAATTATTTATTTTAATTAACCAAAATCTTCATTTAAAGAAAATAATTTTATTCTTGCAAATGAGTTGTAATATTGTAAATGGATGGCATTTTGACTAAGAAAATAAGTATTTGATATTTCTCTAAAATTAGTTTTGATATTGTAAATTAATAATCTTAATTAATTTATTAGCTAATAATTATAATTTCATTTTAAGTAAACTTAGTAAGTAGTTGGTATTATCCGAACGTGGGCAATATTCGTTACAAATGACGTAGTATCGTAAGACCCGCCCTCTCTAGCGAAGAGGGGAGAGTAGGGATGTGCGCACGGTCGGATAAATACGAGCGACGATGGAATTAAGACACTTTTTGATCGAGCGCTCGAGCGGGAAGGTTCTCTAGAGAATAAGTGTTGGTTTGTAAGGAAGTTTGATTTACTATTTGAAGTAAAAGTTTATTTTTACTATATTCAATATTCATTTTTGATGCCCTATTTGACTAGTGATTTGTAATTTGCAATAATAAACTTAAAGTTAAAAATTTTAATTTAATCATTTATTTGATTAGTGATTTTGTTTATTAAAATTAAAGAGTAACTATTTTAAACCGTTTTATTTTATTTAGATTTATTGGAAGAATTTCTTTATCCTCTTAGAAATTAATCATGACAGTGCCAGAACCGATGACTCTCAAGGAGTCGGCGGTTCTGACATTTTTAAAAAACAATAATATTAATCGAAATCCGACATATATATACTATACTATACATGGAAGTTATTTAGTATTATCTCAAACAAAACGGTTAAGGGGTTAGTGGACGTGAAGGCATATGAAATAATAAATCGTGCTCCGCAGCATCTGATAATGTTTAGGCGCGGCGTTGTCTGCGGCCCGCCAGGTGCTCCTACAATCCAATAATATTTGTTGCTTGCACCCCTTCCACCCCAACCCCGCCCGTCCATCACCCTGTCTTACCTCCATCGTTGGTCCCTTAAGAGCTTAAGTGATCGCAGACAGATCGCACCGTAAAATATTAAAGCTTTGTATTTCAAATTTATCGTATTGTAAATTTAACTAATTTATATTTTTAAATTTTAGTTATGGTTACTGGTTATTTTATAACGAGATGTTTATGCTACTCTATAGCAACTTGTTTCTGTACATCATAATATAGAAAACAAGCGTCTATAAATACCAAAAAAGTTACGCTGTACTTGTGACAGAGGTGGAATGTCACTTGCATGACTTTAACGGCTACCCTACTCTCTTCACCTTAAAACGATAGCGCCAGTCACCGACGCCATTGCTGCATGAATGGGTGAGACGGTGGAGCCGGACCCGGGCGAGACGTTACAGAAACCTACATACTGTATACTATTTGTCAGTGTTGTTCAATATTTACATTAGACATGAGTATCCCAAGTACTAATTAAAGTGTAATTGAATTTAATCAAATTGAAGTAAATAAAGATATTTTTTTGATATTATTTACAAGCAATTTCTTTCACGTGATCCAAAATCGTTACTTCTATTCGCTCATTTGAATAAATAGTAGCTTATGTCCCCTGCTCTATAAACTCCACTGTCTTTCTGTGAAAGTTTCATCAAAAGTGGTCCAGCCATTTCTAAGATTACCCCGTACAAACAGAATGACAGTTAGAAATTTTAAAAATGGTTATTCGGGTTAAGTATCTTAAAAATAACACACATACTGCACTTTAAAAAATTAGCTATTTTGAAATTACAAACAGACATTTCATGTATATATATAAATATAGATATAGTTTTTTTATAAAATAATAAATAAATATTCACCTCCAAAACCAACGCTTTATCCTGCAGAGGAGGAGGGGGACACTTGACTCTAACAAAAATTATCACTTTAAAGGTTAATATTGTACAAACAAGTCCTTTAATCGAAAACTTGTTTTCACAAACTTACAATATTTTTTAAAAACCTATTCAATGATACCCCACATAATAAGGTATGTGAGAAAAAAAATTAACATCTCCTCTTTACATGTAGGGGAGCTACCCTGAAGAAAAAAGTTTTCAAAATTTTTGGTCACCACTTTGGTGACGTGACTAATTTGTATATTTGTGCCAAATTACCGCTTAATCTCGTAATAAGGATCTCTGAGCTAGACTGCGGACGGACGGACAAAGCAAAACTACTTGGCGAAACTATAAGTTTTCCTAGTTTACTTAAGAACCCTAAAAAGCATGTTTAGTAAATACTTAACATACTTTTTAGGGTAGAACACATCTAGACAAATTTCACCATGAAATAAATTTTACATGTCATTACTTTTAGTCATAATAATTTAAGTCATACATAAAGAGATCTTGAAAGTCAATATTTACTTTTACCTTACTAAGCAAACTGAAACAGCAGGGACAATTTAATGGTGAAAGCCAACAATTGGAGTCTCTTTTAACATAAGACTAAGACCTCTACAGGCGAAACTTCCTACAGGCGAAACGGCTTCGGCCAAACACCTACCAATTATGTCATTGTGATTTGTTGGTCTACCCGCTAGCTATGTTTTACGAGCACGCCCGCAATGAATACAATTGGCCAATACTGCATCGGCTAGTCTAACTACCTGTCCGAACCAGCGGAGCATCTACTTGGTCTAGAACGAAAGCTTAACGAGTTTTAACTGTGTAAAATCCATCAATAGATATCGTGATCCTGATCATATCGAGTCATATCAAGGTAAAAACTTAAGAAAAACTTTGATTTCTCTTAAAACTTACCAAATAATGAAATTTGTTCAACTAAATTTAGGATTTTTTTAAATTAAGTTTTGTGTGTGTAAACTTGAAAAACTTTAAAAACAACCTTTTAAGAACCTTCTCCTTACAATTACAAACACAATAAAAAAAAATTACCGAAAATGGTCCAGCCATTCAGGCGTGATGTCGTGATCAAGGAAAATAGGGATTGATTTATATATATATATATATATATATATATATATATATATATATATATATATATATATATATATATATATATATACAGGGTATAACAAAAATAAGCACTAACTTTCAAGGGTATACGTGTACATGAACTAAACAAACACCTGGTAAAATATTATACCAAAAGGCACACATTTTTTGTTTCATATAAATTTAGTAAAATAAGAAATTAAAGTTTATTTTCACACCCCTACCTTGAAGATGGAAGTGATGTGACGTCAGCAACACGTTGAATGAATAGCGTGACGCACACATAGACATGAAGAATACCGCGTACTTGTACTTACACACATTTAATAAGCAATTTTTTACATATCACTTTCGTCACTGATTAATTATTATACATTAATCCAAATTCACTATTTACAGGCAATAATAAAACAACACTGTCTTCAAATTAATTTATAAGTAAGGTTCAAAATGACCACCACCCTTCTCAATGCAAAGAGCAGTTCTGCGTAACATTGATAACCTTACATTATGCAACATATGTGGGGTTATGGACCTAAATGCTGCATTAATTTTACCTTCCATCTCTTCACGTGTATGACATTCCACAGAGTAAACTTTATTTTTCACATAACCCCATAAAAAGTAGTCTAGGCACGTGAGATCTGGAGAACGAGGTGGCCAAGGCACCGGGCCACTTCGACCTATCCACTCTGCAAATCGATCGTTTAAATAATCACGCACAGGGCGTGCAAAGTGAGCGGGTGCTCCATCGTGCTGAAAAATTATATTACGATATACATTCAGTGGAAGATTTTCCAGATGTTCTTCTAAATCCTCTCTCAGGTGTTGTAGGTACCTTTGAGCGTTAAGACCCTGAGGTAAAATAGTCGGCCCCAAAACATAGTCCCCAACGATGCCTGCCCAGACATTAATTCTCCACTGGTGCTGAAAGCTACTTTCACTCGAGGCATGCGGGTTATTATGTGCCCACACATGCTCGTTGTGCAAATTGAGCACACCATTTCTTGTGAAAGAAGCCTCATCTGTCCATAAAATATTAAAAGCAAATTCGGGATTTGCTTCAGCACGGTTCTGGTACCACCTACAAAAGTCCATTCTGGGCATATGGTCTGCAAGTCCTATCTCCTGAGTCCTTGAAAAATGGTAGGGATGTCGTCCATCATCCTGCAGAGTACGCCACACCACCATATGGTTTACATTTAACATAGCACTGCATCGGCGTGTGCTGGTCCGAGGATTCTCGTCAAAATGATTTAGAATCCGAGTCTCAATAGCAGTACCTACTCTTGAATTAGGACGTCCAACGTTTCGTTCGCGGTGGAAGGAACCAGTACGCTGAAGTCGTAAACACATGTTACGGAATACTGAGTACGGAGGTAAATGACGTTGTTCTGCTGGTGGCCTTCCATCAATAAACCGTTGTCGGTAAATCTCCCTCGCTTCATTAATGCTACCATTCCTAGCAGCACCAACACATAGCATCATTTCGTAAAATTCACTATTAGTGTAAAGGTGACGGTCATTATTATTTCTACGTGGCATTTTTAAAATCGCGATTTCCAATCAATGGGTATTAAGTAAGATTCATAAAAAATCGGCAATAATAGCAATAGTTACGCTCTCCAAAGACAAACGGCAACTGAATAAAAAAATAAAAATTCCTTTACAATTATCTAGGTACTTTTCCGAACTAATTAGGGTTCAGTGAAACAAATTTAAAAATAATCTTCTTCATCTTAGAGTTTATTCCGGTTATTCTCCACGCTTGCGCTAGGAACGAGTTTGAGTTAGCCGTAGCGACTGTCGTCTAACCTCCGAACCTCTCTGGAGGAAGCCGGTGCCAGGACCTCTTTCATTGTACAGCAGTCAGGTTGTCTTGGGTCCCGAAGGTGGTGGTGGGACCCCTTGCACCATAAATAAAAAAAAAACAGTAGCAGTCGTGGGACTGCCGATAGAAGTGAAAACGGAACTATTAAGTTGAGAGTAATTAAAACTATATGCAAAACATAGCTATAGATATACTATTATCATTAGCATGTCGGTGACGCGAAACGAGGATTTTACCCTCTACCAAAACGCTCAACGCGCCTAAAGAAGTTTTCACTTCAAAAATCATTTCCCGTGTTAGTTTGAGTGCCTTAAGAAGAATTACCCTCCATTCTACCAGGCGAACTGAGAATCGAACCCAGTACCTTACGAAGAAACGCCTAAACCGGCATCACTCTTATCATAAAAGTGACAAAAATGTTGACTAAAACTATACGGAACTACATATTAGTATGATTTTACATAAAAACAAAATGGCAGAAAAAAGGGAGTGTCTTGTCTCTTTCCGAAAGTGGTCTTTTCGCCAATCAAAGCGTTTCGTTGCACTTTGTATAAGCCGCAAAACACGTGTAAGTTCTAAAGGCCTGTACAAACGACCGGCGGCGGCTTTAAAGTTAACTTAATACTTTTTCATTTCCAGTATGATAAACAATATTTTGATGAAAAAGATTAATTTTTCTGAATGAATGAACAGGTTGATATGTAATCCCGGCAATCGCTAAAATTAGCAATAGTTTTCGTTGGTTTCGCTTGCGTGGTTTATTTTTGACATTCACAAAAAACTCTAACCACGCGTGCGAAGCCGCGAGCAACGGCTAGTATTTTATAAAATCTTTGATCTAAAATGTGATCAAAAAAACGTAGTCAAAAATTATCTTTTTCCTGAAATAACTACTACTTAGAAAGGTCTTGCCAATTTCTCCCGTGAAACAGCTTTGCTGTGTTTCGGAGAGAAGGGCAAGACAGGCACTGTAATTACTGGCACCGAGACTTAACATCTTATGTCTCAGGATCTTAACATCTTATGTCTCTAACACATGAATGGAATACCTGGGCTAGTTCCAGCCCAGGTATCCCATTTTTGTTCATTAGCGACGTCGACCACTTACCATCAGGTGGCACGTCTGCTAGTTTGCCTATCTCAATAACATAAAAAAGGTAAGAAGAGGCGCACCTAAAACAAACTTTAGGTAGGTACTAAGTTCCATCAGCCATGTAGTGATAGTGACAAACGAGCCTATCAACTCACCGGGAACATTCCGATTCTTGACATTTTTTTAGCAGTGCTAGCCATGTCAAATTTCATATGTAACGAAAATTAATTTGCGCAATTAAAATTCCCGCGGAAAATATTCAGTAGTGTGTGTGAGCAAGGCCTTAAGTCGGGCGCTTGGTTGAGACCGCGTTGCGCCGCGTTGAGACGCCTAGCGCGATGTCGGTAATACTTCAAATCAAAGGACTTCTAGGCTAATCAATGCGTAGGTTTATTTGTCAAAAATGCTTATAAAAGGTTGTGTTGTGTCTTAATTCTTAATGATAATGCATATTTATTTTGCGAAGTGTCGTGTTATCAACGAGAAAGTTTTACTAAGTTTTTAGAATTGTGTGTAAAAAAAGTGATAATAGCTATGATTTACCTGCTCAAAAACTAATTACCTATTTAGACACCTTGTTATGTGAAGTTAGAAGCAAACAGGGTAGGTACTAGAGGTAAGTATTATGCCATTAAAACAGTTTGTAAGTTAAAACCATGCCAGATAATACATTGTAAAATGCCTATGAATCACGGAATAGATTTAGGTACCTACACTGAAAACACATGTGAATAGTTGACTTTGAAGGTGGATATTGTGTGATGAAGTAATTTATGTAATGTGTTTTCATAACAAAAAGATACCTTAATTAGTTATATTGGATTATTTGCCACGATTGTTTTAGAATGTATGTACCAAACTAATAGTTTCACTCAGAGTTAGAAATAATAATCCAGGTCACAATAAATTTTAGGTACACAGCTGATATAATTTTGTTGCCAGGCGGGAGATTTTCCTGCATGAAATGCCTAATAGCCGCAGGTTTGCCTTACGTAAACTAGGTATGAGACTACTAGGTAGGTATTTACGATTAATAAAATTTTATGAGATTTTTTTTATTGAATATGAGTATAGTAATTAATAATTATTTTAATATGATCGTAATATGCTATCGAGTGACACCAATAGTCGGACAGTGTTTTTTTTAACATAATGTAATAATTATGGCTATCAAAACCCAGTTAAGTTACCTATGAATCAAATTGTCCAGCCTGGTAATCAAACTAAGGACCCTCATGGGTTTATTCCAACATCAGTCCTGGTAGAAAAAAATATAAAAAAACTCTTTAAATAATATCTACATTATTTACTCTGTCAAGTAATTAGTACTTTGTTGTGCGTCTAGCAGTTCATTGACATCTATCATATGATTGTGACCTTTCATAGCTGCGTAAACCGTGCGCGTACGTTACTGCGTGCTATACTTCAGGGCTGCCACAGATCATTTTGAAAAAAAACTTTGACATTCATTTTCTCAGAAATTTCATAGTTTTTATTTATTAAAAATGTATAATTAAAGAGCTAACCACACATCCTGAACGCTCCTTCAGTATTAGTGCTTATTTTTGTTATACCCTGTATATATATTAGGGTGGATCGAAAAAAAAAATTTTTTTTTTCTTAGCATGGGGGTAGAATTTGTAGCTTATAAAAAAGAAAATTTTTCAAAAAAAAAAAATTTTTCGCAACATTTGGAGATAGCCCACTCGTTTTTTAATAAAATAATGGATCAAATGGACTTATTCTAGCGAAAAAATTTTAAAATATTTAAACGATGTTTTAGAATCTGTGGAATGTCTTTTTGAAAGCCAAATGGAAATCAGAAGTCAAAAAAAATTTTTTCCTATTATTTTTGTAACTTAAGCGAAAAATAAAGAATTAAGCAGCCCTTTTATCTGTATTAAAGTAAAAGGTAAGTGAAAAAAAAATCATATGCAATTATTTTTTCATGTTTTCCACGATTTTTGACGGAAAAAAAATTTTTTCGCTAGAATAAGTCCATTTGATCCATTAATTTATTAAAAAACGAGTGGGCTATCTCTAATGTTGCGAAAAAAATTTTTTTTTTCTGAAAAATTTTCTTTTTTTATAAGCTACAAATTCTACCCCCATGCTAAGAAAAAAAAAAATTTTTTTTTCGATCCACCCTAATATATATATATATATATATATATATATATATATATATATATATATATATATATATATATATATATATATATATATATATATATATAGAAGATAAGATAGATAGCTCACGCGACGTAACAAATTACGTTTCCGTGGTCTAGCATCATTTACTTTACAGTTACTGTAAACCGGCCTTAGCTCTATCTTAGCTCGGAGTAATACCATATTTCAGAAGTATCACTCGTTCGTTTACTAACTCTACATGCCGGTTATTCCCCAGTGCGCTACAGCGAGGCTAACTACCATCAGTAGACAATGCTGGACGCCGAATCTCCCAACGTTGGTGGAAGTCCCCCCGACCTAAGCGTATAACACCAGAATATAGCGACACCCAGGGAAATATATTTTCTTTCCTTTTAAATTACGTCTTAACGAGTTATTTTTATAAGAATACAGTTATACAAATTTTATAAAATCAACTGGCTTTTTTGTTATCCGAACCCAGACAAGATATAAGAGGTATTTAATTCATATACGATAAATATAATTTTATTGCTTTGCGAGGTAGATGAGTGTACCGAATGTCACTAAACAGCTATCTATATTCTACACCCTTTATCGTCGGCACTTGGTGAAATTCCATTTTTCATTCTATATTTTATATAAAACACAAACAGTACAAGTGTCTTCTATATAAAATAATGAATGAAAAATAGCTATCTCTTTGTCAGTTGTCGAGATGGGAGGTAAAATCGATAAGTTTCTCTACCGCAATTTATATTAGACTAATCCATATTACCTGAACGGTTTTTGATACACCTAATAACAGAGAATGCTAGTTTTTAGTATTTCAACAACTTTTTTAATTAAAAGTCTTTACGTCACGATGTAACGTGCAAAGCGCATACTATACTATAACGTGACAAACCACTGAAATAAGGAGGTACTTCATTATAATGAGTTGATTGGCAAACCACTGGAGCAAGGAGGTACTTCGACGTATTAGTTGATTAGTAATACATGCCCAACCTGGGGGTCGAACTCAAGACTGAAGAGGAGTGGCAGCCAATAAAATATATGTTGGTTATTTTTATATATTGGAACGAAGTTCCTTACGGCAGGCTTGGAAGGGATAGGGATTTTGCTGCGCGACCGAACTGAAAAAAATGTGATAGTAAAACCGTAAGAAAAATGCGTGGAATAAAAGCGTTAAATGAGAGGTGCGCAGGCGCGACAGCCGCGTACACAAGCGTGTAGTGCCGTTTAGCCGAAGGAAGTTCGTTCCTACCTGGTCACATAATATTTCACCTAAATATCGTCGCACGCCACGTCGGTCGAGTGCAGAGCACACACGACACAATCAAGTTCGACGGCAGCCCCTGAATGCAGGATTGAAATGCACGAAACAGCTCCGTCGTCTCGTCGAGTCGTGCCATGCGAAACACCAAAACAAATGCGAAACGAATTTATGGCACGTTTATAGAGTAATATAAATTCACAGAAAACACTTTATTTTAAATTCTTGTCACTTAATAGTAGAAATTATATATATATATATATATATATATATATATATATATATATATATATATATATATATATATATATATATAATATATATATATATATATAATATATATATATATATATAATTTTATAAATTTTGTGTGGCCCAGTAACCTTTTATAAGTTTTATCTCAGTTTAAGAGTGGTCATCATGGTGTGGAACCATCAAGTATAATCACTTGGAGTACTTTAAGTCGAGCCAATGTTTATGATTAACGCTACGCCCTGAGTTCAAAGTTTCACGCCCTAAATACCCTGACTCAGTATTATTCCGTAATCACATCAAATGAAAATATTTCATTATTACCTGCCGTATAAACTTATACTACAAATGACACATATATGCTGGAGCGTTCATAATGTTTAAATTATTAGCCACTCAAAAAAAAAAACAAAACTATATTTACATATGATTTCGAATTTTCAATATTTATTTCAACAAATTAGAGCTAGAAGTTGAAAGTCTTGCCGGATCGCAGTATCACAGCTCTCTATAAAAAAGACTGGTTTAAAGGACAATAATTATCGCACGTGGCTTAACATAATGCTTAACATAGTTACGTAACAGTATTACTTACTGCTCACAACGCCCACTATTTTGAAAACTATAATATTTATATAAAATATCATTATATTGACCCATTGGTAAAGGAAAAAACTTTTTTATATTTATGCGAAAGTAACTCCGTCTGTCTGTCTCTTCTTCAATCCTAAACCACTGTACAGATTTGGATGAAATTTGGTACAAAGATAGGTTGAGATTTGAAAATGGACATAGAATAGTTTAATCCCGAAAATTCCATGGGAATCATGCGGGTAACCCCGAGACTGTCTATCTTTTAAACCACAGTAATAAAGAGTAACTCAAGTAAATAGGGACTACGTTAATTGTAGATCGACACCGACACACCGACGAAGTCGCGGGTTTAGCTAGTTTAATATAAAATTTGAAGATGATTTGAAGATGGTGCTCAGTACTCGACTCTGATACCGAGTATGTAAATAAATAGGTACTTAAACGTTAATCTAATTATCCAATAAAAACTATGCGTACAGCCTCTCGTGCATACATATCGAAGTTCATTTTTTACAAACAGCAAATTGCTGTCGCGGCACGTGTAACTTAAGGCACACGTTCGTCAACCGCACGGTAACTGTATTTCTTACTACAGTAAATTCGGGACAGTAATTTTGTTGAGGTTTACTATGAAGTTAAGCAATATTCTCTTATTATATTTTCATTAGTTACATATGACCATTACCTGTGGCGTCCTTCATGAAATGTACTTTTTAGTCATTTATCACATTACAAGATAGCAAGACAGCAGCAGCAATTTTCGAAAATCTATTTCTAATTTCTTCATTACATTCACGAATTCTGGCAAATCGAAAAAAACAATCAATACTAATATTATAAATACGAAAGTAACTTTGTCTGTATGTCTGTCTCTTCCTTACTTTCTAAATCATTTCAGTGGTTTAGGCTTGACCTAAACCACTGAAACGATTAAGGATGAAATTTGCTACAAAGATAGTCTGAGATTTAGGAAAGGACATAGGATAATTTTTATCCCAGAAATCATCCCACGGAAACGGGAACTATGCGGGTTTTAATTTAGAAATTATTCCATTCAGACGAAATCGCGAGCACACAACTAGTAGAAAATAGAATAGAAAACCGCTTTTGCTTTTCAGTTTTTAAAATGATATCGACTATCAAAAGATTTTTATTATAAAATACAAATTTTTTTCCGACCCATCATTTAAATTTCATAAATCTAGTTTGTTTGACAATGTGAAGTCTGGTAATTGGTCGTAGTCTGTAGAGCAAAGGTTCGCAATCAAATATAACGGTTTAGAGTATTCAAATATAATTATGACAATTTACTGATTACTAGACAGGAAAACTCTGCAACGTCTTACTCGCGTTTGGCACCATCGCCTTATTTATTCCTGCCGCAGCAGAGCGAGTGTCAGTGCTTGTTACCATCATGTTGTATTGATATGCGTGCGTGGTTAGTGAGTAATTTTTTTCGCTTTGTTTTGTTCAAGGTTTACAAAAACTCTATGAACCTCACTGTTTCCTTCAATAAATATTTTTTTCTCAAATATGCGCGGAAATTATATCATTACGTTTGAATAAAGAAAGCACGCGAATTATCGTTTTTACGTACGCAGGCACTGTACAGAAAAATGAATAATTGCAGCCGCGTTTTTTTAATTTGGAATAAGTAACGCACCGGCAGTGTTGTATGAAAATTTGTGCTGGGCTGTTCTTTTGTATTTAATATAAGTTGCGTTCTCGTGACTGTATAGCCACAAATGCGTTTACCTTTCTGCAAAGTCGGAGAAAAATAATTTGGCGGTAAGGCGAGGAATGCGTTTCGATACTCTTATTTTAGCAATAAACAATTCAAAATTCCGAAAATAAAAAAAGGAATTGATGCAGTCAATAAAAAATCCAACAGATCTAAGATTGTAAAGCGAAATTAATGATGAAAAACCAGCTTTCAATAAAGTCAAAATAAAATAGCTAAAGTATTTTTTATTTCCTTGCATTTTTTTTTGAGAAAAGTACTATATGCATGCTTCGGTGGAAATGGCAATTGTTTGTCTCATATCATTAAAATCCTCGCCTACGGCTCGGTCTTCAAACTCATACTCGACTTGTAATGGTCTATTTTGCGGCCTTTGCAATAATGTACTTTATTTGTTCTCATTTGGAAGAAATATTCATAATATTATAAAGGAGCGTGTTTAAATATTAAGAGGCATAATATTTCTAAAACACGCTTACTAACGCACAGTTGTCATCTTATTATATACTAGCTGTTGCCTGCGACTTCGTCCGCGCGGACTTCTCCTGCTCCTTCCCTGTAGGTGATAGCGTGATAATATGTAGCCTATATGTTGAACCGACCTGTTAGTAATATTCATGCAATATTTGAAGTAAATCCATGCACTAGTTTTTGAGTTTACCCCGGACATACATACAGACAAACAGATAAACAGACAAACAGACAAAAATTCTAAAAACAATATTTTTGGCTTCGGTATCGATTGTAGATCACGCCTCAAGAATTCTTTTAAAAAAATATTCAATGTACAGTTTTGACTTTCCTACGATTTTATTATATGTATAGATGTGTGATATGGAGAAAATAATTAAGTGTTGGGCAGATCTCACCTTATTTCTATAGTTATAAAAACTAAATGTTATTCGTTGGAAACAGCACCACTTATGAAATGTGAAACGATTTGGAAACAACTCATCATCGACGACATTCATCAACGCAGATGAAATTCGCATTTATAATATTAATCGTGTTTTTAACTAAATATGTGTTTTAGTACTAATCTAGTGCTAGAAAACACTACAAAGAAAAATTTTCTTTGTTAAATATAAATATTCCCTAAGAAATCAAAAATGTGTTTCTCAAAGGGTATCTTTCAAAGGCATTGTTTCATTAGTGAGTTCAAACAGAGGGCTCTTGAACTCTGATGACTAATGTAACTATGTTTTATGGGAATGTAGCCAGAGATAACCGTCAGTAATAAACGAACCCCACAGAGTACAGACCTCTATCCGGCTGATTACGTAAGATGGCCGCCATCCGCGGGCCTTTAATTAGCCGCGACGATTAAACGCGGAGCGGGCGGTTTGCATATTCGATGGGGCGGAGCCGGACGCGATTACCTTTAAATGTTTAACCGATTGCAATTCGATTTCAATTCACATCGCATTCGCAATTTTATTATATTAACTGGTACGTTACGCGGCACTGATTGCGTTACGTAATTACATACAACATATTTATTTTCCATTTTACGCTCTACTTGCTATTAACTACGGTTTGTTTGTTCAGCTTAATGGGTTTGTGTGTGCTGGAGTGTTAGGGCTTGTCGTTGTATAACAAGTTAAACTCCGCGGAACACACGTTTCCTGGATATTAAACTGCGACTGTATTACGCGTTTAATCCTTGTAGTTTAGAAACCTGGTTCGATGCGTAGTAGTTTATCAATATTTTTTTTTCGGGACTATATCACAAGGCATATAATCTAAATAGATACGTGAAGTGTACAGTGTAAACCCGTAGTTTGTCAAATAAAATATACAAAGATGTTATCACATTTTATAATAATCGTATTTATCCCATAATTTCCCTAAAATTTAGCAAATCTTTTATAAAGGACGCTAGCACTGGCGGCATCTTTGTGTCGGTCTGTTTTTTTATATCATAAGATAGCAAACAAGCAGATGGGTCCCCTGATGGAAAGAGTCAACCTTTGCCTATAGACACCAAAGATGTTAATGATGCGTTGCTATCAGCCGCGCCCTACAGCCCACGGTGCTGTCATTTCATTTCGAATCCTTATTTTTTTGGGCAAAAAAATTATTTCTATAATTTTAATTACAATTTATCCCCGTGTTGGTCCCGGGCTCCTTTGAAGAATATATCTATATACACACATATATATATATATATATATATATATATATATATATATATATATATATATATATATATATATATATATAAATTTTTTAAAGAGTTTACCGGATTCGTGTAAGAACGCATCATCAGGACTTGTGGCTGACGGCTGACCTAGCTTGGTCTAGGCTTAGCCTGGTCTAGCTACAAGACCTGATGATGCGTGAAAACGCATAAAAATTGATAAGGTGAAACTAGTACAAGTGTTTTGTAATTAAAATTAAAATCCAGTTTAACCAAGTGTCGACGATTGACAGTAGAGAGCATAATTCTATAAGTTACGTCGTTCTAACTGTTATGATCCGTATGCCCTTGCCCATATCCACTTGTGTACGAAGTTTCACATAAATGCATTCAACCATCACGGCGAAACTACTAAATTTTATACTATCATACAAATATATTCATAAACTTTCGCATAAAATAGTGATTATACAATAATAAATATTTAATTCGACAAACTGCAAACATAAAACGTTTGTTTTTCCTCCGAGCATATCTTATCTTGTCGATACAAATAATAGCCGGAATGTTCGTTAATGAATACGACCATTATTCCTATTTGTCGTGTAAAGGAGTGGACTCGGTCCAGGCTACAATTAATTTTGCAATCGGAACAAAAAGTATATCCATAAATAGCGAGCCGCGGGCGTCAGCTTAACGTGTTCCCGCCATTAAATGACGCTGAATCCAATATGGCGCTTGAACGATGCGCTTATTGCTTTATTGTTTTAACGTTCTCCATAAAGTGTGTTTAATATGAATTACTCTCTCATTTATAAAAGCGGGCCGAAATTTCGTTTTAATTTGAGCGTGAATTTATTGGGTTAATGTAAATGTTAACCTTCGTGAAATAAATAATTCTAATTCAAGCAAATTATATAATCCACTAGCTGCTACTCGCGACTTTGTTCCCGTGACCCAAAATATTACTTCCTTTTGCTCAGTCGGGTAATAATAGTTGCCAATGTTACCCCTAAAAAGTGAAGTTTTATAATGTTAAAATAATTTTTTAGATCGGTTCAGTATTTGTTACACTCTTTTTTCTCTTTTTTCTCTCTATAAAGAGAAATAAAAAGAGGAATCTTTTTATTTCTCTTTATAACATTAGTATACCGGTATAGATACTAATACTTCGAAAATGACAATCCTTTCTATGTATCATAGATAGTAGATTTGTAATACATTACAGAAGGTTTGGAGTTTACTAGGAATTTGTATGTGATTTGTACAGCGCCACCTAGTGGTAAACTGGTTTTTCACGTTTACTACTAGGTGGCGCTGTATTATAATTCCTAGTAAACTCCAAACGCGCTCACGATCGAATGCGAAAAGAAAAACTCACACTTAGCACTCAGGTCTCTTAAGCAGGATAATTCAAGTCGCGGGTTTCTTTGGAGTTAGGTGATTGAGGAGTTATGAATCATTTACTTACGAGACTTAACTTGTCTGTCCGACTACTGGCCTCCTATTCTATACCTTTTTAAAATAAATAAATAAATATTCACGAGACAAATTACACTTACTCATTTAACCCCAAAGTAAGCAAATTATTTGCTTGTGTTATGGGTGTTAGTCAACGATACTAATACATAGACATACATATATAAATACTGGAATATATTTAATAAACACTCAAACCCAGAAACACAAACATTTATCCTCTTCATACAAATGCTTGTGCCCGTCGGGGACCGAACCCTAGCCTCGTCGATTGCGTAGTCGGGGTCGCTAACCACTCGACCAACGGGTCGGTTTTATTTTATTTATTTTGATTAATAACAACACATCGATAGTTATACTGTCATGTTTTCGAGTGAAAAGTAATAAAGTGTGTAAGGTTTACCAACTGTCCCAGCTGTGACCGCATACTACACAGACACGCCGCTATCCTTGCAGCTGGCTGTCTTTAGGTCGCAATCTGAAGTCAGCGTGCTGAGGGTGGGCAGCCGACAGCGGTGGCGCTCGCCGGCTACTACCACAGCTAAGCACCGATCACTGCGTGACACCGCGGCTACTTCCACCCCAAAACCCGCTTACTTTGACTTAGTTTCATAATATATTATTTCGGTACCAATTTAGAAAACGTCTAAACAAATCAATGTTTGCTCAAATTATCTCGTAAATTATAATAGCTGCCATTTGAATAAAATAAGTATAGATAGGCTGTTATTGTAGTATTTTGACAATAACAAAAGTATACACGTTCATGTCTTATGTATTGTACTCTTCTTATATACTTGCAACGAAAAAATGTCCATTGAATCCTAAGGTGGGTTTATTGTAAATTAAACTAATTTAATAATTCTTTTCAGGTAATATTTTTGTTGGACCTCGGTAGACTTTATCAATCTTTTTTTAGTTTAAGTTTGTCTAACAGCGTTCACACATTAATATTAAACATAGCACATAAACTACGAGCCTTAACACTCCAGCACACACAAACCCATTAAGCTGAATAAACAAACCGTAGTTAATAGCAAGTAGAGCGTAAAATGGAAAATAAATATGTTGTATGTAATTACGTAACGCAATCAGTGCCGCGTAACGTACCAGTTAATATAATAAAATTGCGAATGCGATGTGAATTGAAATCGAATTGCAATCGGTTAAACATTTAAAGGTAATCGTGTCCGGCTCCGCCCCATCAAATATGCAAACCGCCCGCTCCGCGCTTAAACGTCGCAGCTAATTAAAGGCTCGCGGGCGGCGACCATCTTACGTATCAGCCGGATAGCGCTTTGTAAAGTTCGTTAATTATTAGCAGTACTGTTGATAACTAACTTATCAACCTTAGTATATATTTTGATTTAAAAGATCAGAAACACTTTATTAAATTACACTTTTTACAAGTTGTTTTGACGTGCCAGACGTGTCAAAGTTTATAGCACACTGAGAAGATCTGGCGAAAGGAACTCAGCGAACTTAATGTTGTGAGGTCTGTAACTACCATACGACATCGTCAGTCTCGGGAAGGCGAATGACTGATTATATACTCGTACCAAGTTGTATTACATATTAAATGGCAAGTTATATTATATGACTTGTCTACGGGTCAAAAGATTATATTGACTACTAGCTGTTGCCCACGACTTAGTCCGCGCGGACTTCGTTTACTCCGCGCAGCTCCTCCCCCATAGGTGCTAGCGTGATAGTATGTAGCCTATATGTTGACCCGACTTATTACTAATATTCATGCAAAATTGGAAGTAAATCCATGCACAGTACTCTTTGAGTTTACCCCGGACATACATGACTTTCCTACGATTTTATTATATGTATAGAGATTTGGTATTTTCAAATGAACAATAACATATTAAATTTATCTTTCACACAGCAAAAGTCATATACTACAAAAATCAACAGTCTAATTTTAAAATTCACTTTAAGTAAGTAGTACGAATTAGAGTGATGAATGCACGTACAAAGTCACCTAACCGTGTAAATACTGGCACGTGTTGACAGACGACTATCATCTTACAACATTAGAAAGTACCTGCACCTGCAGCCCGCTGCATTATAATAGTTTTTGGTAAATCCCACGAGAGCAACTTATTTTACCGGGATAAAATATATGTGTAATTTCAGGTCATTTTGTACATGTGGGCAAAATTTCACTCAAATCGATACAGCCATTTTTGAATGATGGAGTAACATACATCCATCCACATATACAAACATCCAAACTTTCGCATTTAAAATATTCATCTATAATTTAACCATTCATGTCATAATATATGGGTAAAACGTGAATTTATTGCGATTTTTGTATATTCAATTATAAAAAACATTACTATTTTAACCACTAGTGGCTAGATGAACAATTTAAATTAAGTTAAAGTCAATTTTTTTGACCACCCCGTTGGTCAAGTTTGTCGACCCTGACTACGCAATCGATGGGGCTCGGGTTCGATCCCCGACTTGGACAAGTATTTGTGTGATGAGCATAAATGTTTGTATTTCCGGGTTTGGGTGTTTATTAAATGTATTCTAGTATTTATATATGTATTTCTATGTAATAGTATCGTTGACTAACACCCATAACACAAGCAAATAATTTGTCCCGTGAATATTTTTTTTATTGAAATTACCTTTACTTTTGATGGATGAATAAACTTTATAACGGATCGAAACAGAATATTTTATATCTTTCACAGATTATATAACTAAATGTCACTAGATTTTTTTACTTTTTAGGAAAAGAAGATTGATGGGATAAGCCTAAAAGCCCTACAAAAATAAAGCGTCGGTCGAAATTATCAAATTAAATTAATGTACAATAAGTTCATATTAAAATTTAACGGACACTTTAATAGCAAGTATATTTACATGGAACTAATCAAAGCTGTATTTGTTTTATTTCTAAATCAACCAAAGATTTTTCTTTTCTACCATAAAATTAACACTTTCTTTTATTTTTGATCAACTAAACACAAATAAGAAAAATGTCAGATAGGTAAGACGCAAAACGGTAAATAAATTATTATGTAAAATGCAACAAAAAAGAAATACTTATTATTATAGTTGAAACTTACAACACAGAAGGCTGTATAAACAAAATAATTTTAGTATCTTCCTAAAAAATGACTGTGATTTATTTAATCTGTAATCGAGGGATAGTAACCATTTTGCTTTGTTATTGTATTCGAAGGTTTTTCATCTTTTAATTTTTAAGTTCACTAATCAAATAATCTTCATGACGAGAGATACAAAAAATACGTTTTTGTTGCCGATATCTTGCTTCTAGAATTACGGCTTAAAATAGTATCTAATAATTGAAATCAGAAATCAGAAATCAGAAGTGCTTTATTCAATAAAACTTTTTACAAGTTATTTTGACGCGTCAACATTTTTTTTAAACTACTACCGGATCGGAAACGCGGCCACACACTGAGAAGATCATCATTGAGAGATTGAGAAATTATAATCATCTTTATAGGTTTTTCGTGAATTGCAGCATTCAAAAGTATCCGTGATACAATTTATATTTCAGAAGTAATTAGTAATGTCTTACAATACGATAAGCGTCTATCATCAAGCGATCGTTTCTAGGCAAACTTTGTGTAGTCCCTCATCAATCTACTTTTAAGATTATTTTGTATATACATACAGCTTGTGTGTTGTTAGTTTTGACTATTTATAATAAAAACTTCTCATTTTCTTGCAAGTTATAACATATTTTGGTAAACATTTTGCTTCTTACATATTCTACACTTTCCTAACTTGTTTTGTTCGTAGTAAGTATAACA
The DNA here is from genome assembly GCA_036924255.1 of Apodemia mormo. Lineage (NCBI taxonomy): Eukaryota > Metazoa > Arthropoda > Insecta > Lepidoptera > Riodinidae > Apodemia > Apodemia mormo. The sequence goes on along the minus strand of JAUPFN010000014.1, from coordinate 38,406,986 downwards.
AAGTGTTACTTTAATGGCAGAAAAGTTAGATCTATGTTGTAACAGTGAGAAAAATTATATAAGTTTGAGGAGTTCAATTTCATTGTTAAAAATACATTATAAAAATAAATATAAAAAAATATTTTTAATAGCGTAAATCTTACAGTTGAGCTACAGGTTGTTAGCGTAACAAAGATAGAAACCTCTTTATAATACTTACCGGTCCCAACACTGCCGTCTTCTGTATCTGACCCTTGATCCAGGATTGTAGCAAAAGCTTCCTTAGCAGATGGTCTCTGCTATAAAACCATTTACAAAAGGGCTATCGGGACAATCATTTATGAGTCCACACCTAACATGTCGGTAATCTCATGACTCATGACCTAAGCCCAAATATTTATATAAATGTGAGTGGTTACGCAAAAAGGGACCTCAAGGGAAAATAATTGATTTCGAGTAAATCACGTTTAAAATGTTAAGTCGAAATGAGTTTCGCCACGAGTGCGGGAGAGAGGCGCGGGGTGTTTTATGTTAGTGTCGTTAGTGAGCGACTTCGTCAGTGAGAATTAGCACGTGTTTGCGATAGCTGAGTGCTAAGTGTGAGTTTTTCTTTACGCATTCGATCGTGAGCGCGTTTCGAGTTTACTAGGAATTTGTATGTGATTTGTACAGCGCCACCTAGTGGTAAACTGGTTTCTCACGTTTACCACTAGGTGGCGCTGTACAAATCACATACAAATTCCTAGTAAACTCGAAACGCGCTCACGATCGAATGCGAAAAGAAAAACTCACACTTAGCACTCTGTATTATTGGTGACTTATTTATTCGTCTTTTACTTGTCTTTATGTGCGCGCTAGAAAAAGAAACTAGTGTGCGCTGTGTATAAGGTGTAATATTTTCAAAACTGCCTCGGCTTACATAAAAAATCATTAAAAAAAAACTACGGCACCTAAAATTATTTTGATTAGAACAAAACAAAGATGAAGGACCATAGAATCAGAATTTATCAAAAAAAAAACCGTTTCCAATCCCTTCAGGTCCCTTTTTGCGTAACCACTCACAAATAGTTTTTCTTTTCGACCTCAATACGTTTTTAAATTTACTTACATAGTAAGGGACATTTATCAAAACTGATAATAACAAAATTGGGAGATACAATTTGGTGTGATAGCTACATATGCATCATCAACATCCAAAATCTAATTATACCGCTTGATAGCTAAAAAATCAAAAAAATTGTTAATCTGAAGGTGAACGACATTTTGCAGGGTGTAGAATAGGGAAGTGCCGCCATTTTTAGGTGATTTCACTGAGATACATAACTTGCATTGTGTATATATTTTGATTCGGGACAGCTATGACGTTCGATTAGGTTTTATTCGACAGATCTTGTAAAGATTTATCGATTGTGTGATTAAAAAAATAATTTTAAATGTTAATAGTAAATATACATGGCAAGTAAATGAAAAAAAAAATAGGAAAAAATTGTAATCGGCCAAAAATATTTTAACAAGATTAAATTAGAAGTTCCAAAAACCCCTGAGACATTTTCTTGTCCTTAGACCGCAATTCTGTTCCATGTAAATCATTTTAAGAATAAAACGTGAAAGAAGCTGATGATCTTTGAAAAGTAATCCTGCAGCATCAGGTTAAGGTTACCATGGTTTCTTAATCAACGAGCTTGGGCCGATTTTTTGCAAGTTCTTATGGCCTCCTTTAAGCTTCTTCACGTAACCTTGGAAATAATTTTGATTTATAGTACCAATTTGTCAAAATATAACAAATTAGACCACACTCGATGGGCTTATTTTTTTATATCATAAGATAGCAAACAAGCAGATGGGTCTCCTGATGGAAAGAGTAAACCGTCGCCTATAGACACCAAAGGTGTTAATGGTACGTTGCTATCTTGTGGCGAGGTCTAATGCCACATGCATAAGTTTACCGGCTACCTTACCCTCCAAACCGAAACACGACAACGACAAGCACTGACGCTGACGCGGCAGGAATAGGCAAGGCCATGGTACCAGACCCGGGCGAGACAATGCAGAACTCTACTATCTAGTAGCCACGACAGTAGTGACTCGCATAGCCAATTGGTCGCCTTTTACGACCTGCCTGGCAGAACGTCAGTTGGTCTATTCTTCACAAGAGCCCGGAACCAATACGGGGATATTATTTATTTAGTTTAGCAGTTCCATTGCTATTTTTTAGTTCTATTACCCTGTTACCTGTAAATCTGCTAGCAATAAAAGGCAAATATATCAGTCCAAGCTCGAATGGCCACCTTCATGTTTCATCATCAGAGCCTAGAAAGCATGGAGTACCTAAGAGTTTGTCAAAACAAATCGAATTAGCCCACACTCCATAAGTTCAACCGGTTTAGCTTATAAGTTCTCAAAGACTTCTTTCAGCTCTATCATCAAACACTGGAAACCGTCCGGCTCCAAAATCATTAAAATAACGAAGCAAATAAGCCAAAAATATATGGTGTTACTTAATTGTAATACAAAGTTCCAATAACCTCCTCCTTACTTACTCATAAGATCCAGAAAGTCATCGACCACCAGAGTTTACGTCAAAACAGAACAAATGAGTCCAAATTCTTTATAATTTATCTTGTTTAGTTTAGGAATTTCCATCGCCAACTTACAGTTCCCTCATCGGACCCTAAAAATCATCCAGCACCAAAATGCATAGCAATACCAACCAAATCAGCCCACACTCGATGAGTTTATCTAGATTAGCTGAGGAATTCACACAACATTAGGCTCTGGAAGCCATTCTGCTCAAAAGTCGTTATAAAATCAAACGACCTCAAAGTTGATGGTATTGCTCCAATTTATTCTAAAGTTCGCATTAATTATCTCCTTCTAGTTCCATCATGAGATCCTGGAAATTATCTAGCACCGGAGTGTGTGTAAAAACGGAAGGAATGGGTCCAAACGTAGAAGGGTTTATCTAGTTTAGTTTACGAGTTCCCATCTAGCAGCCTAGATCTAACACCAAAATATTAGTCAATACTTGTATTTTTTAATTACTCAACAAAGTAAATTAATTGTGTTAGCACTTAATTGTCTTGACAATTAAGTGCTAACACAATTAATTTACTTTGTTGAGTTTAGAAGTTCACTGTTCATTTTTTTCGCGATTTACATATGGATTTGGGAATTTCTATCTTTAGAATCTCGCCATTATGAGAAAGAAATTATTCAACAATACAGACATACAGATTCACAGATACACACCTAAAACTTATACTACTCCTCGTTTTGTGGCTAGCTGTCGTGCGGACGGAGGGGCGGATCCGTCCGCCCCTCCGTCCGCACGATAGCTCGGAGACCCTTAGTATATGAATAGTAATACTATAGAAGGTAACATAACATTTTGAAATATATTTTTTCCGGGTAGCTTCCCTATATGTAAAGTGGGGATGTTAATTTTTTGCTCACGTATCCCACAGTGTGGGGGGTATTGTTAGATAGGTTTATAAAAATATTGTAGGTTTGTAAAAACAAGGTTTCGATTAATTTTTGTTAGAGTCAAGTGTAGGCTGCCCCCTTCTGCAGGCTAAACGGTTGGTTTTGGGGTTGGGAAAAAAATCATGGAAGTAGTAAATTTTAATATAATGAAATTAAAAGGAAAACTATCACGGCTTAGAAGGCTTTACAAGTTTTTAAGTAATAGTCGACCAACTTATAAAATGTACTTAGGTTTTTATAGGCGGTGAACTTATGGTGCGGTTACACAATTGTCATCGACGTTGAATAGCTTAAATGGTCACAGATAAAACTATGAAAGGCCTCTTCTTAGTCCACAGTACTATGATGGGCAACTTCGGAACCCTACATTGCGCGTGGCCTGATAAACACTTTACCAATTTTTTAATTTTTAAATGGTTCAAATTAAATAACCTTCGTGATGAGATATACAAAAACGTATTATAATATCTATGCTGACGATAAATTGCGACGTTAATGGCTTAAAATAGTTTGTAATATTGTGAAATTAAGAAATATTTTTCATGTAGAAAAGTTTTTCGTGAATTTAAGCATTTGACACCATATTCATAAAGGACGCCATAATGAATGGTTCGTCACCAACGTGGTCCCGCTCGCTGCGGTTATATTCAGCCGCGCGATATGTAACACAACTCAAACCGCAACGCGTCATTAACATATTATGCCTAATAGGAGACTGTAATAGGCCGAAACTAAAGTTGCTAAACAAAAAGACGAAAAAATACCCATGACAGCCTTTTTAAATACCTAACAAATAAAAGTTAAGTAGCCTGCAGAAAGTGATCGGGTCTTACTGCGTAATCTTTTAATTCTCTTAACGTTGTCTTTAAGCTAATAATCAGGCTATTATGACGAGATAACACAAGATTAAGAGTTTTATCAATCAGATATATAAATGTAATCCAATGAATAACAAATAATCAGAAGATTTAGAAATACGAAAAGTTTTTTTATAATAATATTGTGATTTTTTATTAAAGTATTTTAACGGTGATCAGACGATTCATTCGGGTCCTGCAGATGTGATGAGGTGTTAAACGTTTAAAAGACAATATTGTGTATAAATAAGCCTTACGGTTGTAGAAAAAAATATATATTAAAACGTGGTGCCCCTTTGTGTGAACGGTGGAGTATGAAATTCGGCACAGTTAAAGTTTAAATTGTGGGAGACAGCAGAAACCTAATTTTTTCCACTAAAATACCTTGGAAATACATTAAATTAATAAAAAGAAACATTACACCTTAGATAAATAATTGGTCTCGCTGTGCTTGACTAGATACCGCCGACGTACTTGTCAAATGCGGCAACAAATACTACGCCGAAACCGGCGTACCCGAATCAGTCACCAATCACAATGCAAGCTCTAAGAGCACACTAATCTCTGTTATCCATTTGCACACTGTCATATCACACACACTACAGTATTGAGTTGCCGCATTCACGGAGTTGTTGTTTTTAGATAGTGCGGTAACTTGTCAAGCGCCGCGAGACCAATTATTTATCTATGCATTACTCATAACATGCGTTCATGTGACATACATGTAACATACACACATGTATACTTGCTGTTTTCTTTGCGGTTGAAGTCATGGTCAAACTTAAAAGAGATTTTATTGTTAAGTTTATGGTCGAATTTTGGCCACAGGCGGTCGCTATTATAGAAAAACACACGATACAATTGATTTATTTGTATTGTTTGCTATTTGCTTGTTTGCTATCTTATAAAATAAATAACAAAAGAAAAAGCTTAGAATCTGGTAGTCATGCGAATATTAGCGGGCCTAAGCGAAACACACACAGTGCCGGTTGTCATAAAAAAACACGTTATCAAGCTGGTTAAATGCGACGATAGGATCACCACCCGTCGCGCCGCCACCAAATCGACGAATGGTTCTAAGGCGGAACGTATATTGACGTTCAGTTTGCACTGCCTGCCTAGTAAGAGAATCGACGTCATTATATATAATTCAATAAAGTAGTGAAATGTAAGTCTACTTTAGAGCACACCGGTCCTGTAGAATATTGTAGGAGGCGGGCGGGCGCTCGCTGCAGTACCTCACCGAGAATTCCCCGCGGCCACCGCGTAACCGGGACGCCCCCTGCCTCCGATATATTACAATAGCCGTGTCTTGTAGCGTGAGACACGGTACAGATAAAATACAATCCAGTTAGTGGTGAAATTGATACGGTAATTCGATACGAACAGTTAAAAATGTTGTGATATAATCTACATAATATATGCAAATAATAAACTTGCGCATACCCTACTTTTGGTTGCCCACTAAAACCCGGGAGGGGTTTTAGGGTTACGATTATAATTCTCAGTCGGCAATTCAAAAATATGTTTATTCAGTTTTCTGTTTAATTATATTCAGTAATCTGTATAAAAACATGTTGCTGAAGATGAGATAAGTGCCCTATTGGCAATAGGCTTGCCACCTATCATATTATGAGACTAATGCCCGTTTTCACCAGAGATCCCTATACTATACCTTAACTAAGAATCCCCTCAGCTAACTGCCCCTTAAAATTTAATTAACCCTTACCTATATTCGTTTTCAAAACGCTAAAGCACTTAGTTAAGAGATCCCTAGTAAAGTGACAATTCATTTTTAGTCTATGATTTCGGAAAACCATACTTTTACCGATTTAGGTTGTTTGCTTATATTTTAGAGAAAATTCGACAAAAATGTAAGCAATGTAGTTTATTAATCATATAATTAGTACAATAATAATATTTTGCATTATATTTTTATGTATATATTATTTAAACAGATCTTCAGGCTTTACGTATGTTGAATTATGACTTTAGAGCAAAATGCTTCCAGTGGCTGATAATAGAGCTGGAATCAAGCGGGGACTAATTTAATTTGTTTTGGCAAACAATTTAGTGATGGACGATTTCTAGTATCTGATGATAGAATATTTTTTTTTTACTCACGGGACAAATTACACTTACTGATCTAACCCCAAAGTAAGCAAATTATTTGCTTGTGTTATGGGTGTCAGTCAGTGATACTAATACATAGAAATACATATATAAATACTTTTACATACATAATAAACACCCAAACCCGGAAATGCAAACATTTATGCTCATCACACAAATGCTTGTACCCGTCGGGGATCAAACCCGAGCCCCGTTGATTGCGTAGTCAGGGCCACTAACCACTCGACCGTGATAACCTTAACCTGATGCTGCAAGATACCCTTTAAAATATTATTAGGTTCATTCACGTTTTGTCTTAAAATGAGGCATATGTAGAAAAATGTCGATCTGAGGATGTTTCGGGGGTTTTTGAAATTCTTAGTTTTATTGAAACCTGGAAAGATGGCAGATAAGAGAAAGCGTGGCCAAAAATTTCCTCTAGAAGAGAAAGAAACGCTAACAAAACTGCTCTTCGAACATAGAGATACTATTTTAAGAGTACCTTCGACTAATCGTGGGTGTGTTTGTTTAACCTCTACCTATCTCTTCGGGGACACGGGCATGAAGATATTTTTTTAATTAAAAAAATTAAACCGACTTGAAATATCTGTTAACTCTCATATCTCAACAACTACTAAACCGATTTTGATAAAACTTAAACTATTCCCTAAATTGGAATACACATATTATAATTCAAAAAAAATATCTTGAAATGGCTTATAGTTCCTTAGAAATTCTTGGACAAACATACAAAAATATATAAGGTTCTTCCAAAACAGGCGAACATATTTTAAAACAGTGTTCAGTTTGTCTAACCAAAGATATCCAGCCAAAAAATAATGTGATTCAAAGGACTAAACCTTTTGATTTTTACTAACAAAATATTGTTTTCTCATAACGATTTACGCCATTTTGTATAAAATAATCCACTTCTAACGCAAAAGTAAATAGTGGTAGTAGTAAGTGCTAATTAACCACAAAGTGGATTATTTTATGGATAAATGCGTAAATCGTTATGACAAAATATTATTTTATTCATAAAAGTCAAAAAGTTTTAATCCCCTAAATGACGTTCTTTTTCGGGATATTTTTGTTAGATGTACTGAACGCTGTGTTGAAATATGATCACATATTTTGGAAAGACCATAATAATAACAATATTACACTTACGAAAGTCAGTACACGTGCTTGGATGTCTAATTAGATTAATTTTATCATACTCAAATATTATCCAATTCTAACAAGGTAACAACAGACATGTCAAACTGATAACCTACATTTTTCCGTCGGTTGAAAACTATAATGTTCGTAATCGTAAGAAGTGGGGTTTATATACATATATAGTTTTTTTTAAATAAAATATTATAGATTTATATAACTATTATAGTATTAATAAAATATAGTGGCGCTAAAAATGATGTAAATGTTAAAGTAAGAAACAAAATTACGAGCGTCGTATCAAATGCCAAAACAATAATTGCTTGGAATTAAGGAGTCTCCCCTGTATTAACGCTTTGTGATCAGTTTCAAAGAATTGAGAGAATGAAAACAAAGATGTGTTTTAATACAAATTATTTTCGGTTTTTGGGCGATGCTTTTGGAAATATTTTTCCTAAATTATTTAAAGCTAATTCTGATTACTGTGTAGTCAAGGTTCTTCTTCAATATCCGATTCGGCTCTATTTACAGGTGATAGATGCCGGCGGGCAGGACTACATTGGATTATTTTTATTTTACGTGTATTTAATAGACAGACAAATAAATAAAGGTTATCCATTTCCCCTTAAAAGATAATTTAAGTTAAATACAAATCAATCAGTAAAATATGTATTTATATATTTTACAAAAACTATTAAAAAACCTATAAAAGTGAAATATAATAAAAGTAACCTTTGATATATAGAGTTGTCTCCAAATAACAAAGGCAGCCACCTCGTTGTCTATGCAAGTATTGCGATACCAACTTCATAACCCCTCAACTCCCCCGTGATCCACAAACAAAGCCGAATAATGGCGGGGTAAAACTATTTTTCACTATTCGCTGAATTGCCAAGAGCTCCATATATTTGAGGGGCGGCTGAGAAATAATATTTAAAACTATACATTTTCTTACTTGCCAGTGACGCTGGTCATCGATTTACCTGTAAAATTAAAAATATATTATTATTGTAACAATTCTAATATCACTAAAGAGGATATTTGATTTGAGAGTTTGATTTTTTGCTAATCGTTTTAAAAACAGCACCAATGCTAGCGTAAGTACGGGCTTAGACAAAGTAACGTAGTTTCGTAGTGAAACGATATCTAAATTCGTCACCGTTTCTGAATATAACGATATCGATGTCGATTGACTACGCGATTTGGCGCAGCTTATGTCAGTCATGCACAACATGTTATTTTTTTCTAACTTCGATATCGTTTTTATGTTGTTATTTCGTCTAAACTCCCTGATATGCCTCGACCGACGCCATTGTAATACTATATAATGATGACGCGGGCGGCGGTTTTTTTTTGTTTGGAGTTGTTTGGCGGCAAACGTTTGTAGCGATATATATGCGTGTTTATAGCGTTACAAACGCAAGTCTTGCGTTTATTGGGCATCCTGACTGCGCTGCACGCGCGTCGTCAGCGCTTAAAAGAAGGTGGTGTGCTAAGATCCCATAGTCTTTTATTTTATGAATGACATATGATATTGAACATCTTAAAAATTTAAAGATTGTCGTATATCAATTAATTCATGCCGAATTCAGGAAGCTCCTTTATAGTGTTTATTTTCCCTGTATTGTTTCTACTTCTTACATTAATGATTACACCGTGTTCTACTCGAGCAGATCATAAGAGATAAGTAAAGAGGACAGATTACAAACAGAAGAAGCGGTTGCTTCAATACTCTCAAAAATTTAAGAAAAGATTTCATAACAAGAAACAGGATGTAATAACAAATTTTGAGGATCCGTTCAAAGAATATCTTGTATATTAAACATTTTCATTTCTCGGCATTCCAACAGCGTTGTTCGTTCATCACAATTCCGTAGTAAACAAACATTTTAAGGCACTTTTTTCAGAGAGCCTTCAGTTCGCGCCTGCACAAATTACTTACGTTACGAGATGTTTTGTTTTTTCAAAATAAAATTGTACTCTCTTTAATAAAACTCCGCTGTCTTATGACATTGGATAGCCTTGGTTGAGATCTGTGGAAAATGTGTTTTAATATTACCAAATATATTTTTTAGCTTAGAGAAAATTCTGAGCTAAATTGAAAAGATCGACTGGAGGGAAATCGCGTAGTATTAAGATACAGAGTGTTGTCTTGTGTTTTACTAGTCTAGGATTTGCACACACACACACACACACACACACACACACACACATACACTAGGTGGAGACCACACAATTCCTATAAATGAAAACATAGCTATTCTTTCCATTTAAAAATCGGTAAAGTACGTATCGAGGCAGGCGTAATGTAGAGTTCCGAAATTGCCCATCACAATAATGCTGACTAAGAAGAAGTCTTTTATTGTTTCATACTATGTACGGTGTAACCGTCGCATATTACAATTCATCATTTTACACGACACATATTATTCATTACAAGCTGTAGCCGCGACTTCGTTCGCGTGGAGAAATTTCTAAAATAAAACCCGTATGGTTCTAGTTCCCGTGGGACTTTCGGAATAAAAACTATCCTATGTCATTTTTCGGGTATTAACCTATATCTGTACTAAATTTCATCCAAATCGGTTTAGTGGTTTAGGCATGAAGACAGACAGATAGACAAACAGATTTACTTTGGCATTTATAATATTAGTATGTATTATTTTAATTGTTATAATAAGACAGTTCGCAGACAGAGCTACGCGTCCTAAGAAATCATTAACTATCAAGTGTATCAATATTTAATCAATATAAAAATCAATAATCAATATAGTTTTTCAATATCAACCATCAATCTAATAGTGTATTAGTTATCAAGAACCCGTACATACTGTGAACATTTAACCTATTTAACGTCAATGACAAATATATCTGCATCACAGGTTTGCCGCCTCCCTTCTTCAAGTACATTTTATAAGTTGGTTGACTATTACTCGTAATCTTGTAAAACCTACTTAGCCGTGATAGTTTTTCTTTTAAATTACCATAAATTTTTTACCACCTACAAAACCAACGATTTAGCTGGCAGAGGGGCTGGGGGGGGGGGGACACTTGGCTCTATTAACAATTGGCACATTTTTGCTTAATATTTCAAAAATGAGTCCCTAAATTAAAAATTTGTTCTCATAAACCTACAATATTTTTGTAAAACATCCAACGATATCCTACACTACAGGGTAAATGAAATAAAATTAACATCTTCGTTTCACATGTAGAGAAGCTACCCTAAAAATTAATATTTTTAAAGAGTTTATTTCACTACAAAGAGTGTACATATTAAATAACACGATAGTTAATGGTTATATCGACGGTCTTTACGTATGAAAGAACATGCCAAAAACAGGTTTACAGGAAAGCGTAATCAATGTTCAAATCTCACTCGAAATAATTCTATGCATAATTATAAAAAAAATTATGTATGTAAAATTATTATGAAATAGTATGTAAGTATTTTTTTTAATATTGACCAGATAAAACTGATATGTGACTCTTTTTACATTGACGTTCATATCAGACAAGTCGGACATACCGCCTTATACGCTGAAAACAAAAAGCTAAAAACATAATTCGATATCGATTCGATTCGAAAACATAAAATATAAATGTTTTATAAAAAATAACAATTTATTATATTTTAAATACCATACCTTAAACAACTTAAGATCACCACCCAAACATTTTAAAAATACATTGATAAAGACATGTTGCTTTAAATTTTAAAACGAGCATTTTAAAAATACAGTATAAAACTATAAGTATACGGTGTGTAAAAAAAGCCTTATCCGATCCTCAATGGCATTATTTGGTAGCTTAATACAAACATATCTGTGCCATTATTTTATGGATATTGATACATACATTTTCAAAATATTTGATTGGTTTAAGGGGAATTTGCTCAATTTTAGTACTAAAACGAGGCACTTTAAATTACGATATTTTTCTTATTTTAATAAAAAGAATTACTTTAATATTTTTTTGACAATGCCATTGACCTATCTGTATTTTTTTTATATCATGAGATAGCAAACAAGCAGATGGGTCTCCTGATGGAAAGAGTCAACCATCTCCTATAGACACCAAAGATGTTAATGATGCGTTGCTATCTTGTGGCGACGTCTAATGCCACATGCTTAAGTTTACCGGCTACCTTACCCTCCAAACCGGAACACGACAGCGACAAGCACTGACGCTATTGCGGCAGGAATAGGTAAGGCGGTGGTACCAGACCCGGGCGAGATAATGCAGAACTCTACCACCTAGTAGCCACGATGGTAGTGACTCGATAGCCAATCGTTCGCCTTTTACGACCTGCCTGGCAGAACGGCAGTTTGTCTATTCTTCAAAGGAGGCCGGGACCAACACGGCGACTCTGTATACCTCTTTCGGATCGGACAGGGTTGTTTTTACAGCCTTTATATATCCGCATCTATGACACCTATTGTTTGTAGTTATTACACTTGTTCTATTATTCGATTTGTATAAGTAGCGAAATACATAAAATTAAAAAGAAAACTTATATAGATATGAGCGTTTGGACAATTTAAAGCCATCTAGTAATAAAAAAATTACATTTTTGACATGTCCTTATATACGTAGGGCCGTTCATATAAAAATTATAATAGAAACATAATATTGCTTAACTGCACAGCAAACCATAACGGAACTAGTGTGGTAATATTCGAAAAATATAGTCACTGCGCGGGCAACAGGCATGCGCTTGGGAGACACGTGTCGTGATAGCAAATCGCTGTTTGTAAGCAATCAATTTCGATATGTATCCGGGGGTATCAGTACTAAAAAATTTTAATTGGATAGTTAGATTAAAACTTAAGTAGGTAGCTACATTTTTACACATTCGGTATCAGAATCTAGTACTGAACCTAATAGTCCTGCAGTGTATACATTTTTTTACGTCAATCTGTATACAGGGTTATTGGAAAATACTTGCACCCTCTCAGGTCTATAAAAATAATATTATAAATAACAACTTCTATTCTATGACTTTTTACTAACGTAATATATTTATCAAATAAAGACTGAAATTAATTCAATTTGCTATTTTCCGCGAACTGTTTTATGTGAATTCCGCGATGCCGCCGTAAGAAAAGTTGCCGGTTTAATAAACGGTTAAAATACACCAATGATCAGGCCAAAAAACGGTACAATGGCGGTACAATTACCCACTCACATTGCAGCAAGCACAAAAACACACAATTTACGCACTCAACGCACGCTTCGGTTGCAAAGCAAAGACGTTATGTGAAAACACTAAAATAATACTTTAAGAGCCATTTCACAAAATCGCCCAACTGAAATTTAGGTATTTTCTAATCGATGGGAGAGCTGAATGTCGTCGTCTGTATAGTGCACCTAGTGCTGGTAAAATGAAAATAGTATTGATACTTTTAATACTTTAATTATTACTACGCGGTAATAATTTTGTTACACGGACGAGGAGGATTTTATAGTATTTTCATTTATTTATTTTTGAAATAAAAAATAAATGAATATTATTTAAGTGACTTATTTTTGCATAAGAATAGAATGGTTTTATTTTGTACCAATTTCTATAGGAAAATATTATTATTTGATAACAAAAAACCCAGTTAACGTTTCGTTAATTTTCGTTGAAATAGGCATATTTGCTTAATTACTCTGATATAGTTATAGATCTTTTAGGAAAAAAGTAATCCATTCAGGCACAGTTGTTGGATGTTTCTGGTAATTTAGTATTTTTTCTAATTAATTTTTTGATTCTAGCAGTAGTAGTAGCAGTAAACCTTTTGGAAAATAGCTTCCTTGCCTAATTGTCGAAACTTGATTTCGGAGAACATTCATTATAAGAAATGCAATTGATGATAAAAAATCTGTTTTATTGGGCCAATATTTAAAAGATTAAACTATCTAATGGTACCATTTAATTCAATAAAAGTACCTTATAATATGAAAAATTAGAAGTTGGAAAATTTTGATTTCTCGTCAAAAGTTGGTCTAAAGTGTGAACTGCCTCTTAATGCTGAAATTACGGTTTTAATTAAAAATGCTTTTGTCGTGTATGTATGTACGTCGTATGTGTATGTGAATGTACACTATTCCTGAAACACGTCCTTACGAGGTCACTTTATGTCATACGATGGCAATTTCAATTGAGCAAGGACGAACAAGAACGGTGACACCGTGTACTGGTGAACGATGATCTCAAATCGTAAAACTTCTGATAAGAGTAACTGTTCAGGGATATAATTGAAATAAATATATGTTTGTCATATTATTTATAGTTATTTGTCAAACCGGATTCTGTAAGAATGAAAAAATCACAACGAGTGGCAAAAGTTTGATTTTTGTCAATTGTTGAAATATGTCATATTGGATGTACGTACTGTCATATCAATTTTGAATATGAAAACTAAATGATTTAAGCGCTGTGAAATTGCATCAACTGACCTCTGGTTTCCTGTACCTCTGAAATCCTGCATCAGACCATTATCAAATTTAAATGGAACCTAACGAATATGACACCCTCCCAACAATAAAAAATGTTCAAAACCAGTTTAAAAAAGACAGCTTACTGACGTTATTGCGAGTATTCCATATTTCAGATATTTTCATAGCATTATGTCTTATGAAATTCTTCTCTGGGGAAATTTCCCCGAAATGAATATGATTTTTGTATTATAAAAGGGAGTTGTAAGGGCAGTTTATAATGTTGGCCCGAAATGTTGTCTCAGAAAAAAATTCAAAGAAATCAATATTTGCTAATGTAATAATATCACAGTAATTAATAGTATGTTCCAAAATATTGGCTCATTTAAGAAACATAGTAATGTTTATTCGCTAAATACGAGGAACAAAAATAATCTTGTTGCACGCAATTGGAAAAAGCATTCTCCGTTGTTTTAAACATATTGACGACAGGCTAATGACGAGAATGAAAATGATAAAAATAGATATACAATGAGTATGCGGAAGGACGTGGTACCGAGGAAGATCAAGACTGACGTACCATTATCACATTGATTGGGTACTGTCTGAAGGTGGATTCAAGAGCCTTTATAATCGACGTGTTTAAGGAGAGTAATGGATGTGGCGCAAGCAAGACAAATCTGCAAGGATCGTGAGATATGGCACTTGGTTCTCTGCGCTCAACCTGTGAGCAATCTGATTAGAAGATATGTATGTGCGGGTTGTATTTTAATTTTAGTTAAAAAATAGTAAAACAAAGCCCACAAAACATTCGATCTTTCTTGGTGGACACTTTGGAAACTTTTTATTTTTAATTTCATATCGAAAAAGATATTTAAATATTTTTCAGCGACGTATAAAAACGTCCCATTATAAACTTGCCCTATTTACCGTCGGCCTTAAGTCGTGGTTACATCTGGAATGACATATTTTATAAGAAAAGGCTTGATGGTTATCGCTCTGTAAAAAATACGCAGATATTACGTGAACGTATTAGCTATTATTTACGGGCCACTATCTACGGCGGATTAATGGGTAGATCTAACCAACTGACGCGCGACATTTATTTAAATGTAAGCCCAGGCTATACGTAGTTATAACTGAATACATTTTGTCAGATTAAGGTTAGGAGAAGCATGCGGTGCTGGTGATCGTAACTATTCACCACGACAAAACGGGCCACTCGTTAACAGTTACGATGAACGTTAAAACAGTCACACGTGGAAAAAAGAGGTGCTGATATATGGCCAATAATCAAATTTCAGGCTACTAAGACTCCTTCTTTTTTCCTACGCTGATGATACAGCTATAGTTTTTGTTAGATCCTCTTGGAAGGATGTAAAAAATCATTCGGAGAAGGGGTTACGTAGTGTGTCTAAATGGTTTAATGATAATCTTGTCTCATTGAATACAAGTAAAACAAACAATCTATGTTTTAGTATATACAGAAATACTCAACCTATTACTGACCCTGAAATTAGAATACACACGTGTTGCGAAAACTCTCAAAATAAAAATTGCCCTTGTCCAAAGATTGAAAAGGTAGAAAATGCAAAATATCTAGGTGTTACGTTAGACCAAAAGCTGACATGGCATTCTCATCTTGAACATCTAATGATTAGATTGGGAAAACTAGTGTGGATTTTTAAAAAATTAAGATATATAGTTCCTCAAAAAGAAGACCAATTAAACAAAACTCATCTATTAAATCGCATATATTATGCTTTAGTACAGGCCATACTAAACTATTGCATCCCAGTTTGGGGAGGTGCATCTAAGGTTAGATTTCTGGAACTGGAAAGAGCACAACGTGCCCTAATCAAAACTATGTACTTTAAAAGAATTGATTTTTCTACTAAAAAATTGTATAAAATTAGTAATCTCTTATCGATAAGAAAGTTATACATTAAAAGCATCATAATAAAAAAACACATAAATCTTCCATACAATCCAAGTGGAGAATATAAAAGAAAGAATATTTTAAAATTGAGCTTAACAAAAACAAAATTTGCAAGTGCACAATTCACTCACCGTTCAATATATATCTACAATAAAATAAATAAAGAATTAACCATATCTAAGAAACCATTGTACGAAGTTAAAAAAGATGTAACAGATTGGTTAAAGCAGACAACTTATGATGATATTGAAAACATTATTCTATAAATATATATGCTATATGTGCACACGATTTACGAATACACACACACACACACACACGCACACACACACGCACACACACACGCACACGCACACACACACGCACACGCACACATGCGCGTACATACGTGCGCCTAGATTCTTACGCAATAGTTTAGATTTATGCATTTTTGTTTTTTATGTATGTGTAAATAGCATGATATAATAATTAGAAAAACACATTTGTAATTAAAAAAACAAAAAATCTTTAGTTATAGGTTTATCAATATGTAACATAGTTATAGAGGAGTGGAGTTTTCTGACACAAGCTCTTATATGCTTAAAAGAAGACTTCAACAACAATCAACTGTTTATTTAACCTTATGTAAATAAAGATTATTATTATTATTATTATTATTAAAAAAAAGACTATTCCAAACTTTATTATCGCCCAATTAGGCCATTGATCTTGTTGGCCTGTTCTTTTAAGTTAAATTGGTTAAACATATATTTTTTTTATTTTACTTTACAAATAATAATAATATATTTGTAAGTTGTCGAGTGAAAATGTGTCTTAGTTCTTTGTAATTTAATGATTATCTTGAAGTAAATAAATTCAGTAATGACATATTGAGATTAGATTTATCTTTGATAATTCCGTTTACCGAGGGACACTAACAGAGAACTGTAATAACGCAAGCGACGAGACTCAGGTTTTATTCTCGACAGCGATAAGTATTTATGTGATTGTATGGCAGTAGTAGTTAATGTAGATATCTATTTTTTGGTTAGGTGTTTATGAAATATGTTCAGTATTAATACGTATAAGTATTGTTCAATAACAATGGTGTCACAACAACAATAATAAACAAACTTACTTTGGGGTTAGATTAATTCGTTTGATTTGTTCGCTGATATTTTAATAAACTAAGCGCATTAAACTTGCAACAATTTACTTCCTATTTCCAGTACCTCTGGAACTCTGCATTAGACATGCGGACAATTTAAACGGTAACCATCTCAAACAAGATGAGAATTATCAAAATCGGTGCAAAAAAGTATTGTGTTTTGAAGTAACCAATATTAAAAAAATACACTCAATTTAAAACCACATCTTTTTTGGAAAGTCAGTTGATAAGACAAAGTTCACCATACAGAAATTCAGAGCGCTAGTGCAATGCAGACTCTTCTGACACCTCGAATTCCTTGTACACGCGACACACACACATATTAATATGAAATTAAAACTTTGTACTCCTTTTTACGACTATTTTTTTTATTGTTCTATAATGGTCGAATTTTGACCACAGGTTGATCGCTAATCTATACATATAATAAAAGAGTAGAAAAGTGATTTCTGTACCTAACAGTTTTTTGAAAAATAATAATTGGGTCGGTTAATATTCCGATAACAGAAGCGAATAAATTAATTGTTAGAATTTTTGTCTGTCTGTCTGTTAGGTTGTGCGTCAATCACGCAAAAACTATTAGACAGAAAATAATTAAATTAGCATTGTGATAGCTAAGAGCCTGGAGCAATATATAGAATACTTTTTATCCCAAAAATTCATCACCGTTCCCGTGGGATAAGAAATGAAAGTCAAAACACATATTTAGCTTTAATTTATTAACTTGTAGTCTGAAACCTTTTGTTATTTTTTTTGATCGAAAGGTCTCTTAAAAATTGTCCCTTAAAAATTTCAAGGTCATCATTTTTGTAATTCAGAAGTAACAGACCTCACAAATTTCAAAGATTTCTGGGTGATAAATCCAATTAAACGTGACACCCGGAATGTGTAGAAACCTTTAAACGTACGGCTCATAATAAGTTAGCGTGAGCATTTCATGGTGTCTGTTTAACGACTATGGGAGAATCAGTTTAGTAATATACGTTTTTTAAATTTTACTATCTTAAAAATACTTAAAATATGTGTACGACGAAAGCCTAAAATCTTGACCTCTTATCTATTCTATACATACAATAAAAGAGTAGAAGTGTCTTTTGTACATAAGAGTTTTTGAAAAATATTAATTGGGTCTGTTATAAAATATTGATAACAGAGAGAAAAAAACCAATTATTAGAATGTTTGTATGTTTATTAATTTGTGCGTCAATCACGTAAAATCTACTTGACAGAAAATAATGAAATTTGGCATGGTGATAGCCGAGAGTCTGGAGCAACTTACAGGATAGTTTTTATCCTGGTTCCCGTAGCCGAAATAGAAAAATAATTCAGTTAAAATGCTTAATACTCGCAAGTTAAGTTGTAATGTTTATAAAAAATAACACGCACGTTCTGTATATATCTAGGTATGCGCACACAAATAGTTTTACTAAATATTTTTATTAAATTTTATTAAATAAGAAAACAATTTTCTCATCTATCTGTGTTGCGTCGGACTCGACATATGTACTATGTGTAGACTAGATGGTACTGATAACAATATAGGTATACTGTGGTACAGTGAGTAAATTACTATTTACTAAAGGAAACTGTATGTATTAAATAACAATAATCTATTCCTGAATTACACTAATTAATAATATATTTCACACATACGTACTAATTCCTCTCGGGGTAGGCAGAGAGTACCGTATCGTAAATCACATTTTATCAAAGACGTAAAAATAAAAAAAAAAACTGCTTGGAAAATTAAAGGACACATCATGTGTAATAAAATAATCATAAGAATAAATAACTTCGTTTTACAATGACTTATCCGTTATGACTATTTATAGTCATATAACTAAGCTTCTTTTTACTGGTCACTTTCTACGGCTCCGATTTGGTAAAAAATCTTTTTGTGTTGGATAATCCATTTATCGAGGAAGGCTAAAGTTTTGTTTTATTAATTATTGTTGTTTTGATAATTCTCCTAACTTTTTTTTTATAATAATAAAAATGTTGATCTTAATTTTATACCCTCTTAATAAAGTAGGTATAAATTAAGGATCTGACTACTTTCCAAGGGCAGATCCGAGGGGGTGGTTATGAGGGTCATGACTAGGTAGAGGTCTGGGTATGGATTTATTATTACGAGCAAATAACCATAGATCCTCTCTTGACTGAACCTCAAATATGTAACCCAAGTACCCAAGTGGGACTTGGGTACTTGGGTTATATATTCAACTATGAAAGTAGCAAGGGCGGATCCAGCCTTCGGGTCAGGAGGGATAATTAAATTAATTTAA
The DNA here is from genome assembly GCA_036924255.1 of Apodemia mormo. Classification (NCBI taxonomy): domain Eukaryota; kingdom Metazoa; phylum Arthropoda; class Insecta; order Lepidoptera; family Riodinidae; genus Apodemia; species Apodemia mormo. The sequence continues at coordinate 38,387,603 of JAUPFN010000014.1, read as the reverse complement.
GTCACTAAATAAGTTTAAAGTGACAGCATTTAAGGCGATTTGACATTTGCTAAACATGTTTAAGGGACTAAATGCATTTAAGCATTTTGGCGCAAGCCGCCCTTAGAGTTTAAAAAATGCTTTGAATGCCAATCGAATAATCAAAACCAAACATCGCGTTAAATGCTTACAGCTTTACAAAAATTAAAATGTTACTGTTTTTAATAAAACGCAGGTTTTTTTATCTCTTTAAATTCAAAACTCCAAGCTTAGGTTCATTATGTAATACTTTAAGGTTAGAATACCTAGACTGAGCGGGCAGGTTTTTGGATGAACTGCAGGGTCAACTGGTTTACAATTGTTTACTATAATTTATATATATGTAAATAATATATGTCTGTCTACCTAGGTCAGTCTGTCTACGTCTATTTGTTTGTTCCTGATAATTTCCAAAAAGGCTTAACCGATTTAAATGAAGCTGTATAAGGAGTAAATTATGCTACTATTATTTTAAACTTCGATCAGAATTGTACAAGATTCAGCGTTTCATACAAACGCAGCACAAAAGTATGGCGTGAGTTTACAATGCTCACCGACTGATTCTATATTCAAAAGCTTAAAAATATCGCAACGTCATAATAAGTATCTGTTATATGTAATAAATAGTTTTCATTTATTTCATCTTGCCTTGAGAAAAAAAAATTAGAACAATGAATTCATGAAGTTGCTTTGTTGATTAAATTTATAACTTATTTAACTCTATGGACTAGTTTTATGGAAAAACAACAGAAATGTCGACAAACTTTTTTATCTTCTTTCGTTTTTTAATAGGTAACTAAAAAATATTAGGCACGATTTTTTCCTTTTTTCCTATATATATGATATAAAATGACGATAATACAGTGTGCTAAAATTTCGTATGACGCCATTTACTCGAAACATTTGTATAAAAATATTTTTAGTTATTTAAACACTGTAAAAGTTTTTGTTTTGGATCAATGATCCCATTCTTATGCAATTCACTTAAAATAAAAAGTCGTTTTATTACAAGTTTAAAAATATTTATTTTAATATATAACTACCAAACAAAAATTATGACCGTGATGTCAAATGGACGATTATACCTACTTATTATTCTTATGAAATTAATTAGTTTATTATTTATAGTGGATACAAAGTTATTTAGAAAATAAAAAACAGTGTGTTGAATTTTCAAAAAATTAGAATATATATATATATATATATATATATATATATATATATATATATATATATATATATATATATATATATATATATATATATATATATATATATATATATATATATATATATATATATACTTCAAATTATCGCTGGATTTGGAATATCACGCACGGACACGGGGAGTATTTTAGAACCCTTGCTTTGTTAAATTTATATAATTGACTTTCCGGAAACTATCCAATATAAGTCATTCTTATTTGCTGATCACACTACACTCCTAGTTAAATGTAAAAATAAAAATCATTAAGTAAAAGGATCAATTGAAACCTTACTTGAAGTTTCAAAATGGTTAAAAAGTGACTTCACTAAAACAAAAATTGTTGAATTTCAAACATGTTACAGCAATAAAGTTAAAAAATCAAATATATTATTTAACAACATAAATATAGAACATAATGAATAACTAACTAAATTTCTAGGAATAATAACACAGGCCAACAATCTATAAACTTTTTCGATAATTTTAACTAATTCCTGCGTAATTTGGGGTCCTGATAAATAAAAAATTAAAATGAGGTCATCACCCAACAATCCCGATAAACCCACAAAACAATTTACCATATTTCTATATTAAAAAAACGATTATATACCAAAATGTATAATATATACATTTTTGACAATTTAAATATTTTGAAGTTTAAATTGTCAAAAATGTATATATTATTTAAAAGTAATAAGGTTGGCAAAGAAATAAAATGTTCTAAGGTTGATAATTATGATAATTTTTACCGTCATTTAATTTTTTTTTCACTAATTATAACCTAAATTTGTGTACAAATATATACTCAATTTGCTGTGTGTGTTTTATTAAATATTAAAATTATACAATATTTAAGCATTTTATAATATATTTCCACTGTGTTGGTCCCGGGCACCTTTGAAGAATAGGCCAACTGCCGTTCTGCCAGGCAGATCGTAAAAGGCGACCGATCGGCTCTGCGAGTCACTACCATCGTGGCTACTAGATGGTAGAGTTCTGCATTGTCTCGCCCGGGTCTGGTACCACCGCCTTACCTATTCCTGTGGCAACAGCGTCAATTCTTGTCACTGTCGTGTTCCGGTTTGGAGGATAAGGTAGCTGGTAAACTTATGCATGTTGCATTAGACTTCGCCACAAAATAAAAACGCACCATTAACATCTTTGGTGTCTATTGACTGTACCCATCAGGAGACCTATCTGCTTGTATGATGTAAAAAAATAAATAATTAATTAAATATGATTTTAGGCAAAAATATAACCAATCTATAAAACAATGAGTTGTTAAATTTGAATATATATAAAAAAATCCTATTTTTTTAAAGTAATCTGTATTAATAATATTATAAATGCGAAAATTTGGATGTTAGAATGGATGTTTGTTACTCAATCACACAAAAAATACTGAACGAATTTGTTTAAAATTCGGTACACAGATAAATAATGACCTAGAATAGCACATAGGCTACTTTTTATCCCGGAAAAATTAGGTGATCCCGTGGGATTTGCCAAAAACTTATAATGCAGCGGGCTGCAAGATGCAGCTTCTAAATTGATATGTTGCGAAAAATGACAGGTGATAAAAAAAACTGTTATGAAATACAAACCGTATTCATCATTCATCATAAAAAATATATAAGATTAGGTAAATTTGTTGAAAAAGTTTTCACAAACATTTATTTTGTTGGCTTGTGTAATTGACAACTATTGCAATTGGAAAGTGCACATTGATTCTCTTTGTAAAAAAACGATAGATTTTCTAATTACTTTTGTGCTATAGCATTCACTCCGTGCTTGGGAAAACTTGAAAAACTTTAAAAACAACAAAGAAAAATATCGACACACAGGAATTGAATCTACGTCCTATTCCCTAAAGCCGGGATGCTCTACCGCTGAGCTAGCGTCGACAGGCTATAACACAAAATAATTAGAAATACGAAAGTACTGATCAAAATTATAAATGTGAATTTCATCTGTAACGATGAACTTATTTAACTAGTTATACGTATGTATATCTAGCAATCAGTACAATCGACGGATTCGATCATACATATAGCATAGAAAAATTTCGCAAGATATATCGAATTTATCAAAATGTATCGAAAATATTGTAGAATGTTTGCAAGACTTATTAAGTTTTTCTCTTGTCCTGTCCATTCTCCGGTCTATTCTACACAGCGAAATGGATCAGTCAGAAATCTACAAATTAAATATTTTTTAATTACATCCATACATTTCTTGTTCCAGGGCAACCGATATTTGACAAGATCGTTGGTTGTTTGATTGTAAATATTGGCTAAGCGATAGAATATTTTTAATAACGATTTTGTATCGCAAAATGTAAACTGACATGTACTTACCGAAAGAAAGACACTCCTTCTGAAATCTTACTGATACAGTCATTATTTTCGCAGTTTTTAAACGCACACTGAGACATTTTGACACATCCGCGGGTTATCACTGATTGGACGATACTAAACGCAAATAAGACCACATATTTATTTGTGCTCTTATTTCGTTAGGAACATTTGAGGCCGCGATCTTGAATCTTGTACATTTCTGATCGAAAATTTTAAAAATATTTGGCTTTCCGTAAAAAAAAATTAGATCTTAGTCCACGCGGACGAAGTCGCGCGCACTGCTAGTTATTAATAAAACGTCATCGTAGCCTGCAGCTCTACGTTGAACTACTCTATTCAAATGATTCACATATTTTGTCCTACAAAATAAATCACGCTACAAAAATAGCTACGTGCTACAAGAATAAGTTACGCGCTACAGGCTACGCCATACAAAACTTGCTACGACAGCTTGTTTGTGCTTTTAACTAGCGACCACATTTGATCATTGAGTAGAGGAGTTAAATACATTTACTGAAATAATTTGCGGTTGTAAAATGAAAGCTTTAAATTCGTGTCATATTTATTTTATGATAAGAATGTCAGTAACTGAACGTTATTAGGCATTCTTTCCATTGCATACACCAGTGAAATGAATTAGCCACTTTAAGCGTAATAATGTAATAGGAACGCTTTTTAAAAGTTCAGTCCCGTCTTAATTTCGGCGTTTTTGTTCAGTACTATCCATTGATTAGTCAGTCGGCGAGATGGGTGATGAATTTATTTAACTAAGGCTTTTGCCATTCTTAATGACCATCGTTAATAGTTGAGATAATGGGTATCAACAGATGTTTTGGAATGTAATTAAGTAACCGTGAGGTAAAAGTAAGGTTTTCTAAAGTAAAAGTAAGTATAAGAAAACGTTGTTAATATTAAGTGTTGAAGTGTCTAAACTTTTCAACTAAATAAATTGATATGATCATGATCATCATGCTGGTTACCTTACGAGGCAAGCAGGGTCAATAGAACGTCAAGAGATGCTGCGGTTAACCACTATTCACTCGTTTGTAGATCAGTGGGGTAGGGCGTGATCTAATCACCACATTTTGCTAACTCATAAAGAATAACAAAGTCATTATTGTGTTATTCGTCTGTTTATTTACAACCAGGTTTGACAGCCTCACGTGGTGTGCTCACTTGAAACTCAGTAGTGTTAACAAAAATAAAATTAAAAAAAATATTTCAGACAGTGTATCGATAAAAATTATGTAAGTAACAGTTTTTTTTCATTAATAACTATTTATTTTTGTGTTATAGCACTCACCCCGCGTTTGGGAAAACTGGAAAAACTTTAAAAACAACAAAGAAAAATATCGACACGCAGGGATTGAACCTGCGTCCATTTCCCTAAAGCCGGGACGCTCTCCCACTGAGTTAGTGTCGACAGGCTCGGCGTGGCGAAATTCTTCTTTGCTATATGATCGATTACGTCGATTGTACTGATCCCTAGGTATACGCATAACTAGTTAAATGAGTTCATCGTTACAGTTGAAATTCACATTTATAATTTTGGTTAATACTTTCGTATTTCTAATTATTTTTGTGTTATAGCACTCATCTCATTTGAAGAAAATTTAAAATAAAATGTTTTTTGACATTGTATTGAAATTTTTCGACTTATCGATTATTTAGCTAAAGCAATATTTTAGATCCCAAAAATTGAGTTGAATGCCATCATCGTTTTCAAAATATACAGCTTTTCAAAAATTAATATACCGCTATTTTTAACAAAATAGTTATTTGAACTGAAAAATCTATGCTTATATTTTTATTTTATCTTTTGAGCTTAAAATACTTTAATTTAGTGGGAATTCAGGGATGGCCCATAGGGTCAACCATTTACACATTTTTTTGTTATCAAACTACGTATTTATGGTTATCAGATTTTTTCCTGAACATGTGCTGTATGATATTTCTATGTACCAAATGTCATACTTCTAGGCCAACCGGAAACACCCAATAGTCTTTATTTCCCAAAAATGCGATATTGTCAATCACAATTTTTGGTCACAATGATTTATAAATTTGATTTCGTCAGAGATGTAAGAAATTATATCAAATACTCAGGCGTACAGTAACTAATTACTTGATGTAAATTTTACTTACTTTAGTCACAGTTTTTTTTTATATACCATAAGATAGCAAACAAGCAGATGGGTCTCCTGACGGAAAGAATCACCAAAGATGTTATGGTGCGTTGTTATCTTGCGGCGAGGTCTAATGCCACATACATAAGTTTACCGGCTACCTTACCCTCCAAACTGGAACATGACAGTGACAAGCACTGACGCTATTGCGGTAGGAATAGGTAAGGCGGTGGTACCAGACCTGGGCGAGACAATGCAGAAATATACCACCTAGTAGCCACGATGGCAGTGACTCGCGTAACTACTCGGTTGCTTTTTACGACCTGCAGAACAGCAGTTGATCTGTTCTCCAAAGGAGCCAAGATCCAACACGGGGGAGAACACACAGCTTACAGCTTACTTTACGCTTTCCTAAGAAAATGAAAAATGACAGACGGACCGATGAATTGAACGAACAAACGGAGAGATGAAACAAAGTGATTTTATAAGGGTTTCTTTGTCCCTTTGATGTACAGAACTCTTAGAAACAAAGAAAAGCAAACGCTATTATTGATAACTTTTGATAAATAAATGAGTTAGATTCAGACAATTTATAAAAATATATAACCACACCAGCGTGTCGTGAGTTATGATGAGCACTCGCGCGTGATGTTCAGGGCCAGGTCCAGGGGAGAAGAGTCTCTCCTCCTCCTCCTCGGGACAGGTAGCATACTGATGACCAAACATCGGTTTTTATCCCTTTGATGTTTTTGACGTCATTTGACAAGAATTGACCTTTTTGCCGCACCTTTTTTACAAGCTCTTATTTGAGTTGCGACTTTCATTTGTGAGCGAGGTGTTTATTTCAATATTTGCAAAAGCACCTTTAACCCACTTTGCGATCAAGCTACAATTTGTCATATTTATGTTAGTTTGACAATAATGCAATTTTATGGAACAATTTGGCTGATACGATGGGGTCGGAATGTATGGATAAGGACCCCCTGATGGCTAACGGTAGGGTGCCCGAATTCGAGATTCTTCTGATGGCCACTGTTAAGATAATTGCGTTTGGTCCAGTTCGTTAAATAGCTATGATTATTTTAATGACGAAGACAGAGCCGGGAGATAATAATAGATAATAATAGATATTTTGGATAAAAAATGCTAAGATTATCGATTTTGAGCTAGTTTGTTTAGTTCACGTGAGTAAAGATTGTTTAGGGATCTCCTTGATGGATCTTGTTAACATAATTGAGCTACAGTTGGTTTATTTTGTTGTAGCGAATATTTTTCAGTTTTGAAGTTTTTTATAACATTAGATAGCAAATAGGCAGCTGGTTTTCTTAGTAAAAAATATAACTACCGCATATAGACATCAGAGATGTTAATAGTGCGTTGCTATTCTTGTGGCGGGATCTTTATACTACATGTATAAGATTGCCGGCTTCCTTACTCTCCAAACCCGGAATACGACAGTGATAAGCACTAACGCTATTGCGGCAGGAATAATCAAAGCGTTAACATTGATGAAAGTGACTCGTATTGCCAATCGTCCGTGTTTTACAAACCGCCTGCAGAACGGTAAATGGTTTATTCTTCGTTTTTAGCGATTCGCCGTTGCATTGCATGTGAATTTTCTTTTTCCAACCATATACTGTTGCCATCTTCCATAAAGAAATGTTACCAGACCTGTTTTATTAATCAACGTAAGAATTAAATGATAGTCCGTTATTATGTATGTTTTTAAATAAATAAATATAATCACTGTGTCTGTTTTACTGATAACGCATAGTTACCTACCGGTGTTGGTTTACGCACTGTTTCCGATCTGAATCTGTGAAAATGTTACCAATCCATAGCAGAGTAGTCTTATGCAAAGCAGAACATTTACAGAATCGGAATATAATTTTGTCGGATTCGGATCGGACGTGGTGCGTGACCGCTCGTAAGTTATTCTCCCACTCACGGTAAATTAGCAGGTCAAGCAAGGCAAGCAAGTTTCAACACTAAACGAGAATGCAGGCATCAAATATCTCAGTTACAACCCAGAAAAGAACTTGGCTATAGGATAAAACATATGTTGCCATTTTGCGCGTTTTGTGAATTAAAGTTTGTGCATATGGATGTGAAGAGCCTGTTATAAGATTGTGTTATGTTATATGGGCCCCTGTGGTATGTTGCAAGCTGCTGAGTTGGCTGGCCGCTGAGAATGTGTGTGTGTGTGTGTGTGTGTGTGCGAACAAAAATATCTCCTGTTTAAAGAAGCGGAATGCGATGCCAAATATCTTGTGTATATTGTGTTGGTATAAATATCATCAAATTTGAAATCTAACAATCTTAATAATAAAATAAAAGTAATACCAGTTTTGTTCTAAATATCCGCAGCATGTTCTAAGTTAATAAATTTGCATGTCTATTAACGTTATTTCCGATTGGTTCTTGTTTTATTTAATCTTTTTAAATTATGAATATACGAACGGGCGCAGAACGTGAGCCGCCTGCTTACTCTATGCTTTTGGACTACTGCAGTTGTGGCTGTTACGTAAGAAATAAATAGCTATTGAAGTATAAGTGACAATGTAAAGTGCATGGAGGTTGTTTGTATTTCAAGAAAATACTAATATTACGTTTATTTTAAGCAGTTATGTAGGTATAGCCTACATAACTACTTAAAATAAATGTAATATCAGCTTTTTACAAACTACAAATCTCAATAGCTTTTCTGTCTCAATCAGGGATCGATCCCGGAATCTCATAATCTGAAACGAACATATCAATTTTGTTTTCATGGAATTAATCGTTGGTATTTTAAAAAGTAGGAGCAATGTGGTCAAAATGGGCTTACTGTTAGGAATGAGTGAAGCATAATGAGAGTCACATTGGTGAGGGCGTAACTCGGTGGTGACGGCAGTGATGATGCGAGTGATGCGCCGGCGCGGTAGGGATTTGATGCCTCGGTGAGCAGACACACGACTCACATTAAGACGGACAAACTTACTATTGTTTGTGTAGATACGCCGTAGAAGTACCGTGTTACAAATAGCTAATTTAGGTTGTCATACTTTTTTAAAATAAATAAACAGCTAAAATAAAACCCCCCTGTTCGCTTTGCTTCAGGTAGAAGTTTACAAACTTAAAGTAATACCAGCCCGTTGTTTATCTAAACTAAACCCTTATTAGTTTTCGAGTCTTTTACAATTAATTTCTAAGTAAGAAAGTGACAAGAGTGAGTGTTATCCGGTCTGATGTCACAGCACGAGCGGCGCAGTTTCGAGCGCCGGCGCCCGCCCTGCCTGGGTCAGGTCGCGGCATCAATGAAATGGCCCGATTAAAGCAGATCGTTTTATCGCTCCACCGATCACCGATACAACATGGCTTGCCAGAAATACATATAAAATTTCGCAATTTCATATACAGTTGTCGTAATGACATCTCTTTAAATACTTTGGTTGTATATTATCGTATGAAACACATCTTAATGCGTATAAAGCTTTTGAATGTCCTTCAGTTGCATGCTATTGTAATTTTTTTATATCCAATGACAATAAAACCTAAGATATAAAGCTATGCAAGTTTAACACTTGACACAAAAATTTAAGGCTAATCAATGTTCGGCTAAACATATGATGGGAGAAAAAAGTAGAAGTCCAGTCTCCATTTTTATCCTCTGTCCACCATGTTTGATGGTGGTGGGCGGTGTTGCCAACTCATAAAACTGGAGATGACGTATCGCTAAACATGTGGCACGACTGTTCAGCGCTGCTTCAACCGTACCTCTTTATTACTAAACTAATGAGATTTAAACTAATGAGATAGTTGTCACAAGGGAGCTTTATTTAAAAATATTTTTGTTTAAATATTTTAATGACGATAATATGTTAACCGCTAGCAAATATTGTTTAAATAATATATTAAAAACATTATTTTAAGTATATTTTAATTTTTTTTTGCCATTATATAAGTGTACAATAAAGTATTAAATAAAAAAAAACAAGCTCTATGGAGGTCAATGCTGAAAATTCATATTTATAATGAGATTACAAGAGAATAATGGTCCAATTCTCGTTCAATAAACATATAGGTATGTGATGAACACATACGTGTATTCCTGGGTTTGTATATTTATATTACCATATTTCAGCATATAATTATGTATTTCTATGTTTCAGTATAGTTGACACCCACCCACGTCATAAGCAATAATTAAAAATCCTATACATAGGTATTATAAATGTGAAAGTTTGTATGCTTAGATATTTAGATGATTGGATGTTTCAATATTTGTTACACAATCACGCTAAAATGGCTGGACCGATTTGATTAATATTAAGCTCACAGATGACCTAAAATAAAGCTATTTTAAGGATATTTTTTATCCCGAAAAAAATTGTTCCAGTGGGATTCACCTACAACTTTTGTAATGCAGCGGTCTGCCGGGCGCGGCTAGACAACAATAAAATATTTGTTTGCTTTGCGTTTAGATCTACTCGTGTAACTTGATATTTAACTTGATATAAATTTAATAATTAAATCTATTACACTGAATCCGTGCCTAAACAAATTATTTAGTTAAGAGCGATAGAATGCCGCGAATCACTTCACTCAATGTGTATATTTAAATAAACCTGTCATAAATGGACGAGTACACATTCCTCCACACATGAATAAATCAAACACATTGCGCAATCACAATGAATGGTAACGAGGGCGGCGATAGCCCCCGCCCCCCCCCTACCCCCGAACTTCCGCTCTCGTCGCTGAATATTCGGAGATGATTAACGCTTCTTATTTTCATTACTTATCGTGAGACAACGGAGATTTGTCTACGACATTAACATGTTTACGGATAGGCTCAAATAAATCAGGAACTCCCGTTATCTGCAGACATGTCTGTAGATTTGTCCGCACGGAGATATCGGTCTGTTGACGCATATACAATAATATTTATTCACCATGAAAATTGATAGTCTTAAATGATTAGCATCACAATGGTGCACGCTAGGCATATTCCGTTCAAAAGGCTTGTGCGTGTTAGTTCATTACCACTTTACAACTGAAACGGCTGTTCGGATTTGGATGAAATGTGGAACATAGATAGTCTACTTACAAATTTACATAGTTTATTTAAATAGCAAAATTGCATTGTTCCTGGGATTTACAAAAAAATGTTATTCACAAAATAGGGTGGGGGCCTGACAAATGTGTGTGGCGGTAATATTATTAATGCGAAAGTAACTGCAACGGTTCGTTTGTAGAGATTTTACGTCAAAGTCCGGTCTCATTTTGGTCAAATTAACCTGGATATAATTTAAAAACATTTTGTTAAAAAACACCATTTGTAGTGGTGTAATCGTGGGAAACGCATGTGTGCGTGCTGGTAAGCAACAAAATTATTTCATCACAAATCCCGTAATACCTCCATAATACGATACGCAGGAGTTATCTACTAAAGGCACTGTTAATAAAAACTTGCATGTATAGGCTCGGGCTGTGATTTGATATCATTTTCTTTCAAATTTGTCTGAAATGAACTGTCAGAAAAATATGATAGAATTTAGAGCAAGTTGCAATTTTTTTAAAGTATATTAATGAGACTATAGTAGAAATGAAATATCAGATATTATTTTGATCTGTCAGGTAAATAGTTACAAGTGTGACTTGGCTTTCTAATGGTGAAAAAGTTTCGTAAATCAGTTTAGTGCTTTTGAGTGTATTCATTTCAAAAAAACATACAAAAAAAAAACAAATCTCAATAATCTGGTAAAGTCATCGACACTTTTCTTGAGCGCTGCATTTGATTTGCTTATAAGTAAAGAATATGTCGTGTAACGTTCGCAATACAGATTATTTTGCCGTGCGCAAAGCAATCCCCGCTCCGTAGCCGAACCGTGCGGAAATTTGTAGATAATTCACTTTTATTAGGTAGTAGAGCTCTGCAATGTTTCGCCTGGGTTTGGTACCGCTTTACCTTTTCCTGCCGTAATAGCGTCAATACTTGACATTGTCCTGTTCCAGTTTGAAGGGTGAGATAGCTGGCAAACTCACAATTGTAGCATTGCATTGCTCGCCACAAGGTCAGCAATTCGCCATTAACATTTTCGGTGTCTATAGGTGATGGTTATCCCTCTATTAAGAGAACTATTGGCTTGTATGGTATTGTAACAGCTAGCCGGGTTAATATATCGGCCGGCCGTGTTACTCCACCAATTGTAACACCTTTTGCCCGGGGGATTTACTTTAATCTGCTTGGCTGCTTGAGGTATACGAGGATCGACGGGTTTTAGTATTATACACAAATAATACCACGAATTTTATAACTTCATTTATTTTTCGGGCATATGTCTTTACCCGTCAAGATTACTTCAAACACCTATATTTTATACATATCAAATAGAAAAACTACGCAATATTCTACGTTTAAAAGTAGACAAAGCCGCCAGTATGCAATATTATGCATGTAACACCATAAAGGTATTACAGTATCAAGTGATATAAACCAAAAATGAAAATTTATCGTTTTTTAAAATTATATTTGTTGTGACATAATTTTGGTAAAAAACAGCTTGAGTGAAAATGAAATTGGAAACGTCATTTGCTGCGCACAACTTAGTTTTACTAAAATCGATGTATGATATGAGTGGGCGGTGAAGTCGACGGAGTCTGTCCCTACAACATGTCAACCTTTAAATGTCAACCCAAAAATATAAATGCTTCCGAGGATAGGGCGGGCACATTGTATTAATATAAGGTTATTAGCAGTCGCTCCCGAGGTTGTGGCTCAATCAAAGCCGATTGACACCCGCTCACACTTTATCGGGTAATTAATTAACTCCAATGCCCCGAGGCCCCGACACCCGCTCGTTCCGGCGACGCGAAAGCAACCGATAATTATGGCGCTTCTAATGGCCTTTATCGCAGCGTAACAGTTATAGTGAATTAAACACTTGAATCTGTTACTTAATAATTGGAAGTTATCATATTTTAATCGGATTAAAAATGAATGTTAAAAATTACAAATACATGATTTCTTAGCAATAATGGTGGCTCTATTTTTCGGGATTATTAATTTAGTAACAGTAACTTGGGACGTCCCCCGCACTATAAACTTTAAATTTTTTGGTGAATCTAACGGGAACGATTTATTTTTGCAAAATAAAAATTATCCTTTGTGCTATTCCACGTCATTGTCTAACAGTGTGCCAAATTTCATTCAAATCGGTTCAGTGGTGTTGGCGTGATTGAGTAATAATCATTTGAACATACAAACACCCACACATAAAACTTTTACATTTATTATACATAATACGTATGGGATAATGTAGTTTTGTAATGATAATATAGCCTATCTTTTTGAATAATCTAATCAATTTAAAAATACGTTTCTAATGTTCACTAGTTTTTGTGGAAGAGTGGGGAAAGGATACAGATGGCTCACTTGATGGTAGGTGATCACTACCACAAATGGACACCTGCAACACGGAAGGTCTTGTTGTAAGATAGCCGGCCTGTAAATGTGATAGGTGAGACGGACTTACTGTTGAATCCAAAAATATTGCTAATAGATGTTTTCATACAAATGAGTTTAACAGATAAAGTTACTTCTGCCACGCGGATAATAATGCAACAATACTATCTGTGGTGGGTAGATAAGGATGCTTGTTATTTCTTACCATCAAAGAGCCATTCAAGAACCACGTAGCACATTCGTTGTTGTTTTTTTATACTAGTAGACAGCACACAAGCTGGTGGCTCCTGATGGTGAGAGATAACCTTCTCTTACATACATCAAAGATGTTAATGGTAATGCTATATGCATATAAATATAACAATAGCATCAATGCTTATTACTGTAAGACACACAGCGACAAACGCTGACGCTATTGCGGCAGAAATAAGTGAGGCGGTGGTACCAGACCCGGGCGAGACGATACAGAACTTACCACCACGGTCACGGTGTTAGTGATACGTGTGGCCAATAGCCATTTTTTTCCAATTTATTGAGGAAACTATCAAGTTTATCAAAAAATTTTGTCAAATTTCTCATACAATCGTATCTAAATTTGTCAATTAATTCAAATTTTTTTTTCAGCTAATAATTATTTTTATTTAATTTCCCTTAAATTTCCTATTGTGTGTGTGTATATGCGGCCGTATGTAAACCTCTCATAACTTTTGAAAGGCTCGTCCGATTTCATGGCGGTTGGTGCCATTTGAAAGGGCTTGACCATACTTAGATTTTGAATACACTTTGGACTGATTCGGACCTGTAAATTTTGATAAATCTTAAAAACTACAAAAATATTTTGTTTTAAATGTGTTTTTTTGGAATAACTTTTAAACGACTGTGCCGATCAATTCCAAAAACTAATCAACTCTTAACATCAAAAAACCACGTCGATCGATGCTAGTCTTGTCAAAATCAGTTGGTTCGTTCGTGAGTTATCGTTGTCGAAAAAAAAAAACAAAAAAAAATGTTTTTTCGAAATTACATCAAAATTCCTACTTGAATCAACTTGAGAACTCTTTCAAGGCCTAGAAAACTGTGTTGAATGCCACCAACCGCATGAAAATCAGTTTATTCAAAAGTTATTGAGGTTCGAAAATTCAAAAATTAGTGTTTTATTTAACATCTACCAGACTTTTGAGTTCGAAGAGTTCAAAATGACACGAAAATTATATTTTTGAGCTCGAAGAGCTCAAAAACGTAGTAAGTGCAATTTTGAGTGCTTTAGTATGAAATTAGCGGGAAATTGCAGGAATAGGCTTTAGGCTTAACTGTTGTTCTAATTATCTTTTCTTAACTTTGTGACATTAGAGTAGTTTTAATACAATTCTGAAATATTTTCCTGGACTTTTAAACGAAAAATTTTCTTTTGGTACAACTCTTAAAAAAACTGATCATTTGATTGACAAATTTAGATACGATTGTATGAGAAATTTGACAAATTTTTTTGATAAACTTGATAGTTTCCTCAATAAATTGGTAAAAATGAGAAAATATTATTAATTATATTTTAAACTTGAATATCTTTGAAACGCATCGGTTTATCGAAAAAATTGTAAGAGACCTTTTTTGTAGAGCGTTCAATTCTCTACAAAAATCTTTTCTGACTCAACTAGTCCGATGACTTGTTAAAGAGTTACAAAATTTCAAAGTAAGAAAAAAAATTTCCCACATTAATTAAATGGGAAATTGAAATTTTCGACTCGGCACCTCTTTATATTAATATTAAGAGCTCTAATTTTCACAGGATTTTTCTTTCGTCATTTCAAACAATATTTCAATATTAATAAGAAAAAAAATATATTAACTGTCAGAATTTTTAAAATTAGATACAGTGATTATAGTGAAGTTAAATAACAATTAATTTAGAAATTAAATTAGTACAAAGAATTGTAATCAGATTCATTTAAAAATATCAAAATGAAATAAAAATTACGTTAACATGATTGACATATGTATGTGTGTTACGAGGAGGATTGTATTTTATTAACATCTCTATACATTGAAAAGCACCTAAAGCTGTCAGGCCTGATGATTGCGTACACAGGCGACGATATACTCAATAAGCTGAATCGGCAAACCCAGTGATGAGGTTCACTCATCTCGCAGTTAGTAAATCACCGGTAACTGCAGTAAACTGAGACGCAGAACACGGTTCGCCTCCCGCGCAGACATTAGCGCGATCACATGAATTTATTTTAAAAAGCCGACACGTGCATATTCGCCCGCGACTACAGGAACATGGCATTAATAAAATCCTTTATACAAACATTCATACCCTGTATCAGCTCGTTAGGGGTTGATTTCTGAATAAAGCAATGTGTCATCCCGCCTCTTCAACTATCTTCTTGCTAAATTTCATCAAAACTTATTAAGCAGTTTAGACATAAACGCGTAACAGACAGGCAGAATTTTGTACTTTAATATTACTAGTATTGAAAGCTCGGTTTTATCTTTCACTTTGTGATGTTCGAAAAAGAAAGAAGAAAAATAAATTTTATCATGTTTTATTGTGTATAATAAGTTAAATTAATAAAATATATTTTTTATCTTTTACTCGTAAATGTTGCCCCATTACTCAATGAATGTATTAAGAGCGATAAAGTTGTCTGTAACACTCGTGTTTATAATATTAATTGCGTTCCCAAATGTATTGTGATAATAGTATCATTCCTTATTGAAATGATGAATTCAATGAATACTTGAGGAGTCGAGATAAGGCGCCGCCGTTCGGATGTTTTCCGTATAATTCTTTTATTTATCACCTCGCATATTTCTGCTCGTCACGCCGAATCGGCTGAGTCAGCACTCCGCACCTAACGAGCTGACAACCTCTTTGTCGCCCTAAATAACAATTTCCATTAATTTATATTCGCTTATAAGCTGTGTTTATAATGTAGTAACACCGCATACACTAATAATAATAATAATAATAATAATAATAATAATATATTTTATTTGACACAACAATATTGGCACTGTTACATATTTAAAAAAACTTTGCTTAAAATACAATTGTTATGGTAGTAACAGGTGGGCAATGACAACTCCACTCCGCACTAGTTTTAACTGTGTAGCGGCAGTGCAGTATCACCGCCATCGACCACACAGCCCATAGACGCCTAATGTTCGATTTTCCGTATTGAATGCATTCTGGCAACTAGCTGATGTACAGTACAGTGATCTGAGTGATGTACAGAGGATCTGATTGGTCGACACTGATTGGGTATTGGTGCATGGACATTTACATCGGAACTATAAGTCAGATGTGTTGACAGAAGCCATTCGCCTGTTATTAGGGGTCTATGGGTTGTGTGGTCGGTGATCACCGCAGACACCAACCACTGGACGTTGACACGCTCACACCATTGCGTGCGCGCAGCCGACAGCTCATCAATTATTGGTCTGCTTTGACATTGTGTAGTATACAAGTATGCAGTATATGCAAAGAAGACAGATAACTTATTTATTAGTATACTAAAATATGATATCTTAAGAACAAAAAAAAAAAATACTAAAGTAATTGTGATCTATATCAAAACATAAATACATACTAAGTGTATACACATAATACTATACACACAATATCAAAATAATACACATACAATATCAAAATAGTATAAACCGCGTTTTTTTGTACTTACTTATGATTTACATAAAACAAGCAATACATAAATTACTTAGATAGAAGGTACAATCATTAAACATAGTTAGATTTAATGTAGTAAATATTTCAAAAGTTATATGACATAAACATACATATATATGTAATAATTTATATTTGCATTTTATAGTCGCATAAAGTTTTCCGTAGCGTCGTAATCCAATGTAAGCAGATATTCAGTTATTAGTTTTTGGCAAATATATTTACTTTTTTCTCGTAGTGTTGGTAGAACACTACTAATTTTATTGTATAGCCAAGGTCCTAGATAGGTAAAAAACGATTTAGCCAAAGAAGTTCTAAATTTTGGTATTACATATACATTAGCGATACGCCTTTTTGAGATTATAGAAGGTGGTATGTTTTTGTGTTGTCTGAGTAGCACACACAGATTTTATAAACAGCTGACGAACTGTGAGAACTGAGAATTCTTCAAATAGTTTTATTGTTGGATAACGAAAGGGCTTAGAATTTATAACTTTTATAACAGCTCTTTGTGCACGTTCAACTTTGATCAAATGTGTTTTTCTTTGTGAAATCGAACTTCCTTCGATAACTAGGCATATTGATATTATTTTTTTTATACTCGTGTCATAAAATAGCAAACAAGCAGATAAGTCTCCTGATGGAAAGAGTCAACCATCGCTTATAGACATCAAAGATGTTAATAGTGCGTTGTTTTCTGGTGGCGAGGTCTATTGCCACATAAATAAGTTTAGGTAGACGCTTAACCTCCAAACCGGAACACGACAGTGACAAGCACTGACGCTATTGCAGGAGAAATAGGTAAGGCGATGGTACCAGACCCGGGCGAGATAATGCGTAACTCTACCACCTAGTAAAATATATTATATACATAGATATTTTGATAATTTTATTTTTTAACTTGCGGCTTACGTACGATTTACACCGACCGGCTCGCATCGGCCCGCGTCGCGGAAGCCGTACGTCACTTAAATGATTCAGCTCGCTGCACCGCTACTCTCTACTCACATCCCGCGACGGCCGTACGGCTCCGAGCGAACCTGCCGAGCGAGTGCCAAAGGAGCAATTTCAGATTCGTCTGGAGCCGTTCAGCTGCCGCGGAACGTGAATTTGACGGAAATGTGAACTCTAAATCCTTTTAACACGTTATAATTTCCTTTGCCGCATTGTATAATACCGTCCCGATGCAAGTCTGTCAATCTGGATTGTAGCTTATTCCCTGTTTCTATTAAAAAGGGTACGTATATTTGTTATATTACAGGATAGTAAACAAGTAGATAGTTCTTCTGATGGAAAGGGCCAACTCAACCACCTCGTACACGATACGATAGTTATAGCGATACGTGCCAATCGATCGCCTTTTATGAAGTGCCTGGTAAAAAGGTAGATGGTCTGTTCTTCGAAGAGGAACCTGACCATCACGGTATATTTTCATGTAGGTTTTAGTCAGAAACCAAGGATCTAGTAGGACTCTCTACTTACTCAATCTACTAGATTAACCTCTATAATATTACTAAAAAAAATTAATATCCAGAAATATATTAGTCATTAAAATCTTATACATTCTTATTCATGTTTTGAGAACATCTAAACTGTAGTATTAAAATTAAATATTGTTAAGTAATTTTAAAGGTGAACGCACACTTATCTGAGTCGAACGCGTCGAACGAAACCAATTTTATAATTTATATGAAATCTCATAAAGTCGATGTCTAATCGACGCGGGCAAGTGTGCGAGGTTTCATGAGATTTCATATACAGAATTCTAAAATTCGCTTCGTTCGACTCGTTCGGCGCGTTCGGCTCGGGTAAGTGTGCGTTCACCTTAAGTATGAAAAGTTTATGATACAAGATCGGTATGTGAGTTTGTTGTTCCTAAGCAATCATCTTTCTAAATACTCGTATATCTCAATATACGATATATTGCAGAATTTTTATTAGAACCCCAGCAAAATTCAGCTCTGTCCGAAAAGTCAATAAACAAATGAGCTACTCTTTTAGAACTCATTTTTTTTAAAATAAAGTGTTTGTGGGCCACACTTTGCTTACAGATTTAAGCACATATTAGCCATAGATATCCACCTAGCAGGATAAGGTGGACAAATATTTTGTATGCACAGTGAAGACTGGATTCTGGATCAACATAAATGACAGGACAAATAAGTACGGGGAACTAAAGCGCTCAGCTAATAAATGTATACCTAAATGTGACTTAAACTACACAATATGTACGTGTAGTACGTGTAGAAATATCATATCACTACTAGCTCTAACATAATTGGTTATCGCTTATGCAGGCGTCCTATTTGATTACACTATGTTTCAGGCACATAGAAGCAAATACAATTCACAATAATGGCTATAACCATCTCACATTATTGCAGTAAACTCGTAGATCATAAAATTTATATAGACAAACCTCTTCACGACATTCTGATTGAGCGTCAATCGTAAGTAAAAATCGGAAACGTTTGTACTGTATTGTGAATTGATGTCGCCTACCTAGTCTAGTCTTCGTACGATAACAGTTTTCCGAAATATTCTTTTGAGAATTTATTACTGCGCCATATTTCTTCAAAGTAATTGTAATGCAAAAATAATATACAAAAAATCATATTAATATTATATATGTGAAAGTTTGGATACTCGTGTTTGGATAGATGGATATTTGGATGAATGTTTGTTATTCAATGACGCAAAAACTACTTAACGAATTTGAATGAAATTTGGCACACAGGTAGATGATGATCTAGAGTGAGAGTGCATAGACTTTTTTTATTCCGGAAAAATTAAACGGTCCTACGAGAATCGCCAAAAACTTTTATAACGCAGTGAGCTGCACGCTGCAGCTAGTAGCTAGTAGTAGTGTAGTCACTTACATAAAAATAAATGCAATACTTAACAATTATTCATACTTACATTCCAGAAAAGTCTCAAGACCACATAAACTTTTGAGATATGGTATCGATGCATATAAAGTGCACGTATCAAGTATCAAGCCGGCTCGGCACCGACATAATACGACAAATGATTGCACCGCTGCCGCACGCGCGCGCCGCCGCTGTATACCTACATGACGGTAATCTGATTCGCGGTGGAATTCATTGGCCGTGGACGAGCGATCGCCGGGAATGCGCCGTAATAAATTGTTCACGTAACCAGGATTAACGGACGAGAGGAAATAAACCCGCGACACGCCGCGCCAGTTACATCGCCGCGTGACAACATATGAGTTTGTATTCAACTGATGGACACGGTGACAGATTTAAAATGGCTGCTATGAACAGAGGCTACCAAAGCGTTAAAATACTTGGTCACATTATACAATAAAAGTTATTATAAGCGAATTTGAACTAAATTACAGCTTTCTATGTATTTTATTCGAATAAGAATAACAGTTTATATTTAGTTTGATAGTTTATCTTACGAATTGTTGGTTTTGTCGGTAGGGGGATC
The DNA here is from genome assembly GCA_036924255.1 of Apodemia mormo. NCBI lineage: Eukaryota > Metazoa > Arthropoda > Insecta > Lepidoptera > Riodinidae > Apodemia > Apodemia mormo. Next base: position 38,367,307 of record JAUPFN010000014.1, on the reverse strand, counting down.
AAGTTTTTTCTTTCCGCAACATTGTAGAGAAGTACCTGACTGTTGGCCAGAAGGTTTTGCGGTTTTGGAAGCATTACCACTGATATGGAAACGTTAGGAAAATTACATCAAAACAAAAAGTTGAGTCAATGTATTTGTTTGATCTGAGTATATTAAAATAATTATAAAAGAAAAAGTTATTAGTTGTAATAAGAATACTTTAAGAAATGTGTTATGTAACAATCTGGAATTCTTGTAATACTAAAGGGTCTAAAAGAAAGTGTAGGTAGTCCATTGGTTGGGACATGTAGAACTATTGATGGAAGCAAGATTAACAAGACAAATAAAAATGAAAATGCAGAAGTATGGAGATAGCAGGAAAGACCACGACTGGAGATGGTGTTAAGAGCTTCCATAACCGGCGTATTTATACCAATAGTTTTCTGAGTCTACTCAAGAGCCAAAACCTGCCTGACAGATTGTAAACGTCTCATTTCTTAGCATTTTTATGCTTTTACCATTTCGCTGTCTCCTGCTGAACAGGGAGATTTATTTTTGTTTAAGATTTATTTAAGAGATGAATTTATTTTTCGACTCCTCCTATATATCTCTGATTAATTTCATTGCAGGTCCCCAGTCAGTTTAGCTTTTCCCCAGGGTACGCTGAGCTTGCAACTCAATGGTTATCAGGAAGTTTGCCGCTGTTGATTCTGGTTTACAGAAGTTCCAGCGGTAGGAACGAAAAGTGGGTTTATTGCCCTTAAAAAAGATTCTCTTGGTACCTGCAGGTGCACCTGAGTATTTCTCGCTGGAAGAGCTTAGTGTCGTTGCCCACTTCGTCACAACATAGTGCTACAGGGTACGAAATAATCGGTAGCAAGTTTAGACCTTAGTTTGGTCGCTGATACAATCTGGTTTCACGTCGTAAGCAAAAGTGCTACCAGGCCAGTGTATCGTTATCTTAATTTATAGATGTAATACAAAGTTTGCTCAGAAAGTAGTACAATTGTGTACCTAGGTCCTTCTATAGTGTCATTGATGAAAAATTAGTCCGCCTTCCTACGGAACACGTTCTGGTCCCACACTCAAGCTGTCACATAGGGAACATTTTCTTCCGTGAAGTCTTCCCTTTTATTCCTGCACAGATATAATGGCTCTCTGGGCTATAACATTAAAAGGAAAATGGGAAATTTTACTTTGCACGAACAATAATAAAATATAGTCAATGATTCACATCGACTTTTTGGCTAATCATAACATTAGGGTCTTTGTCGACACTGCTTAAACATACATGCTCTAATTCAAAATCTGAAAATTTTTATATTTTCCAAGGTTGTATGCTATCTCCAACACTGTTTCTTTTGCATATAATGATATGCTGAAAATTAGTAACTAAATCACAAAATTAGTAATGACACTGTTTAGAAGATGCTGTATGTTCCTGCCGTGACAGTACGTACTTCTCTGAAACACGTCGATAAGTGCCGGATCAAATTTGTGGCTAAAGTTGAGGATCTTTTTTCAGAATTTTGGAAAATCATATAAAAAACATATAGAAGTTTGTGTGCATACCCTTTTTGTAACTCCTTTTTTTCGGGAGTACTCCCATAAATGTTTCAGGCAGCATTGGGATTTTCGATATGAATTTCAAGAGTGACGTAGAAGCAATTGCCAGCGGATGTGTATCCGAACCGATAGCACTTGTTGGCCTTTAAGATAAGAGCTTATTTATTTCTCAAGGGGCTGATAAACTCCTGGTTATGCAACTGTTTATAGGCAACCTTTTATATTAAAATGTATGTATTTACTATTTATGTTGGTTTGTTAATTAAATATAAAGTAAAAAATTTTATTATAGTTTCTTGATATCAAGAAATTTTAATGAAACGATAAACAATTTTTGTGGGCACAACACATTGTACCCACAAAAATTTGTTTATCGTGTATTTTATGTAAACATTAAAAAAAATTGGGAAGCCAAAAAAATTTAATCTTAGTAGTATTATTTTAATCTGAGTAAACCGAACGTCAATTATAGTCTTTCTGGTTCAATATATTATTATAAATTCTTGGTTCAGCGGGTGGCATATCCTGCCACTACTGGTACACACTGGTAATTACCATCGCTGTATTTTACCGACCTGATAACGGTGCCGATAGCTTTATGTGCTCATCTAGAATTCTGATAACACACTCCACCACCAGAATTTGAACTGCTGTTTAGACTTGAATTTTTGAGTTACTGAAGATATTGCAATCATGCGATTACATCTCGCAATAAATTCAATAATTTTTCCGCTTAATCCAGGCATCATACTCATGACCTTATGATCTGAGCCAAATAATCTCACTCTTATAAATCTGAAGACATTATATTAAAGTGGAATTTATATTTAGTTATTACATCAGTTAATTGACAGTCACGCATCCGTTAGTAAATGTGTTTATTAAACTGTATTTTAGTGTGAACTTCCTTAACCTTATATACTAATAATTTACGCGAACGGCCGCGTGATTGAATGTGGTGCGATAACACGTCCGAGCATGAACGTGTTCTATCGTGCCCGTTACATTAGTAATAAAACAAAAATAGCTATCGCCTAGCCTTACTGGTTTAGGTGTAGTAGATGCATGCCATCCGCAGTTCCAATTCGGGGTCGCGCAGCTCGTAATAAATAAGGCCACAATTTTTATGGAAGACAAAATTTGTCCGAGGTGTGCGCTCGATTTGTCGATAGGTAGGCCACCTGTGTCATCGTGGGACTTAATACCATTGGCTTATCGTGGGTACACCAGTTGCACCTCTGCCTACCTCTTCAGGGATATAGACGTGACGGTATCTACTATAAGGCAAGACGCTAGCGACACTCTACTACCATCTTCAGTGAACCATAAAGCGTATGCACGTTGCTTACGGTAAATTAGCACGATCGTATATGGTACTGTAAAGTAGTATTTATCAAGTGTCATTGCAGTGTCACTTACACACAAGTTTGGGTAAAATCGTAGTCGACGCAGCCTTGCTGTACTAGATGTGAGACATAAAAGCAAACTAATAAACCTACTTTATATTTATGTAATACGTCAGTTAACGGCTAACTTGTGGCCACTTCGACCTCTATACTAATATGACGCAATTTACGATATTACAACTGATAGGGCAAAACTATTGCTAGCGGCACTCTATATACTTTCATGCAAAACATCTTTTCTCCTATATTAATGTAACTCATGTACCCACGATTTAATACTTTATTTGGCATTATGTTCCACATTGAAATATGGCCTTTAGATAAATCCTACACATACCCAGATCAGCGAAAATTATATTTTTCGGAAAGAAGAAAATCTTTCGTAATGATCAGCCCGACGCGACGAGTACTGGCACTTATTTATAGAGATCTCTACAGATCTGCTAGTGAGGCAACTACTTTGTAATTATGAAGATAATATGTTAAACTGATGCGCACTGCGCTATCTGTCCCCTCGATTGGGGCCCGTGTGTACAAACAACGAACATAAACAAGAAACCAACAGCGCAGTAAACTCTGGCGAGTCGCCAGCGCTAACTAGGTGAACCTATCTTATATTTAATATGCCCACTAAGCACAAAAGACAAAGCGCTTTCACATGTATTATACCACGGAGTCTTAGGATGGCTGGTTATTGTAATTGAAAACCATTGTTCTGCGGATAGAGCTACGAGTAACTTCATGTAATCATCTCAATGAGGTAGGAGTATTTATGCAGTGGTCATTGTTTCATACCATTTTACATCATTGCCACCAAAATCTTTTTAAGGGTGCCTTTTAGTTGTAAAAAAACACGTGTTGGTGTGGGTTCTCTTGGAAGAATAGACTATCTACCGTTTTTCCAGGCAGTTTGTAAGAGGCCAATGATTAGCTATTGGTGTCACTTCCATCGTGATTACTAGGTCTTCACGTCTCGCCCGGGTATTTGTTATCCTAGCCTATTCTTGCCGCAATAGCGTCTCTGTTTGTCATTTTATATTCCGGTTTGGAGAATGAGGAAGCCGGTAGACTTATGTATGTGGCATTGCCATCCCGCCACACGAATAGCAACGCACTGTTATTGCATTTGATGTCTATAGACGATGGTTTTTCTTTTCGTCAAGAGAGCCACCTGCTTGTTTGCTATCTTATTAAATAAAAATAAATATTTTCAGACTCTTTATAATCATCAACATGTTCTTATCATATAACTTACTACATTAAAATAAATATTAAGGTGGCGATTTAATTGCTAACAACATTCAAACGTTGCCTGTAATTATTAAATGTGTTAAAAACCCGCCTGGGACGTCAGATAACACACTCAAGTTTTTAGACTATCTTATTCTAAAGTCGGAAAACGAAAGTCACGATTGCACCTTTCTGAGTTTGTTTCAAAAATACTATATCCATTTTACATTTGAAACACTTCTCTAAGTTAGTCTTCCTGCCGAACAGTTTGAATTGGATAGTCGTGTCACTGCCAACGTATAAAATAGGCAGTAATATTCTGCAACATGTTGCCCGCATTTGGTTTTTATAAAAATTAGCGCAACAAGCACTATCCAATTCTAATTATTTTTGTTTTATAACACTCACCCCGTGTTTGGGATACTTGAAAAACTTTAAAAACAGCAAAGAAAAATGTCGACACGTGAGACTTGAACTCGCGACCATCTCCCTCAAGCCAGGACACTCTGCCACTGAGCTAGTGTCGACGACTCAACGTGGCGAAATTCTTCTTTGTTATATGATCGGTTACGTCGATTGTTCTAATTCTTTTCAAAGAGAAAGGTCTAATTTGTCATCGATCTAATTCTGTTTCAAAGAGAAATGTAGGCGATAAACCTATGCATTTAATAAGTGATAAATCTACGATGGCTGCCTCTGGTAATGGCTGACACGACAGGGGAATACCAGAACTACAATATACGGCAACGTAAAGTAGTAGTTATTCTATTGTTTTCTTTTAGTATATGAGGTTCCTAGAAGCTCTTCAATCTTTTACCGTAAAACCATAGAAGTGAATTCAAGGCGTAGTTATTTACACCCCAGTGGTATCCTCACCACTAGCGTGACTATTGATTAGCGAATAAAACTTTACATTCCATTTTCTCCAGTATCCGTCGGTGGCAAGTCACAGCTTTGGTTTGGTCGCCACTGTAAAATGGTTTCATGCAACAGAGTTAGCAAAATTTCCTAATACCTCCCTAGCTTCTTCCTTTTGACAGATTTCAGCGAAGAGTTGCACAAAACGACGATGTCCTGACTATTTTTAACCGGCTTGATTTTTTTCGTTTTCGTAGAGATGGGGGTTTGCACTATATTTTTTTTGTATTCCATCGCATCTATTATAGGGAGTGTTCCGAGTAAACACATTTTGCCACATCTCGCTCCTTTGCAGAATCAAGTATGTACAGTTTTTCCGAATGGAATATGACTAAGGAGCTTCAAGGAAAGTGTATACCTACCCTTACTTAAAAGAGAGACATACAATTGCTAAACCTCTAGTGTAGTAGTTGCTCACGGGCGGTGATGGTCACTTTTAATCAGATGAACCTTCTGCTTGTTTTTCTATTATCGTAGTAGAAGCGTGGATTATAACGCAGCATGATCGTATAGGCGATGGTAGTCTTTTTCTGACATAAGGCCTACTTTATTATTATATCTTAGTTATCATAATAATATACGAGTATAACGTACTTTTGAAGCCTAATAGTTTACATATTGGGCAGCATTTTCTTTCTTCAATACTAACTGCCTACATTTTTGATATTAGAACACGTAACTAGGCCGCACCCACGAGCGATTCTATTAAGTAACAATTGGAAGTTGTATTGAGTTAGTAATTCCGATGCCATGGCGTTACACGTGTGTTCCAATAAAAATAATTACGGATTGGAGCCGGGCGCGGCACACGAGAGCGAATGAGTTAATTCCATAATGGGTCCGCACTAATAACGCGCGGCCATAATCCACAGCGACACGCGCTACAGTTGCCGGCGGCGATCGGCTTTACCTGTAAATAACTGTTAAGACAAATACCACTATTGTATTTCAGTTGCTATTGTTCAGTCTCTACAATAGCCGTGTATACTTTGTTCTAACCGCTACTACGACTGGCATTCGACCAAAGAAATTATATCATAAATAGAAATTAGAATCTTTGGGCTTATTATTTATTTTGCAAAGAGTAAATGAGGATGTTTTATTATGTTGGTCAGAAGCACCGCACCGGATAATTAACAGCAATGACCACTCTGTGTGTTTGGCGCCATCGCTTTACCTGGCCGGTGTCCTTCTCTGCGGTTTCGATATCGTTACGGCTTCGTGCTATATTCCAATACCCTAAACCGAAGCGTTTATAGCATTGAAATCTAGGATGATTACCCCCACTGAGGTAATAAAGTTGGACTCTAGAATGAATGTATAAAAAATAAAGTCAAAATTATTTATTGATAAAATATTTAAGCTATAATTGTAAACATGTAATAACTAACAAAGTAAGTTGTTCGTTAATTAAGATATGTATGTATATTTGTTGGCTGGATATCATTTTCAGTTGGGAGTTTCCACGAACCACGGTTCCATGGTTTTAGAGGCTGGCGTGTGATTTGACATCCCTGGTATTACAAACACGTGAATAATAATGCATCATTAATACTAGTGATGTCAATAATGGTCTAAGAGCCCACGATTTAAGAGCATACTCCCATTAGACTACCGGATACCGGCATACGAAATGGTTATGCTGCAATGTGAGAAACCTGGTGGCGCTACTAAAACAATTAAATAACTAAATAAAAAATATTCAATTTCTAGTACGATAAGACTAATGAATTTCATTTATTCCTCGATATAAAGGAGGGGTAGGACTATACGAAAATGCAGTGCTGTATGTCCCCATGACTGGCCTTGTCAGTGGCAGCAGCATTATAAGTGATGCTTTGTACCAATCTAGTACCATGTATCTAGTACCATCGACCTAGTGAAAAAACCAAAGCTCATCGGAAAGATCATCAATTTATGTGTAAAAAAACCACTGTTGCATTTTCTGAACAGTAGAAAAAGTGATTGCTGCAGCGATTGAATGTCACCCACTGCCCAGCTGAAATCGGCGTTTCTAATCGATTTAATCAGCAATCACCCGGTTTCTTTCGATTAATATTGATTGAATACCCGTGTCACGGTCACGTATGAATAATTTTACTGGTCATTGATTGTTTGAACAAATGAAATCGCATATTTTATGTATCGATTTTTCAGCCAGATTTTACATTAATAGCCTCAAGTAGATATCTGTTAGTAATCAGAAGAGGCGTCTGCTGTCTTACGGCACGAATACAAGCCCACTAGATTGAAACACGGTAGTTATTTCCAATTGTGTCGGAGGTCAATTAAATTATAATATTTCCTAGAAATGCGTTACTTCACGCTATTACAGTATTTTAATTGGCCCATTACACCGCCTGGTTATTATACCTAATCACAATATATGGTATTTTTAAAACAATTAGTAATTAATTAGGCTTTCGTATTTTCACGCAACATGCATCAAAATTTACCTCTTTGGGGATACTGGAGTCGCGATCGAGGCGTTTATTTTTTATAATGCTGTAGCGTCATACTCCATAAGGTTGTTGCATAAGGCTCCAAGCCACGATTGAAGAATAGGCCATCTGACTTTCTGTCAAGCACTTCAGCGTCACTAGATGGCAGAGTTCCCAAACGACCTGCCTGGGATTGGTACAACCGCTTTACCTATTCCTGCAATAGCACCAGTGCTTGTAACTATGCTATTCTGGTTAGGAGGGTAAGGTCGCCAGTAAACTTGCATTGCGTTATATCCTCGCTTCGCGGATAGCAACATCTATGTGTGAAGATTGTTTCTTTCAATAAGATCTTTCTGTTTAGTAATCTATGATATAAAGAATACAATATTAATAAGTAAGCTCAAGTTATTCTCAGTTGCTGTCCTTTACCGGGCGGTTGGACGTCTGTCTAGTTCTCGCAGTATGTACAGCCATCGCGTTAAATTATTTTATAGTGGATTTTACACTTTTAATCGTCGGCACTTGGTGAAATTCCATTATTATAAGTCCAAACAATGTTATTATCACTTGTACTTTAATTTCACTACAAATATAGACATATAATTTTAGATTAATCGACCGGTTTTGCTTTTGAAGATGCTTTAAAAAGCGAAACCGGTCGATTAATCTAAAATTATATGTCTATATTTGTAGTGAAATTAAAGTACAAGTGATTATAACCTAGTTTGGACTTATATTTTATAGTGTACTCTGCACTAGCTGACCCGCACCCGATAGCTGACTAGGCTCCCCGCGACCAAATTACCATGTCAACAAATTAAGAAGTTTTATAAAATATTTCATCCTTTATTTTTTTGGGATATTAGTAATCTATGTTTTAATCCATCTCTTGAACTATATTCTCGTTAAATTTCGTTGAAATCGGATTGAAATCAAATTAACGCTTGAGTAATGATCAGTTTTTTTTAAATATTACTTTAAATTCGCTCACTTTTCAAGTTAATAGCTTGACGTTGTTAATATGAAAGTGACATTAAAACAAAGCAAATTTCCGTAAAATAAGCAAAATTCCGAAGATATAACGTGGTGTGACAGTGGACGTTTTTAAAATTTAAAGTTTTAATTGCATAGCTCTTATACTTTATATTGTATTGATATCTAAAACCCCCGTTTTCATCACTGAATCACTGAACGATGAATGATCATCAAAATTCTTTAGGGTACTTCCTGAAGTCCTAGAAATCTGAAATTTAGTATTTAAGCTAGTATTTGTACACAAACAATAAAAAAACTTAGAACGTTTACTCCCAATTACATAAACTACAGGATGTAATTTTGTATGAGTCTCGCAGATATTGATGATTGAGTTTTGAAAATTGATATAGAAACTCCTTTTTTTTAAATAAAAAAAACCACGTGTATCAGGATTTTTAATATATTTTAAATAAGGCAATGGAAGTTTATACGGGTTTTCTTTATACAAAAACTTAATTTTATTCTAGAGATCTGAAAATTCTACAGGAACAGTCTTCTTATTACAAATTAAACAGTACGTGTATAACAATATATTTTCATAAGCACCTTACAAAAAATTCCATCAAAAACATTTTCATGTAAATTATTACCATGGCGAAATCAAATGGTTCGCACTATCAAAAAGTTATCTGATCTCATGCAGAACCAAATTTCTTACTCTACATCTCCTCACTTTAAACTGACTACAAGCACAACTTCAAAAACTCTACACCGTAGTCAAAATATGTGGCTTGGCCGTTTCGTTACCATCACATGACTTGACGCCCGTCAATTGAAAAATTGATTTACAGTTCATTTCCCTCCAGTATACAATAGTTCTTGTAGTAATGTAATGGCCAAGCCACATATTTTGACTGAGGTGTAGAGTTTATAAAGTTGAGGCTTGTACAGTGAGGGGATGTAGAGTAATAAGTTTGGTTCTACATGAAATCTGATAACTTTTTTAATATTACAAACTATTTGGTCTCGTTGTAGCAACATTTTAGATGAAAATGTTTTTTGTGGGATGTTTTCAGCATTTTCCAAATTCCTACTTTACCTATATGGATATGAATACATGGATGGATGTTTTTCATGGATAGATCTTCGTTTCTCAATCACGCAAAAACTACTAAAAGGATTTGAATGAAATTTGGCACACAGGAAGATAATGCCTGGATTAGTACGTTAGCTACTATTAATCTCGGAAAAATTAGGTGATCCCGCGGGATTCGCCGAAAAATTTTTAATGCAGCAGCACTGCACGCGGCAGCTATATCATAGCACTAGCTGACCCGCGCAGCTTCGCCCGCGAGTAGATTAGCTGTCGTCAAAATAGCTTCTCATACAAATTTCATTCCCGGTTTCAACCCTTTAAGGGTTGATTTTTGAAAATCGGTCCAGAGGTTTAGCCGTGAAAGCGTAACAGACAGACAGACAGACTTTCGCATTTATAATATTAGTATGGATAATATTTTATTGTACGAAGCCAATTTGTTTGGCTTTAATTACGTTGTTTTAAATCTATAGACATCGCCCGTAAAACAGAATCGTTTGTTCATGTATTATTATTGCTCATATTAAAAAAGACGAATTTATTTATGTAGCACTAGCTGATGCGGGCAGTTTCATCCGCGAATGGAGTAACACTTTATTAATATAATCTTTCATACAAACTAACATTCCCTATTTCAGGCCTTTAGGGTTTGATTTTTGAAAAAGTAGATTATACTTGTTCTCGGGCCTTAAACTCTCTGCATGTCAAATTTAATCAAAATCGGTTCAGCGGTTTAACCATGAAAGCGCAAAAGATAGACAGGTAGACTTTGACGTTTGTAATATTAGTATGGATTCTAAACATTTTTACTAAATTTAGTTTAACTTCAAGTACTATATTATGTTAAGGTAATAGTTAAATATATAACTCAATACTTTAGTCTAATGGAAACCGAAAGCGTAATAATTGGTGTTGAAGGCGAAAATGTCCAAATCAAGAATATACCATCACTGTAACCTAAAATAAATTTAAGTTTTAATCCTTCAGCATCACGTCCTTAAAACAATAATTCCAATCCTTCTCAGTACAACTCATATTAAAAGGACGCAATAAAATGTTGTGCTCCGTACAAGTGATATCACTCAAACGTGGATCTTATCCACAGAATGTAATAATCGAGGAGAAATAGAAATGCTATGTAATCAAATTGACCGTTTGCGCAAAACCGGAAGAGCTCAAATATAAATACAATTTCATTGGATTACAGAGTACGGGGTGTAACGAGGAAGTAAAATGTTATGTGATGTCGTAAATGGGTAAATAAAATGCTTTTATTATAAAGTCATTCAGTGCCAAGGGTATCGAACAATTTTTCAACTAAATTTGCTGTTTACACTATACTTAAGTACAATAACATAAACACGGTAATACAGTTGAAGTAATCTATTGCATTCCTATGTATGCAGGGTAGCAGAGCCGGCTTGGAGCACTCACGGCACTCAAGGTGATATATAGTAATAAAAGTTAAACGTTTTCTTTATACATTTTATTCAGTCGAATATTTAGTGCTGTGCTAATCCAAATATTTATTTTGGAAATAAGTTTCATTCGCATAAGTGATAAAATGTTGGGATTACCCAGAAACTAAATTACATAACATTTTTGTGTAGTAATTATCTGCAGGCATACGAAAGTTATTGACCGTCTTCTTAAAAATTGCAATATCAAAGCTACTCGGAAAAAACGCACGAGGGAAGCTGTTTCAGAGTTTGACTGTTCCTATAAATAAGGTACAAGTAGATCGAACAGTTGTTGATGACTAATCGTCAATGGTGTGAATGGAACCTCTCACTATGGCGTGTAGTGTGATGGCGTAATGTGGATGCCGATACTAAATTAAACAGCTCATCGGAACACTTCCCATTATATAGTTGGTAAAACCATAGAGATCCCATATCTCTCTGGGGACTAGGTGGTACAAGACCGGTGGTAAGAGTTGGATTATCGAGAAACCGTTCCGCTCAACGTTGAATTTTATCAAATCATGAAAGAAAAGTATTATTTATGCAGCGAAGATGCTAGGAGAGAGGCTAAGGATCAGCAGGCTTATAAAATAACGTTATAAATCATTTATAAAATAACGTTTTAAACTAATCTAAACGAAGATTCATTCAATATATGTCGTTCTAGTAATAATTATATTGCTCCTAAGTAGGTATTTAGATAGGTATATTCTAATTTTATATCCCATAAATGAAAAAAGTATCATCACGCATATTTCCCTGTGAAATAAGTAGATTAAGTTGAACGCCAACAAAGCGATGGAACATCAGAATTTATCATTTTATTTGCGGGCGATACTAGTAGTGATCCCTATCGCCGCATTTGGTTTTAATGACTCTTGTTTTTAATTACTAATTACCATTTTCGATAAACTGAGACTTTTCTACATTTGCTTGATTCGGAAATTAAACCCCAGACCTCATGGTCTTCTTTTTCTTTAATTTATTTACCATTTGAACATGTTAATTATCAAATAAATTCCAATAATCACAAAGAGCATCGAGCCAAGTAGGCTAGATGCTTAGCCTACGTAGCAGCAAATAGGAGAAAAACATAACTTAAAACGTTTCAATAAAACAAAATAACATTAGCAAGAAATAATTAACTAAACTGAGCTGTGAATTACATGAAGAGAAACCCCTATTTTTTTCGTAGTTGGTGGCGATGTTTTCGAATAGACTTGAAAAAAAAATGATTTAAAAAGACTGCGACTAATAAAAAGGCCAAGTGGAATGTTTTCTAAATAATAAATGAAACAATTCACTTTGTTCGTCAAGTTCGATAAATATAATATTGTTTTTCGAGCAAATGCTACTTATACATACAGGTAAAATAAAAGCTGAAAAATCGCAGATGCGTTTATTTTTTCTATGGTCAACGCGAACCAAGTTGAAGGCAACAGCTAGTTATTTAGAAAATGATTGATCAGTGTATGAATCGCCTTGGCCGGCCAAATGGTATATTGCAGTTAGATTAATGAAAAAGCGAAAACACTTCTATCTTATATTTTAAATGCCCTCATGTTGTACATAATAGAGAAAACATTAGTTTAAAATAAGTATTTAGGGCTAAATATTGGCTACAACAATAATTGGATACTACTTGTAAATCGTTATTTTAAATTCAAATAAGACAGAAAATTCTTTATTGGCGTTAACAATAGTTTATAATACCGAAGGTGTATGATAAAATCATTGAAAGGAGAATGCAAGGGAAATCCGAAAGAATGCTGTGGGAGGCACAAGGAGGGTTTAGATCTGGAAGAAGATGTATAGATTAAGTTTTCTCATTCCACAACATCATAGAGAAGTATCTGGCTGTCGGCCAAAAGGTTTTCTGCGATTTTGTGGATTTGGAGAAAGAGTTTGATAGAGTTGTACGAAAAAAACTATGGGATATTTTACCCAGTTATGGGATAGATGGGCATCTGCTGCGTATTTTGCAGTCAGTACATAGAATTACAAAGCATGCGTGCGGGCGGACGGCAACATAGCGCCCCGGTTCCATGTCAATATCGGCGTCAAGCAGGTTTGTGTGTTGTCAGCTCGCCTGTTTATTCTATATCTGGATAAATGTCTTAAAAGATTAAGGTTATTGAATATGGGAATGCGCGTGAGTAATTTAATGTTGAACTGCCTGCTTGATGCAGATGACGCTGTACTTTTAGGCTCAACTCCATCAAAGCTGCAAACATTGGTCACAGTTATGAATTATGATTGTAAGAGTATGGGTTAAACAACACGTCTATTTATAATTTAAAAACGTGTAATTAAAGGAGAGTGATGAGATCGACCTAAAAGGGGTACAAGAATATAGTGTCAGCCGAAATTACTAAATTAATTTAATTTACAATAAGTCAATATTAGATTTCAACGGACAGTTTTTAATAACAAGTTAATTTTGAAAGAATTTTAGTTGGGAAGTCATGAAACTAAACAAACTTGTACGCCTTTTCTTATTTCTAAATCAAGCAAAGATTTTTCTTTTCTGCCATGAAGTTAGCACTTTCTTTTATTTCTGACCAACTAAACAAATCATAAAAATGCCGGATCGGTAAGATGCATTATTTTAAACAAACTGTTGTATAAAATGCAACAAAACAAAAATGAAAATATTTATTGCTATAGTCGAAAGTTACAACATAGAAGGCTGTATAAATAAGTACTCTCAATATCATCCTAAATAAACGAAAAAAATCAACAAGTGTATACTGTGTTACTCGTTGTAACAAATATTTTAATGTAAACGAAAGCTTTTTTCGTTTTTTAACTTTTAAGTGGTTAAAATCAAATAATCTTTATGATGAGTGATACAAAAATTAATTATTTTTATGTTAACGATATATTGTAACGTGAGTGGCTTAAAATGAAATACACTATCTCACTTTACGCGAGTGTATTACTTGGCGTGAGAGTGGCGGCGTGAGACGTGGGTGCAAAAATGTGGTGGATATGGGTGGATAATTGTGCCGCTGGGATCTTCTTTTTTGTCCGGACCATCGGTGAGTTTTATCCATTTATTAAATCAACGTCTTACTTTCTGGTGCCATCGCAGAAGACACATAGAACAGTTCATGGATAATAGCAATTTAATTAATTTTACCTTTTTAATGGATTTCTGCAACGTAACACCTGAATTAATAAAATATTTATAATTTGATTGAATGAAGTGTCTCTTTCAATCAGGAGAGATATGTGCTTATTTGCTACCTTATACTCCAATTTTCTCACTGAAACTCGTTGTCTAGTTTAATCTGATGTTTTCTGTTTGAAAGTTAGCATTAAAACAGTAGCCTGTATGCATCTGAACAGGGGCCAAGCTTAAACTTTTCAACTGTACGTCGCTTTTTTAAAAATACTAGCATTTATCATCGACCACTCAAGCGTCAAAAGTTATTTTCTTATCTTTTGGAAACAGCACTTTTTTGGAATGACAAATTCCCTTTTGACATCATTTATGTAAAATTTTATGACCATTGGATAAATAATAGACATGAGAGTGTAACAAATAAACTTACTTTAGTACTTTTAATGCTAGTTAAGATATTTTACAAATATTTAAATTATATCTTTATATATTATTATTATAATTAAACCGACCGGTAACACACCGGCAAACTTTATTTTTATTTATTTAACACTTTATTGTATACAAAAAAGTCAAATTACAATTTTATTTGTGAAAATACTGCGAAAGGCGAGCCTATCTCTTTAAGAGATTTCTTCCAGCAAACCCAAAATGGGGAAAATGTGTGAAAGAAATGTAGAATACATGTGCACAGATTATTAATTCAGAAATATACAATACACACAAAAAACTAATTTTAATTTTTTACCTCTTACGATTTTCAGAAACAATAACTTAGAGAGAAACTTTTCGCGGTTTCACGCGGGCCAATATAATTTTCCGCACCGAACAACCATGCGTGCTTTTTCAGGGTATATTTGATAAGTGATGTATAAGATTATTCATTTGAACATCGATTTTTGCTATTTTTTATAGCTAATTATTTACTTTAGGTTTTCTCCATAATAAATATACCATTTTGAAAGATTTTTACATAGGTATATGAGGTTGATGAACTGACACAATAAATTACTTCGATTTTTTTGGTTTTATCCCAAATATTTGTGTATAAATGAATACGATTTTATCTTACAGTAGTGTAGTCTCATCTCTTATAATACATATATTTGTAATAACGAAGTTATAGTGGCCATGCAACGGCAACCTTAATAAACGGACAGAGTTCTGGTTTAGAGTGGTAAATAAAATTACTCTAGATATAATCTATATATTCTGCTGTCCTAATATAAGTATTTTATCACTTTTGCTTTGCTAAAAATTTTAGCATACAAGAAATTTAAGAAGCTGAGATGAGGGCGGCAATGCTTTGTTGAATTTTTTGCTGTTGCAGATGAATCATTCCGATTAAACGTCGTTATAAATTGGTAAATTTTATTTCAAGAAATATCTTTTGGTGGTAAAATTTTTTATACATTTATTATTATAACAATTAGTAAGGTGTGCTTTGTATAACAAAGGCGAAATAAATCTATAAATGTTAGTGCTGAAAATTGTTATGAATAAATTTAATAGTTAGATATATCGCCTCTGTGATACAGTGGTCCGGTGTCGGTCCCATAGTGTCGGTCGGACATGAGGTCCCGGGTCCTGGGTCGGACAATTCAACAATGTGTTTTTTCAGTTTCTGATAAAAACGACGTTGCCCGGGATCGGAAAGTGCCCGGTTGGCGATAGGTTTGCCATCTATTACATTGTGGACCAAGTATCTTCGGGTAATCGTTGGTGCACTTGTTGTGATTCTGCCTCCCTCTTCGGAGACATAGGCGTGAAGATATATTTTAATAGTTGCAGGTATTTAATAAACTTAAGTGCTAGAAAATTAGACATCAAAATATTGTGATATAATTTAGACTTTATCTAATACAAGTTTAAATTCATACTATATATTCTATATATCTAAAGCTAAAATATGAAATGAAATAAGATAGAAGAATAGAAACTACAATTTTAACATAAAGCGACACCAGTGCAGATCAAATTTTTTGCCAAGATAATCATCAAGACAAGAAAATACAGATGTTAATATTGATTTCTTTCTTTGCATTAAATATTTACGTAGATATAACGCTACATCGATAGTTTTGTAGACGACGTTAACATCACTATCGTGACTATTTCTATCAGAGAACCGCTTAAGTTACGCGCGCGGAACGATGTAACTCACGCGGAGAATCAATATTTGATTGTTATGAAACCGGAGAGCGAGCCCCAATCGCTATCACAAACACGACATCAATCCTTATTACAGATGTCAGCATTGACAACGCGATACGATACTTCACGAGAATTGCTTACGACTACTCACAGCTTTGGGTCTCATAAATACGCTGTTCAAAACAAGTACTGTGTTCCGAGCAATTGTTCGGACTGATTTCTATCACTGTATAATGCGTCAAAATTCGTAGTTCTACCCATATCATCTTAATGTCTGGAAATCTACACACTTGAATTCTCGAAGCAGTTTTTTTTTGCCTCACTCTACCCTCGTTAGAACTATTTAACGGCGGCAGCGTAATATACGATCTTCATAACTTAAAGACTTTCAAAAAAGAGCTTACTCCTCTTTAAATACGGGTGGTAATATTCACTTACCATTACATGAGTTCATTGCCCAATCGCGTCTTCTTTTATATGCGATAATTTGTGCTATATTAAACATAATTCATTACATTTGTATCAAAATATAGTTGTTAATGCTATATTTTGTTATATTAACGTGGATAAATAGATATACCGTAATATTGGACTAGGCATTACAAATTTCAATACTAACAATTGGATAGCCGGTGATGTGCACATGAAATCACTCGATAAGCAATCAGCGTCGCAATACGGGGCAGTAATATGCGTAGGCAATAACTTTAATCACACCGCCCTTTGATGTGACACGCGGTTCAACTGCAATTGAATTAACTATTCATAAGCTTATCACTGCAAGCCGGGCACATAATGTCGCCGTGAAATGTTACTGCTGTGGAATTATTTAAATAAATTTATATGTTTTTATTGAAAATGTATATGGGTTTTTTAAACGTCGTGCTGTGAGGAATATAGTGGTGTCAAAACATTCCCATCTTTCAGGGAGAAATCAAAGCTCGAGGCACACACTGTGCTTTCATTTTATCTAGAGAAGTTCCGTTAGGTGTACACGATAGAAGTAAGAAATCTTGTAGGTGTTGCAAATTAAAAAATTAGTCTTCTGTCTTGACCTCAATTAACTTCTCGAAAATGAAGAGGTACTCAATTCGTCGGAATCTCTTATACAGGCTGTTTTTTAGCCGTGGGACCTATTGAAAGAGTGTACTCAGTATTCGATTCTGGGCCCAAATATCTATAAAATATATGACCTTAATTTTTGACCTAATTATCCCATAAAATAATTAAATCGTAGATATATAGTAGGTAGGTAGATATTTATAGATACGTATGTACGCGTGGCGTGAGTCAATGAACTACAAGATTACATAATAGTTAGTGTAGCGTGAGCGCCGGTCGCAAAACTCCGCGCGCCCATTAGAGTGCTAAGTGTGAGTTTTTCTTTTCGCATTCGATCGTGAGCGCGTTTGGAGTTTACTAGAAATTTGTATGTGATTTCTACAGCGCCACCTAGTGGTAAACGTGAGAAACCAGTTTACTACTAGGTGGCGCTGTACAAATCACATACAAATTCCTAGTAAACTCGAAACGCGCTCACGATCGAATGCGAAAAGAAAAACTCACACTTAGCACTCTGTAGTGCCAGTGAATCGCGATATACGAATGTGTCCGCGAATGCAATAATAATTTTGTGGGTGTTAATAATAATAATAACAATGTCATCTTATAAGTATTCCAATGGAAATTGGGATATCGGAAGTGTCTATACATTACGTAATGATATTGTGTCACAAATTGCCAAATATAGAAGAATAATTCAACAATTGAGATTATTGTAAAATGTTAATAATCAATTAAGTCAAGTCAATCAAGTTGTGAAGAGGATGATTCTATTTACGCCAGAAATACTGAGGTAAATATTTGCTATGTCTTACTCTTTTATTTGTGCCTAATTTATTTTTTTCAATTATAGTACGATTTGAAACGTTTCTTATTATTTAGTGCCTAGGTATTTTTGGCTGTCCTTCCTGACTAAACCAGGAACAAAGCATGAAGGGGAAATGAATCACAATTCACAATAGTTTAAAACGGGTAGGTAGATTACATACATTATCTACCTACCTACTACTTATATTATTACGATGATTCGTGAATCAACAACGGTGACTAGAGTAACCATGAGTCACGAGAATTTGACAACATTTCGACAACTTTTTTTTTGGTTATTTAACACTTTATTTTTTTATTAATATGTTTAATCGATATATAAGCGTGAATTTTAATAGGTTTGATTTCGTCCCGCGGATAAAATATATACATATATACATATACATATATATATATATATATATATATATATATATATATATATATATATATATATATATATATATATATATATATATATATTCACCGATTACTTGAACACGCTTCACGCTTAAACCAAATTGGAAAATTATTTTGCTTCTGTAAGTATATTTCTGATGCAGGGTTCTGGAGATACAGAAAATGGGAAGTCGGCTGTTTGCAGTTTAACTGTGTTTCAATGATAAAGAATATACTTGCATAGGTATTTTGTTTATTATATGTGCTATGTAGGTATATAGTTTATTATGTGTTTATTAAAATATGTATAATAGACATGTAAGTGTGTACATTGTACATGTATCCATTTATATTTTTCTATTTCTTATTAATTATTATTATGTACCGTTTAGCCCATTATACTATTCCCTATTTCCATTAAAAATATTTATTTGCATCCCCTCTTGATTTTTTTTCTGCTTCACTTGCTGATTGACTGACATTAAATTTAACCATTGTTCAATTTTTTAGTGCATAAAAGTAAAATAAATAAAATAATTAATTTAACCGCTACTATGGTTATTTCTACATTCGACATTAGTCATCATTGCAGCTTTGTGACACTTCATTTTTAAGCAAAATTTTATTTAAAACACTTGTACTATTTCACAATAACTTTATTATGAAGCAGTAGGAGAATGTTTTTGAATATTCCTGTTTAATTAAAGAATATAAACGTATTGAGGTGGCCTGCTTAGTGTTAAGATAGTGACTTAGAATTCTGCTGCAACCTTTGACAATTTTAAAGACGCATACAGAGTAATTAGTATCAAAGTTTAAGTTGGATTTGTCTTAACTTCAAGATGAAGAACCGCCCGCCAGTGCACCTTAAGTTTCATCCATACGTATTGTAAAACAGCGTAATTGTCCTAATGTTGGTAAAGCGTGTGCGTCCTACCATCATTTAATAAGTAGCAGCTGTGTGGTTACAGCCTGAGATAAACTTTAATATCGGGAGAATAAAACAAGCAATTGGTATTACTCGTGTGAGGTGAGACTCGCCTCGTGTAATTCTGACTTGAGACGTGTAATGTCAGAGATAGGCGCGGGTGGCGCTAGCGGGCGGAGTCGGGTCCCGCTCGTTATGCGTTAATGAACCAATTATATCAATCCCCAACTGTTATGAATACAAAGAAGCTCATTATTGCGTTTCTTCCCTCATAATATTATTCCGAGTGCGATTGGAAATGGACAAAGGCAAATAATATTTTCATATTATTAGTTTATCAGTACCGAGCAACATTGTGCAAAGTAAAATGTCACCGGCGGCTTTGGTCACTATTTTATTTGTATATTGCTCTCCTAGTCTACCTGAAATTTTGCAAAGTTTTGACGTAAATATGTCTTTTTAGGGTTCCGAAGTAAACTAGGAACCCTCATAGTTTCGCTATGTCCGTCCGTCCGTCCGCACGATTGCTCACAGACCTTTAGTACTAGTCCCGGCCTCCTTTGAAGAATAGGCCAACTGCCGTTCTGCCAGTTAGGTCGTTAAAGGCGACCGATTGGCTATCGAGTCACTACCATCGTGGCTACGGTAGAGTTCTGCATTGTCTCGCCCAGGTCTGATACCACCGCCTTACCTATTCCTGCCGCAATAGCGTCAGTGTTTGTCGCTGTCGTGTTCCGGTTTGGAGGGTAAGGTAGCCTGTAAACTTATGCATGTGGCATTAGAGCTCGCCATAAGACAGCAACGCACCATTAACACCTTTGGTGTCTATATGCGGTGGTTGACTCTTTCCATCAGGAGACCCATCTGCTCGTTTGCTATCTTATGATATAAAAAAAGCTGTAATTTAACATGAATATACATACTTGTCACATCACCAAATTGGTACCATAAAATATTGAAAAATATTTTTTTCCTCCCCTGTGGCTCCCCTACATGTAAATTTTTTTTCCTCCCCTACATCGTGTGGGATATCGTTAGATAGGTTTTTAAAAAATATTGTGAGTTTGTTAAAACAAGTTTTCGAGCAAGGGATTCGTTTGTAAAATATTAAGCTTTTAAGTGTGAATTTTTGTTAGAGTCAAGTGTCCCCCCCCCCCCCCCCTCTGTAGGCTAAACGGTTGGTTTTGGGGGTGGAAAAATCATGGTAATAGTAAATATAATGAATTTAAAAGTAAAAAGTCGCCTCTGTGGTCTAGTGGTCCAGCGTTGGCGTTGACTACATGAGGTCCCGGATTCGATTCCCGGGTCGGGCACATTAAAAAAAAAATGGTGTTTTTTCAGTTTTCTGAGAACCACAAAGGTGCTCGGGATTGGAAAGTGTCCGGTTGGCGATAGGCTTGTCACCTATCACATTTGTGGGACTAAGTATCTTCGGCTAATCGTGGGTGCACTTATTGTACCTCTGCCTACCCCTTCGGGGATATGGGCGTGAAGATACTTAAAAGTAAAACTATCACGGTTAAGTAGGTTTTACAAGTTTACGAGTAATAGTCGACCAACTTATAAAATGTTGTTTAACAAATTATTTAAATCGTATGCAGAATACATCTTCATAGATGACGCACAAAAATAAATCACGCTATTATATAGTATAATAAATAAATTTGGAGTATCAGTAATATTTAATTAACCGGTTTTAATTAAATGCCTATGGATATAAAACATAGTATATAATACACATTTCAAAATAATACTTTATACGATTTTTGTTTGTCTGTCTGTGTCTGTTTGTTCCGACTAATCTCTGGAACGGCTGGACCGATTTTGACGGGACTTTCACTGGTAGATAGCTGATGGAATAAGGAGTAACTTAGGCTACTTTTAAAAAAAACTCCCACGCAGACGAAGTTGAGAGCACAGCTAGTTTGATAATTTAGCAAACAGATAGATGACGACCTGGAATAGCACATACTTAATTTTTTGACCCGGAATATTGGGTGATCCCGCGGCATTCGCCAAAAACTTTTATAATGAAGCGGGCTACGTGCAGCAGCTAGTAACTATTATAAATGTGAAAGTTTGAATGTTATAGGGATGAATGTTTGTTACTCAATCACGCAAAAACTACTAGACGGATGTGAATGAAATTTGGCACACAGGTAGATCGTGACCTGGAATAGCACATAGGATACTTTTTATCCCGGTAAAATTAGGTCATCCCGGTAGGTTCACCAAAAACTTTCATAACGCAGCGGACTGCATGCTGCAGCTAGTTTCGAAAATAAATATCACGGGATTTTATCCGCATAGTTCCCGTTCCCATAAGATTTCCAAAATAAAAAATGTCCTTGTAGTGTATATTTTTGTAGTTTGTACGAATTTCATCCTAATCGGTTCAGAGGTTTAGACGTCAAGAAGAGACAGACAGACAGAGTACTTTTGCATTTATGATATTAGAATGGATACGTCGATGTCTGTATGTTTGTATTGTTAATTTTATTTATGTATGAGTTCTGTCTAGTCTTGGGTTATGACCTCTATATGTGGTTATAATATAACAGGTCGAACAAGATAATATCTGTTAATCCTGTTACTGTTACGCAATAATAACAGATGTCATTATTTATTTATTTTAACTTTATTGTATACAAAAAAGTATCTTAACGCCCGTATTTTTATCAGAAAAATAAAAAAAATCACATTTTGAATTGCGCAACTAAGGAATCAAATCCAGGACCTCAAGCGGTCAACACAGACACCGAAGCACTAGAGCATAAAGGCGCCAAAAATATTATACATTTTCGGACAAAAGGCAAACTTAGTGCATGTTGGCACTGTCCGCCAGCCCAATATCAGCCCGCTGCATTATAAAAGTTTTTAGTAAAAAATAAAAATAGCCTATGTGTTATTCTGAGTCTCCAGCTATTACATACTAAATTGCATAATAACCGGTTCAATAGTATTTGCGTGAAAGAGTAACAAACATTCATACATACATTCTCACAAACTTTCGCATTTATAATATTAGTAGGATTTATAATCTGAATCTCGGAAACGGCTCCACCGATTTTCATGATATTTATTATGCAGGGGTTTCGGAGGCGATAGACAAAATGCGAACCTAATGCTCATCCACATCCAAAATCTAATTATACCGTTGGATAACTAAAGAATCGAGAAATTTGTTACGCTAAGTGCGGACTACGATACTTCGCGGAGGATGGAGAAGCAAGGGCTGCCATTTTAGGTCATTTCACTACACTACAGAATTTACATATAGTATAACTTTTAAGTCAGGGCTCTCCCTGACTTAAAAGACGCTACTGTGCTACTGTATAATATTATACACGTCAATGTACTGCATACTTCGCCTCCGTATTTATTATAAAATTTAAAAAAAACAATAGTGCATTTCTACTCAGTGGAGGGAAGAAAAATGAAAAATAAGCAATTAATTATTATCTTAAAGTGTGGGCAAACCATTTCATTTAATGAATCAGCATTAAATTGTGGAAAACTGCTCTAACAAAAAACCGTTAAAGTGCTTAAAAAGACACACAACAGTAACGAAATAACATTGATTTATGAAAACAGTAAATGAATAATTAAAGTGCTAACCAACTGTAGATTAGTGAATTCTTTCGTTGATTAGAATTTTTTTAAAAAAACTAAGCTATTTAGGTAAATGACATTGAAAAAGATTTCACTAGCGCATAGATACTGAGGTCATCCAGTATAGAGTGTCTACACTATAGTACTGTCATACTGTCAAATATTTATTTCATCGATTTGGTTGACTCGATCAAGTAACTGTTAACTTTGAAAGTACTACGGAGGATAGCCAAGTTATTAATGCATTAAAAATATCCAAAGGAACGCAAATAGAAGATTTTAAAAAACTGAGAAAGAATTACTGAGCAAGTAACCCAAAATATGAATTGAATTGTCAATGTCAAGTAATTGTCAGTAAGTGAACGTCAGAGTCACAGCTGGCCGCAAGACGGATAAGAGACATTGTACAAACAGCTGGTCAACGAGTAAGATCAGTGGTATGTATTATTCTTGAGTGATAAACATTGATATAAAATACTCAAGATACACAGCTCCGAACACCTTTTTTATACACTGATTGTATACCTTGCGTTTTTATATATCAATGGTGATAAAATATATATAGTGAAATAAATGTAATCATTGCTACTTGAATTAATCTTTTACTTATTTAACTCCCTTCTGTGATAAATAAAGAAATAACTGCCCTGTACTCCGGTGCTAATAGATCAACTTTTGATACAAAAATATATACAAATAGGTAAAGTTTATTCTAACCTTATTAACAAATTCTCTGTCTTTTCGTACGACATACTTTGTAGGGATGACTGAGATTTTTTGTTTTGTATATTAAATAAAGATAAAATATGTCCTTATTACATACATAAAGGATTAAAAGTAGTGTATGTAAAGTAATCGACTTTATGTGCTTATGTAACTCCTAAGATGTAACGTATATTGCATGATATTTTAAGTTGTATTATCTTTTTTTACTATAAAAGTAAAATAAAGAAAAAGAAAAATGTGATGTTGAGTTGGCATTAACGGTCAATGCAACATGACACAGAAAGAGCGCACACTATAAAACATGTCAATTATTATTTTTAAATGAAACCATAAGTTTACCGGCTACCTTACCCTCCAAACCGGAACACGACAGCGACAAGCACTGACGCTATTGCGGCAGGAATAGGTAAGGCGGTGGTACCTTACCCGGGCGAGACAATGCAGAACTCTACCACCTAGTAGCCACGATGGTAGTGACTCGCATAGCCAATCGGTCGCCTTTTACGACCTGCCTGGCAGAACGGCAGTTGGTTTATTCTTCAAAGGAGCCCGGAACCAACACAGGGAGTGAATGTTTTTCTTAGATATATTATTTAAATGTATATGAAAATTTAAAGATTAAATATTTTACGCCGTATTTCCTTAAGTTTATTTTTTTCGTTATGTTAACTCCTAATAAAAGGTGTCTGTAATTTTTTTTTTGATTATTCGTTTGTAAAAAAAATATATAAAATAATATGTTAAAATGGTTGTAACGGATTCAGTGGCTGTTTTTTAACCAATAACTTTTCGCTCTTACATATAATTCTTGTGACAGGTTGTATTTAGAATTGTTTATTTTCACATAATTCACGAGACTGAATATTGTGCAGGACGGCCGAATGTTGGCTGTAGGTACTCTACAAAAACATACATTACACGTTCATATGTAACCACAGATTATCAATTATTTCCAATATAATGATAGAATATCATTCTCATTCATACATAGGTACTTATTATTGAAATTACTGGTATATCGAGAAAAATGTAAAGAACTATACTTTGTTTAACCAGTGTTAAATTAAATATTACCTTAACCATTAAATAATGTTAAGTATTTGATTATGTTAATAATTTAGTAAATAATTGACTAGTACACAACATTATAAAAATGTGTAACGGATATTTATTCGTCTCATTTGAATTTGTAGAAGTAAGAAGTGAAAAGTAGTATCAGAAATCAGAAATCGGAAGTACTTTATTCAGTAAAACTTTTTACAAGTTATTTTGACGCGTCAATTTTTTTTAACTACTACCGGACCGAGAACGCGGCCACACACTGAGAAGATCCACCGGAAGAAACTCAGCGGGCTTGTTTTTTCATAACATTTTTTAAATAAGATTATACATAATGTTTAATTAGTAAGTATCTAATTGTTACATTAATAATAGGGATTGCCGATATGAGGAGCAGTTAATCCCATGCTTTCCTGTCATTTAGATATTCGGATATTTTAGAGTAACCTTTTTGCACAGTTCTTTTATAATAAATTTTTTGAATTTATTAATTGGCAAATCTCTAATGTCATCAGGCAGCTTATTGTAGAAGCGTATATTTCGCCTCATAAAAGAGTTGCTTATTCTGTGGATACAAGACACATGCACAGTAAGATTATTTTTGTTCCTTGTATTTAGGGAGTGAATATCACTATTCTTTTTAAATAAGCAAATATTTTTATTAGCGTACATCAAGGTTTTGAAAATATACTCAGAAATTACAGTTAAAATATTGATTTCTTTGAATTTTTCTCTCAGGGATTTCCTTAGGCTAAGATTGTAAATTGCCCTTATAGTCCTTTTTTGTAATACAAATATTGTATTTATTTCAGCTGAATTCCCCAAGAGGAGAATTCCATATGACATAACGCTATGAAAGTAGCTAAAGCAAACAAGGCGTGCAGTATCAGCATCAGTAAGCTGTCTCATTTTTTTCACTGCAAAAGCTGCTGAACTTAGTCTACTGGTCATTTTTTTGATATGTGGTCGCCAACGCCATTTTTTATATACAATAACTCCTAAAAATGTAGTAGAGTCCACATAATCCATTTTTTATCGTTAAGTTGTACATTGGTATCTACATGCCTTACATTAGGCGTTGAAAATTTATTACACTTAGTTTTGTTGCCATTTAGAAACAGATTATTAACACTGAACCATTGTACAACTTTTGAAATCATATTGTTTACTTCGTCATACTTACCAATTTGTCTTTTTACTTTGAATAAAAGGGAAGTGTCATCCGCAAACAGAACAATTCCATGCTTATCATCTACATAGTAAGGTAAGTCATTTATATATATAAGAAACAGAAATAAACCAAGGATGGACCCTTGTGGGACACCCATTGTGACAGCGGCACCAGAGAATCTTATTCCGTTAATTTCAACCTTCTAAATTCTTCCATTTAAATAAGTAATCAAACGTTCGAGAGCCTTATTTCTAATTCCATAATGGTATAATTTCCTGATTAATATGCTATGATGAGCACAGCCAAAAGCCTTTGATAAATCACAAAACATCCCAATCATATTCTGTGACTCTTCCCAGGCTCTATAAATTTTCTTTAAAAATTCGACACAAGCATCTATAGTTGACTGATACTCAGCTAAGTGGAATAAGTATTATATATTGAATATAATTAAGAATTTAACCAGATGGCGTTAAATTTTAATAAAATCTTACATTCAACAAAGAACAGACAATACAAGGAATGTTAACCGTCCGAAAGGGATTTTATATAGCAATTTAATGATAATCATACTCTTGTATAAAAGAGTGAAGAAGAGCCGAGAACTTAGAAAATGAAGGCATCCAAACCGATCAGCGACGGCACCTGTGCGACGAATGAAAATACGTAAAGACTTATTGTGTGTCGGATATACTGCTTCATGGACACAGCCATAACAGATTATGGCTGTGTTCATGACACAGCAATAATCCGTTTTATCAAAAATTAACATCTTTGGTATTTAGTCAAAAGGTATTTGGTCAATTAGGCACAGGAACAGCATTTTTGAGTAACAAAAACATATAAACATCCAAACATTTCATTTTCGTTCGTGTTTGGTTTGATAACACACTATACGTGCGGTCAACTGCGCTTATTCCGCCATGAGTTTGATTGTATGTTTAATATTACTTTTAATCTAATGACGTCAGAAGCTCTTACGTTATGAAAAGAGTGTTAAGATATGAACATAATTGCCATGAAACAATTGCTATAATGTGAGTAATGAAGTTGTATAATGAAACGACGATGTTAACATGCTCAAAGAATTCTTAGGCAGAGTAAATATTAGCGCGCCGCACATGACGTTATTACAGTGTAGAGAGCGCGCGCCGTTTGCTCAGCGCATTAGTTAGGCGTTCGTGTCCAGTGACAATTACTGAGAACTGAGGACAAAGAAAACACAACAGCTCAGGAAATTGCCTTCTTTCACGCGCACTACCCCCTGTTTGGGAGTAAGGGAGGAAACTCGTTCTTGTACACTTATTGTAACAAGAAGTATCAGCTATCTCATTTTTCTAAAAGTAAAACATATTTACCGTAGTTGTCTTTTAAAAATATTAAATATTTTAAATGAATGTAACGCTTTGGTATTTCGTATTTGATAATAAAATACAAAACCTGAATTTATTTGATTTATATTATTATTATTATTATATAGGTGGCCCATGGCAAAACAATTTTAAAGCGGTCGCATACAGCTAATAGAGGAGCTCGATATTTTTGTCCAGGAAGCATAAATTGCAGGAGTTATTTTTTTTATAGATGGATTCAGTACGACGTATGAAACGTGAATGCAAAAATTCTTGTAAATGGGTAGCAGGGGAGGAATGCCGCCATTTTGCGAAAAAATATTTCGGTTTATATCTCCCGTGTATACCTTCGTGTTGGTCCGGGCTCCTTTAGAGAATAGTCCAACTGCCGTTTTGCCAGGTAGTTCGTAAAAGGCGACCGATTGGCTTAACGTGTCACTACCATCGTAACAACTAGGTGATAGTTTGTCAACGTCTCGGCCGCATATTTGGTACCACCGCCTATAATAATTATAGTGATAATTCTAAAAACAACAAAACTTACAACCTTTATTGTGAAATATCAGTTATTTGAAGACTTTTTGAAGTAGAAATTGTTTATGAAAACAAGTTCCATATATAAGTAATAAAAAAACTTATTTAAAAAGCATTTCGTTCTAAGAAATTACATCCGATTTACGAGTCCAAGCAAAATATGAAGCGTAGCCAGTAGTCTTAGTTCCAGCAGCCTACTATTTGCAAAACATATCTCGTTATACTTTAGAGCTCGCCTGGCCCGCCACAGATGTAGCTATAATGTATACTAATATATCGAAGTATCAAACTACTACACATGGGAGGTATACTATAATATATATTTTATCCTCACTTAGTCTTGGTCGTCCTTAAGCGCACGGTTTTAAAGCTTCATTTCTGTACAGGTGTTCTAATTTTGAAGTAAAACTGTCCTTATTCAATCTAGGTAAATTTTATTTTATTAAAAACTTACAGCCAAGCTGATTATTTTAGTTCATTGTCTTTGTACTCGGGTAAACCAATTGCTACAAAGTAGGGTATTTTCGCACGCTCAATTAAATAAAGCGCGGGCTCCTTCCACAAACAAATAACAGGTGGTAAGCACGTAGTGAGTGGCAAGCGTGTCCCGTGTTGGTCCCGGGCTCCTTTGAAGTATAGGCCAACTACTGTTCTGCCAGGCAGGTCGTAAAAGGCGAACGATTGGCTACACGGTAAACTACACATTCCTGCCGCAATAGCGTCAGTGATTGTCACTGTCGTGTTCCGGTTTGGAAGGTAAGGTGAACGGTAAATTTATGCATGTGGCATTAGATCTCGCCACAAGATAGTAACGCACCATTAACACCTTTGGTGTATATAGGCGATGGTTTACTCTTTCCATCAGGATACTCATCTGCTTGTTTGCTATCTTATGATATGAAAAAAAAGCGAATGCAGGCCGCACACTCCCGAGACACAAACAGTGAGCGCTTCATGATTAGCCAGCCCGTCACTACACCAGTACCGGCCCAACGCCGACATCGACACGAATGGACGCATTATTCTATGACATCGTACAGCACGCTGTCTCATTGGCCTTGCTCGGCACCTATTTGTCGGTGTCAGCTCTGGCATGTCGCCGACAGCTAACCTTCCGCTGGTGTCGGACCGGCATCTTTATGCATGCTTGTGTACAGACGGACGCTTCCGTGTAGGCTTGTTAGTGGCGTAATCATCGAACTACTTAGTGCATTAGAAAATAATCAAAACCGTCTATAGTCATACGGAAATAATTGAAAATTTTATCCGGGTCTTCAATTAATTTTTCAAATAAATTTTAGTACATGCCATCTAAATATCCCACTTTAATACTTGGATGCACCTAAAATCATCTTCAAACACTTCTTTTTTTTGTTAAATATAAAACAAATACAATCTATTATTATACGCTGGCATCGCGCATTGCTCTTGTCTACATCTGAATTTATATAAAGGCATGTCGGGTGTCGGTGTTGTCGGACAGCATGCAGTAGGTACAATTTCATTATGCGTCCACTGGTGTCGGCGTCGGCGTTGACACCACACGACACGACACCCGTGCCGGTGTCGTGTGGGTCAGCCAATCAAGAGGCGTTCATAGGTGAGTAGGGGTTGTTGAGGTGAAGCAAGCAGGGGAGTAAGCACGGACGTCGGGCAGGTGTTCGGTGAAACAAATAGAACATCCCGTATCCCCAAAACATATTCAAATTATATCATAAACTTGTATATAAACATATATATTACGAGTAATATACCAAAATTAATTTGTCAAAATATAGCGATATATATATTTCAACATATTTTAGTGACGTCATAGAATTATATTATAATATATATTTCTTCGTGAGCGGTCCCTTGAAAATTTATATAGAAAATATATCGTAATTTGCCCTTAAACCTTTGAGCTCAGAGTTCGAAAATATAAAGTTTGTTAAAAATTAGAGTATTTTAATTTTTGAAAAGTCGTATATTTTTAACAGGATGATCAATTTTGATATTTTAAATGTAATTAATTCATCAAAAAATGTTGTAGTAATGTCGAAGAAACACTTTTTTATTTAATTTTTAACTTCCCACTACTTATGTAGATAAGGAAGTTACTGATTTTACCTCGAATTTCGAAAATCGAGTTTTCACCAGATATCCACGTTTTGAGGTCCTAAGAATCTTTTCCGACTATTTTCGCGATGACGTCAGTATGTCTGTATGTATGTATGTGTTTGTGTGTATGTGTGTATGTAAACATCTCATAACTTACAGCTGGATCGATCGAAACGCGGTTGATTGCATTCGATTGGATTCTGCTCAACTTAGATTTCCTGAAAATGTGAACCGATTCGGTCCAGGAGATTTTGAAAAATTTTGAAAAAACACCAAAAAAAATTTGACGAAACAGTATTTTTTTAATATAACTTCCAGATTTATGTACCGATTGAGTACAAAGACTAATCAGCTCTATTCCTCAAAAAACTACGTCTAATACATAAAATGCATCAAAATCGGTTAATCCGTTTGGGAGTAATCATTGACAAAAAATTTTGAAAAAAAGTGTTTTTTGACATAGCTTCGAAATTTTTCATTCTGATTCTGATTCTCCAGACTTATAACTTTTCAAATATTAAAATTAGGTTGTTTTTAGCAAACTTATTTAATTTTCAAATACCTTTCAAGTTGATTCACCGATTGACTTAAAAATCTTAACAACTTTCTCTTAACAAGATAAAATTAAAAATTTCAAACACCCCCGACACATCCTCAGAACGCCATTCCGCTACATACGCATTACTTTATGAGTAAAACGTGAAAAGACCTGATGATCTACGAAATCTTGTAGCATCAGGTTAAGGTTAGCATGGTTTCTTACTCAATGAGTTTGATTTATTTTATTACAAAGCTCCTATGGCCTCCAGCTCCACTATATAGTACTGGAAATAATTATGATCCAGAGTGTATGTAAAATATAACAAATAAGACCAAACTCGAAGGACTTATTTTTTTATATCAGGAGTTCCACGGCCACTTTCTGTTTATATTATCAAACCCTGCGAATCTCCTAGTAATAAAAGCCAATGATATCAGCCCAATCTCTGATGGTCACCTTTCAGTTCCATCATTATTTTATTTCAGAAAACATCCGGCACTTAAATATTTGCCAAAATAAACCGAATTAGCCAACATTCGATGGGTTTATCTAGATTAGCTTAAAAGTTATAATGGACCTCTTCCAGCTTTATTATTAGACACTAGAAAACAGAAAAAATAACGATTCACGATCAAAATCAATGGCGCTTCTCAATTTACATTCGTTCGTTCGTTTCGTTTCCATGACCTTATCTCACTTTATCGCAAGAGCTTGGAAATCATCATCAATTAAACGCGTTGAGTTTGTCTTGTTTAGTTAAAATATCCTATAGCCACCTTCAAGTTACATCAATAGATTCTTAAAATCAGCACCAAACAGTATACCAAAACAAACCCAATTAACCCATACTCGATGGGTCTGTCTGGTTAAGCGAGATTTCATGGACTTCTTTCAGTTTTATCTTGAGAGACTGGAAGTCATTCTGTTCCAAATTCCTTATTAGAACGAACGAAACGAACCCCAAATCGCCTGTTTTGTCATAGGACCACAGAAATTATCTAACACCAGGGTAACTCTCAAAATACAAGAAATGAGTCCAATCTCGATAGGTTTAACTTGTTTATTTCAAAGGTTCCTATAGCCACCTTCAATTTCCATTATTAAAATCAAAAATCATCTAGCACCAAAAAATATGCCAGAACAAACCGAATCAACCCACATTCAATGGGTTTTTCTGGGTTAGCTTAGGATTCCTCATGGACTTTCTCCTTCCTGCTTCATTATAAGACCCTGGAAAGCACCTAGCATTAGAGTATTTGTCAAAACAGAACAAATGAATCTAAGCTCTTGTTTTTTTTTATATCGTAAGATAGCAAACAATCTGTAAGTCTCCTCATGGAAAGAGTCAACCATCGCCTGTAGACACCAAAGTTATAAATGGTGTTTTGTTATCTTGTGGCGAGGTATAATGCCACATGCATAAGTTTACCGGCTACCTTACTCTCCAAACCGGAACACGACAGTGACAAGCACTGATACTATCGCGGCAGAAATAGGTAAGGTGGTGGTACCAGACCCGGGCGAGACAATGCAGAACTCTACCACCTAGTAGCCAGGATGGCAGTCACTCGCATAGCTAATCGGTCGTCTTTTAAGACCAACATGGCAGAATGACAGTTGGCCTATTCTTCAACGGAGCTCGGAGCAACACGGGGCTCAATGGTTTTATCTTGTTTAGTTCAAAAATTATCATGATCACCTTCTAGTTTAACCATCAAAACCTAAAAATTATCCAGCACCAAAGTATATGTCAAAACAAACCCAAGCAGCCCACACTCAATGTGTTTATTTGGATTTGCTTATAAGTTCTTATAGACTTTTTCCAGTTCTATTATCAGGCACTGATAAACAACGTGCTTCAAAATCCTTGTAAAAATTTACTCCATTTTATTTCAAAGTTCCCATGACCTCCATTATCGGCTCTATTATAAGACCCCAAAAATCGTCTAGTACCAGTATGTATATTAAAACACAACAAAAGATCCGAAATTCGATTGATTTATCTTGTTTGGTTTAGTAGTTCCCACGACTACGTTCCAATTCCATCATCAGATACTAAAAATTGTCTAGCACCAAATTGTTTGCAAAAACAAACTGAATTTTTTCCTCACTTGATGGGTTAACCTGGTTTAGTTTAGGAGTTCTTGGTTACATCCTTCAGCTCTATCATCCGGCACTGGAAGCTATTCCGTTCCGAAGTCCTTGAAATAACGATACAAACGACCTCAAATTCGATGATGTTGCTAATTTTATTCCAAGGTTCCCATAAAGTAATTCCAGCTCTATCATGCGACTCTGGAAATCGTCTAGCACTAGAGTATTTGTCCAAATAGAACAAATAAGTCCAATTTCATTTAGTTTATCTTATTTATTTTAGGAGTTCTCATGGTTACCATTCAGTTCCATCATCAGATCCTAAAAATCATCCAGCACTAAGGTATTTACCAATACAAGACAATTAAGTGCTAATTTAAAAACTTTACCTCGTTTAGTTTAGGAGTTCATTGTAGTTGCACTTTGAATCTGGATTCTTGAAGTTCCAATGTCACTTTTTTGGTTCAATCTTCAGAGCCATATTATCATGAGAAACATCTTACTGTGACAAATGAAATGACTCCAAACTCCACTATATTAGCAATTCCTATCTGTGAGTTACAATTACACTCTTACGGCTCCATGTTCAGTTCTTCGACATTACATGTAATGGAAAGTAAATATCATCAAAAATCCATCGAGTCCGAACTTGACTATCTTATCTCTTTCTACATTCTACGCGTGAATTTCGGTATCACTTTATCAGCTCCATCGTCTAATCCTCGTCATCATAAGCACTAATCAAACTTAGTATTTATAGCAACCAGACTTAGTCTAAACAAGATTGTCTTGTTAAAACTCTGCATCAGACAGTTCCAGTCCCTACATCCAGGCTACGTCATGAGCTCAATTGAATGGTACCATAGTATTTGCATTTCCTTCAAAAGTCTGTCAAGTTTTTGTACTAACGGGTATCAGAAAGTCGTTAAAAAGTGGCTTGCAATATTTAGAAAATCTGTTATTTAAATACGAAAATTGCCAGTTAAATAGACGCTGATGATCTTCGAATGAGAATCTCAAAATATTAGCTCGACTTTACCATGTAATTGCAATATCAATAAAGTAACAGAACACAACATTTATAATTGATAAGGCATTTACAAGTTATTTAATTCCTTTCATCAATTTGAAAAGAGCTGGTTATCTTGAAACGGCTGAACAGATTCTATTGAATCTTAGCTAAGAACCATCTCGCAAAACAGGGCTTTCAATTAAAAAAAACTGCAATCCAATCGGACCATCCGCCAGGGCTCCACGATGCCACGGACAGACACACAGATACACACATACATAGATACACACCTGAAACTTATAACACCCCTCGTTTTGCGTCGGGGCTTAATAAAAATTGCGTCAAATATCGTTAATTTATCCAAAATCGGTCAATTTGTTTGGGATTTATCAATGAAGAAAATTAAAAATAAAATGTTTTTTGACATAGCATCGAAATTTTTCAACCTATCGATTATTTAGCTAAAGCAATATTTTAGATCTCAAAAATTGAGTTCAAATGCTATCATCGGTTTCAAATATACAGCATTTCAAAAATTAATATACTGCCATTTTTAACAAAATAGATGTTTAAACTGAAAAATCCTATGCTTATATTTTTTACTCTTTTGAGCTTAAAATACCTTAATTTAGTGGAAAGTTTCAGGGATGGCCCGTAAGGTCAACCGTTTACACCTTTTTTTCTTATGTTTTTAATTCAAAGGACGTAATCCAATTTATGATATTTAAAGCAGTTTTTAAGGAAAAGAGCCGATTAGATTTTGAAATTAATTTGTATATTAGTCTAGAAAAATTTGTAAAAATCTGAAGTAAGGTTATTGATAACAACATTATTTCAATATTTGAAAAGCTTTTACTTTTGAAAATTAGATTCGATTTTGATTTTTTAAACGGTATTTGGCGTAGTTTCTAATAACTAAAATATATAGAAAGTCCTTAATCAATCAGTTGGAAAAACTTGAAGTTATGTTAAAAGAACATTTATTTTAAAATCTTGCGTCAACAATGACTCCTGAATGGATAAACCGATTTTAATATTTTTTTGCGGTATCGGACTCAATTTTAGGAAAAAGCTGATTAGATTTTGTTATCAATAGGTAAATTTATATGAGTTATTTAAAAAAATATTGTTTCTTAAATTTCTTAAAACAACCTAAGCCAAATCAGATCAGATTTTATTTTCCAGGAAGTCTAAGTTTGACGGAATTCAATAGAATGTCGTCAACTACGTTTCGATCTGTCAAGCCGTGTAAAATCTTATGTAAACTCAATTTTCAAAACTCGGGGTTAAATCAGTAATTTCCTTTAGCGGGAAAATAAAAACGTTAAGTTTGGAAAATGTAATCTCAATGAAATATCCATTCACTTCGTTGATCATGTAATACGTATCACGTAATGCCTACACTAAAACAATTTTCTGTGCGAAACTGTTCAAGTATTATATTATTTTATTATAAATTGAGAAATGCCCCCACTTATAAAATACATTAATAATGAATGAGATCTGGGGCCTTAAAGGTTTCATTTGCGTGCGACAGTACATTTGTAAAGGATTTGGTTTCGACTGTAACAAAGGATTTCCCGTCACTTTGCGACACATTTGTCTCCGTCAGACACACACACACACACATGTCTATTTAGAACCAAAGGTCAGCTTTTTGTAGCGTCAAACTTATATTCTGAAGAAGATAAATTTGTTTTTGGTTTTTCGAAGCGTGCACAAAAAGCAGTTTTTACTAACTTTGATGTCTTTAAGCGATATTGTTTTAATGTTTGATGTCTTTAAACGACATTATTATGTAGCGACTAACTGAATGTGAGTCACGGTACTGATAGCGTTATTGTTTTGGTATGTGTGAGCTATGTAACGCCTATCTAAATATAAGTCATTGTATTTTGTGTGATATACTGAATTATTTATTGCACTATATGTTACAATTATTATTATGTGAGGTGTTACAATAATTACCAGGTAATGAACATATACGCCCTATTAGGGTTTTGTAGCTTAGAGTTGGACCGAAACATTTTATAAAAGACTAGCGGCTTCGCTCGAGTTAAATGGGAAGTGGGGAGGGGGGGGGGGTACAAAGAGACAATCTCCATCCCTTCAACTATCTCTAGTTAAAAAATACGTCAATTCGTCGCTCCGTTTTACCGTCAAAAACCGACAAACAAACACACACATACACTTTCCCATTTATAACATTAGTATGGATTTATGCGATTGTCATGAAATAAGTCGTTAATAGCGTAGTAACATTTCTTCTGATTTAAATATACATTAAATATACAATCAATTTTCTTCTGATTTAATTTTAACTGGTAATACATACTAATATATTACCAGTTAAATGCGAAAGTAATTCTGTCTATCTGTCTCTTCTTCACGCCTAAATCACTAAACTGATTTGAATGAAATTTAGTACAAATATAGTTTGAGACCCGGAGAGACGATAAAGAATAGTTTCTATCCCGGAAATTCCACGGGAACGGGAACTATGCAGGTAAAACTTTGGCACTTTTATGTTAGAAATTTTCCACGCGGAAGAAGTCGTGGCACAGCTAATTTGTTATGTATATTCACAAACATTATATTTGGTACGGAACGGTGCATTATGAGGATTCCAAAGTAAACTAGGAACCCATAGTTTCGCTATGTCTGTCCGTCCGTCCGTCCGTCCGGCCGCAGCCTAGCTCAAAGATCTTTGGTACTAGAAAGCTGTAATTTGGCATGAATATATTTATACATATTAGTCACGGCAACAAAGTACTGACGTAGAATTTTGAAAAATATAGTTTACAGTAGTTCCTCTACAAGTAAAGTTAGCAGTTATTGTTTCTTCTTTTATATAACATGGGGTATCATTGGATAGGTTTAAAAAAAATAGTAGGTTTCTGAAACAAATTTTCGATTACGGAACTCGTTTGTGAAATATTAAGCTTTAAAGTGTTAATTTTTGTTAGAGTCCAGAATGGAGTGACCTCCCTTCCTCTGTCAGCTAAACGTTGGTTTAGGGGGTGGGGAAAGTCACGGTAGTAGCAAATATATTGAAGTGAGAAAGAACACTATCACGGCTTAGAAGACATCACAAGTTTTTGAGTAATAGTTAATAATCAACTTATAAAATGTACTTGTTGAAGTTGTTACAGGTGTGGTGCGGATATATCCTCATTGACGCTAAATATGTTAAATGTCCATAGTATGAAATAAAAAAAACCCTCTTCTTGGTCCGCATTGTTGTGGTGGGCAGTTCCGGAACTCTACATTGTGGGTGTAAAATAAAAAAATATGCATGAAAAATTAGTAAAGTGCGTGTCGAGCACTTTACTAATTTTTCATGTATATTTTTTAATTTTACTAATAGCAAATCTTAATTATATTTAAATCTACTTGCGAAACGTCATAGAATATCAGATTGATTTTTAAAAATGTGAGGAACTGGAAGCAAATAAGTTTATAAGAAAACAGGCTTTTAAAATGTGATCTGCAGCTTTTGGCCTTTTTGATATTTTTGAGAATAATATTTTTGAGAATACGTTTACATTTCTTTTAGGAAATAAATATATCCTGTGCAATGTATATTCACACTATTACCCCACAGTAGAATGCCATATGTAAGCCATGAATTCACAAGTGCGTAATATGCAGACAAAGCGGCATTAAGATCCTTTTAGTGTGTCTATTATTACGTAGTGCCTAAATCGTATTAGTATGTGTATATTATTATGCAGTGCCTACCCGAAAGTGTTTCAGAAGTATATAAGTCGAGCTGCTCTGCAGCCGCATCTCAGCGCTCAGCCACTACCCCTCTTTGTAGACAATTGCGGCGTAGTGATGTTATGCCGATTTGTAAGTATTGTAAGTTGTGAAATGAGATTATATACGGACAGAAAAAGAGTACAAATCATTTTTTGGATATTATTCTATCAAAAAAACCACCAGTTTTTGACGAAAAATGCATTAGTTATTTTTAATATTTTCAATGTATAGACAGAAATCAGTTACAATTTTAATATGTAGGGTAAAATATTATTACATGAAACAATGTTAAATTACACAATAGAGGGAGCAAATACAATGAAACGCATATCAAAGACAGGTTTGAAAATTTATACATATCTAGCTTTATGTAGTTGAAACATAGGTGACAATAGCAATAAGTTTACTGGTTCAAAAGCCTCTGAGCGCAAATATAACGTTACGTTATAAATGTAAGTTTGTTAACCATCGAACCGAAATGGTAATGACGTTCTGTAACGTTCGCGCGACCTCGCAACCGCCTGTAGCTAAACTAAATGTATTGGAAATTTCCAGTAACGGCTTCGTGTTGCGAACCGAGGCAGAATTCCCCGTGGGACATCTTTTGAATAAGCTTTCTGGATCTTAGCCTAGCGGCACAATTTTTAATTCGATCTGACTTTCACCTTTGGCTATGAAATTTTATAAAGATTCTTCTAATGAAATCTCACAAACAAACGTTTCTAGGCAGCCTTCGGGCGAACACTAATAGCTTTACCTGAACATAATAAGGGTAGTAAATTGTATTTATGATTTGTAAGACTTTATAATGGACTCTTATCAGAAATCAGATATCAGAAGTACTTTATTCTATAAAATTTTTTACAGGTTATTTTGACGCGTGAACAACTTTTTAACTTCCCGCTGCGTATGTAGATAAGGAAGTTACTGATTTTGCCCCAATTTTCCAAAATCGAATTTTCACCAGACCTCTACGTTTCAGGGTCCTAAGAACCTTTTCCGACTATTTATTATGACCTCAGTAAATCTGTATGTATGTGTGTGTGTGCTTGTGTGTGTACATATAAACACTTCATAACTTTTGAACTTAAGGACCGATTGAAACGCGGTTGATGGCATTCGAATGGAATGCACTCAACTTGACTTCTTGAAAATTTCAACTAAGTCGGCCCAGGAGATTTTTAAAAATTTTGTAAAAAACCCCAAAAAATTGTTTTTATGAAACAGTATTTTCTTAAAATAGCTTCCAGATGAAAATACTGAATGAGTATAGAAACTAATCATCTCTATTTTTTTTAAAACTACGTTTAATGCATAAATTGCATCAACGTCGGTTTATCCGTTTTGGAATAATCGTTGACGAAAAATTTTGAAAAAAGTGTCTTTTCGAGATAACTTTAAAATTTTTAAACTAATCAATTTTTAGTATTTTATGATATTTTATTACTAAAAAACTTCATCGAATGCCGTTTCAAAAATCAAAATCGAACTTAATTTACAAAAGATACAGCTTTTCAAATATTAAAACTACGTTGTTTTTAGAAAGATTACTTAGTATTTTTGAAATAACTTAAAGGCTAATACACAGATTGACATAAAAATCTTATAATCATAGTCATAATTTATTTATTGCTTGAACATAGGTAATTTTACAATATAAAATATAATTAGTGCACTATATTTATCAGCTTTTCTCCCTTAAAAACTGCGTCAAATACCGTTAACTGGATTAAAATCGGTCAATTCGTTTAGGATTTCTCAATGAGGAAAAGTTTTGAAAAAAATGTTTTTTTGACAGTGGCAAATTTTTTAAACTATCGATTATTTAGCAAAAGCAATATTTTAGATCTCAAAAATTAAATTGAATACCATTTAAAAGATCAAAATCGATTATCGTTTCCAAAGTCTACAGCTTTTCAAAAATTAATATACATTTACTATTGCTACTGCCATTTAAAAAAATATTATGTTTGAACCATTGACATATTACTAGTTTGAACTTAAAAAAAGATTAAAATGCCTTAATTTAGCAGGATGTATAATGTTTATAATACATGGAGACGCAGTACTACGTCATACGCAGTACAAATCATAATACGCTTTTGTATCCAATGTGTAAACATTGGATACAAAAGCTTATTGAAATTTAGTTGACAATTAAACTAAATTTAGTTGACAATTAAACTAAAATTATGGAAGTTTAGTTGACAATGAAGAATTAAAAGTAATTGCTGAAGCATATCCATCTTAAACCACGTCAGAATTAGGCTACAGTAAGAGAAATAAGATAAGTTACTTGAAATATATTGAAACGAAGACAAAGCTAAAAAATTGTAAACACGTGAATTTGTCAATTTTAATGTCGAAAACCTATTACTTAAAATAATAACTTCTTAGTCATGTCAATCTCATTATAGGTATATTGTATTGGGTCTTGGCGTAGGTAGGATTTTAATAAGTCTAATTAATTTGTGGGAAGCCTCTTAACCTTCATAGGCTAATAAGTTTATGAATTATTGAGCACTATAAAGCAATTTAGCTTAAATTTATAATTGAATTTACAAATCGCAAGCCATAGAAGTGATGTGTTTACTTTACATTAAGGTATAACAAAATAAATTCCATCAGAACTTGCGGCGTTTGAACGAGCTATTCCGATCAGCTCAAGCTTTCGAGCCACTTTCAAACTAACTTCTAAAGTGTAGTGGCTGTGTATTGTGCTCGCGTAGTGTTAGTGGCCGTAGAGCGGACGAGCTGCGAACTTGTTGGAGCATGTTTAATCTGTCAATACTCGCCGCGGCGAAATTGGATTGTTCCCATGAAATGATTTTACGACGCACCTTTTTGTATTTCTGCAAATTGCGTTTCGTAATTTCCGTGTTTTATTGACTTTGTTTTATGAGAAAAGTTGGGGATGGAGCGTTCACTGTCGCCAGAATAGATGTGTATAAGTGTAATGTGCGGGGTATTGAGCCTTTGTTTATGCCGACAGTTTATTTTAAGTTTATATAATATAAAAGCCTTATTACTACATGTAAAAAGCTAGGTTAGGGACCAAATATATCTTCATCCATACTACCCTGACCGTTACTGTTTATCGAGAATAAGGTTTAATCGGAAAGTTATAGTTCGCACTACCAACTTATTATGAAATGAATTCCCTTAATCATTTTATAGTTTCAGGCGTTACTTTGCAAAAATCCGTAATTCAAAGACGATTTTTAATGAGTATTACGTACACTCGCGTAGTGTGAGGTAGTGTTCGTTTCTCCTGAAGATGCTTCGGTTTAGAAGTGAAACGTGCGTTGAGTGCGTACATAAATTGTGAGCTTTTGTGATTGATGCCGGCGTGGACATGGGTGTAAAAGTGTGGTGGATGTGGGTGGATAATTGTGCCACTGGGGTCTTCTTTTTGTCCGGGCCATCGGTGAGTCTTATCCATTTATTAAATCGACGTCTTTCTTTTCGGTACCATCGCGGAGGATACATAAAATAGTTCGCGGATAATAGCAAATTTAATTAATTTCACCTTTTTAAATGTAACAAGGTTTTGACGACCCTATTCCGAGACATCAGTAAGTCGAATTTAGACTGCAGACACGAGCTTGTTTCGGCTCGTTTCGACAATATGTTCCCGAGAAATACCGCTACGGCAGCAGATTCCGGCCAACGCATGTTACTAATTCGCAACATGTCATTATTATGCAGAAAAAACAGTGTCGGTGATAATACACAGCCTTGGGGAACACCAGCATTGACAGGTTTAAGGTCGGAGCATGTACCGTCAACTACGACCTTGATATTCCGTTCAGCCAAAAAACTTGTGATTCACTTGCATAATTTTTTGGGAAGCCCATAGCAAGGCAACTTCGAGACAAGCGCTTTATGCCATACCCGATTAAGGACCTTCGCTATGTCTAAACTAACTGCCAATGCCTTCCAATGCCTCATGTAGCAGTTCAAACGCTACCAGAAAAAATAATAAAAAATGGAAAAAATGAAATTCAAAAATAAAATCCTGAATCGCGATATCACAATTATTTATCTTGTACACACTATATACAAGTTTCAACGCTTCTTTTTTTTTTTATGTTATAAGATAGCAAACAAGCAGATGGGTCTCCTAATGGAAAGAGTGAACCATCGCCTATAGACACCAAAGGTGTTAATGGTGCGTTGCTATCTTGTGGCGAGGTCTAATGCCACATGCATAAGTTTACCGGCTACCTTACCCTCCAAACCGGAACACGACAGCGACAAGCACTGACGCTATTGCGGCAGGAATAGGTAAGGCGGTGGTACCAGACCCGGGCGAGACAATGCAGAACTCTACCACCTAGTAGCCACGATGGTAGTGACTCGATAGCCAAACGGTCGCCTTTTACGACCTGCCTGGCAGAACGGCAGTTGGCCTATTCTTCAAAGGAGGCCGGGACCAACACGGCGAAAAACATAAATTAAATGGACTTCGGTCCCCAGGCTGGCCTGGCTGGGAAAATCTTCTTTTTCTCCTACCTTGTCCTTGTGTGACGTCATCAACCTCCACAGTTATGACGTCACCTGACAAGAAGCTGGCCCGCTGGTTCCATCACTATGATCCTTCAGCGGTACGGACCAGTGGCATCACACTTCCCTTTGGACTCAACTGCCTCCGCCCAACGATGCGTCAGGTATACTAGAAGATCACCAGCTGAGCAGCTACGACGGAAAACGTACTGGCGGTTACTAGTCAGCTGATGCTCTTTTTAATAATTTAGGAGCTGACAGTTAATAAGTGTCTCCATAATTTTGAAGAACAAGGAGGTTATGGCGACTGGCCGATAGTTTGATGGATTAGAGCGATCTCCTTTTTAGGGATGGGATGCACCAAAGCTGTTTTCTATGAATTCGGTACCACCCCGAGTGAAGAGGAAAGCTGAAATAGGTGCGTCAATACTGGCGCCATTTCTGCAGCACATACTCTAAGCACAATCAGAGTGGCATTCCTCAGGCCCACTCGACTTGTGGATGTCCAAGGAAAGTAATGCTTTACACACAGAAGACTGCCGAAATTTTAGTTCCGGCATGGAACTACCACACAGCGGGATGGTAGGCGGTGTGTTACCTTGGTCATCCAGAGTCGAGTTAACTACAAAGAACAAGCCCAGAAGATTGTCTTTCTGCTTATCGGTATGGGCGAGCGAGTTATCATCTCTGTGCAAGGATGGAAAAGACGGCTGGGAAAACTTCCCTAAGACAGCCTTGGCAAGCACCTGAAAGACCAGAACGCACAAGTGCCTGAAGGAAAGCGAACTAATTTCACACCGATTCTGCAATGTGTTTCGCTTTTGCCTTGGCGAATAAAATTGTGTATTTTATTTTGCAAATTTTCGCAAAATCTCACGTATAACTGCTGTCATATAATAGAAATAAAAGGTGGTGTA
This sequence comes from Apodemia mormo, assembly GCA_036924255.1. Taxonomy (NCBI): domain Eukaryota; kingdom Metazoa; phylum Arthropoda; class Insecta; order Lepidoptera; family Riodinidae; genus Apodemia; species Apodemia mormo. Next base: position 38,324,367 of record JAUPFN010000014.1, on the reverse strand, counting down.
AGTAATGGGACGAACCTGAGGTCTGAAAATTAGGAACATTCCAACGGTACAGTCCACACGCGCCCACCACACGTTTGCCCACGTCAGTAGTAAAGGTAGAAACACATAACTTATGTACTCAACGTATGTTTAAATTCGTAACCGAAGCATATCCCGGAGAGTCGAATAGCATTTTACTCCTAAAAGCTGGAGCATTATAACATCATCTTTTAAGAGGCAGATTAATGCATTTCTCAATAGTTGGTAGCGTATTACTTATAATTTTGTAGTTGGACATCAATGAGATTAATGTATTTTTCAAGACTTGGCAGCGTATCACTTCTCATTTTGGAGATGATGTTGATGACCGCTTCCCATCAGGTGACCTGGTTGCTCGCCTACTAGCTCATCAAATAAAAAAAGATTAAGGTTAAAAAAATCATTCATCAAATCGTTTCTTTCAGATTTTTTCTACCTAAAGAAATTTTATTAGCAACCGTTTCACACGGGTATTTCTCACCAATGCCTTACCTATTCCTGCCTCTTGCCTGCCCAGGCTTGTTATTGTCGTGTACTGGTTTAGAGGGTAGGGTAGCTGGTACACTTATGCATGTGGCATTGAAATCCCCACTTCAGGGATAGCAACGCACCATTGATGTCTATAGGCAATGGGTTCTCTTTATATCAGGAGAGCTATCTGCTTGTTTGCTATCTTATGATATTATATACAAATATAAAAATTTGATTATTAATGTTTGGTTTTTTACGAGCGTGACCCTCGCTATCTCTATCGCGATCGCATTCCACGAACTTCACAGCATAATATGTTATTATACCGTTTGTAATTTAATCACAGCTTATGACCATAATATGTTTTATATTTCACGTAAACAGCAATAAATTATAAACGGCATAAGAGATCTGTGTCATTGGCAAACTTAATGCTGGCTAACATTTTTATGTCAACATTGAAAAACTCTCAAACTATATTATCAAATATTAACTAATAATAAAATAAAATGTGACATTCTCTTATATAATTACCTTAATAAAATATAATTAAATGTGAATTAGTAAATTTTAAATAACAATAATATATAATGTCTCATTTTATATAACATTTAATTAAATAAGTTATAACTAAGTTTATAATAGTTTTGCACACCGGCACTACCGGTTACTATGGCGAGCTAGAAATTATGTTGTAACACCTATTGTATATAACCCATTTTCATGCAAATAAAATATTCTATTCTATTCTATTCTCTCAAACATGTAAATTTTATGCAAAGGGTAGTATAATGCTAAATATAATAGTTTGCGAACATGTTCCGACGAAAGGGCTAAGGCATCTGGTTAAACCATGATCAGATTCAATTTTGAATTCTTGTTTATCGTAGGTAAACATACCCAAAATGTTTTTTTTTTTAATTTTGATACCATGGTGTAGATTATTAAATAACATACTTGAAATTGATTAACATACTTCCTTTATTGTATTTTATCATACGTAACCAATTAAAGTAACACGCGTAGCAAAAATACATTGTTTTATAAAGCATTCTTAACGGTCAAATATTTTCAGATTTCAAGCGATGGATAATTCCTAGTGGCTCTGAGTAATTAATCGATATAAATCAGCCAACTGGGCCACAAATAAATTTTAAGTGACATAGCACTAATCTTGTTCCCTGATAAGCGAGCTCTCTAAGTTTAGTTACGATACATACTTAATTGTTTTATTCACAAATTGCGTATTTTTAAGCATTCTGTACCTCAAACACAACGGGAAGTGATCCTATCACTTTGTTGTCTATCTGTTTGTCTGTCTTTCCGTCTATTTGTCAAGGACCAATATCTCAAGAACGCGTAAAAGGATCGAGTTGAAAATAAAACCGTATTCTCAGGTCTACAGTCTTAAACAAACCTCAAAACTTAAAATCACTTTTGCCCTATATATATATAAAGTCTTCATGGAATAGATACTCTGCACGAGGAAAATTCCTGATGATAAATACTTTCTAAAAGCATTTTGTTTGCATATTTATCATTTTATAATATATCGTGTACTTTAACAAGGTAGAGAACTGTACACGCAATTACAATGGCGAGCGGAGTACAAAAGATAAGCCCTCTCCAGACGACGCACAATACCGCCACACTCGCCCGCTCAATGTAATCTCTCGCCGTTTAGCGTTGAGAAGACTCCACTGAAATGACGCCCATTACTCAAATCATAACATTTTTTGTAACAATTACAAAGTCAATTTTAGAATAATATTTTTCAATTAGTACCAGTTAATTTGATATTAAACTTTGGTTTATATTAATGATGACGCATCGCTTCTGTCGGTTGTTTCGACTCCAAAGTTAATATTAGTACTATATAATTTGATACTAAACTTTATTTTATATTAATGTTAACGTATCGCTTCTCTTCTAAGGGTTTTCCCATTCAGAAGTTAATGATTACTAACTAATTTGATACGTAATGTCGCTTCCGAGGGATCCTACTATTCAGAAGTTAATTATTTTGATATCTAAAAGGTATAACTAACAGGAGAATTATGATTTGACATGCTATAATTAGCTATGATAAAAAAAATTCTATATGAAATAATAAGGAATAAGACCCTTTACGTGCTTATGTTTTACGGGATCAAAAATTGCGGCAAGGAATTTTTATGACCCTTGTACACTAAATTAGGTTAAAGTCAATTATCGATTTTTAGTTTGCGTTAATCTAGATAATTCACTCAACAAATGCTGATGACACGTGAAAAAACACTTTTGTGCGGCTATACAACAGCCTTACAAATATCTATTGTGATTTTACCCTTATTTTCCCATACGTCGCCTTCTTTTGTTTCTACTGCAAATGACTCACGTACTCGCCGCGCTCATTCAATAACTTCATGAAACTGTACACATGTGCTCTTAGCTTTAAATTGTCGCCATTTTGCAAACTTCAAATATATATGTTACAACATTTTTAGCCGATCATTTATGACGTAAGCCAAACGTAGCTTACGTGTCGGGTAATTTATAGAGACAGCTCGGTGTATTGACACGTATATCAGTGAACACCTTGTCTAAGGTTCCGATGAATAGTAAGTTCTTAGTTGTTGAAATCTGCAGCGATGATATCAATACACAACTTTGTTCACGTGACCTAGAATCATCACTTACTTTGGCTCAGTCAGATAAAATAGCATGTTACTTCCGGATAGAGTAGCTTTCTAATGTTGAAAACCATTACTGCAAAACTTGGCTTCTTAGGCGAGAAGAGTACTTAACCAGACATTGGTTGGCTTAGTACTCGCCTTTAACCCTTAGAGTGGGCTCTAAACTTATCTCTTGTGATACCGAACCTCGGCTTAGGGCAGTATTTTGACGATAAGTGAAAGAGTAAGTAACGTCAGGATTTCGGCATTAATGTTTGACCAGGATCTTGAATGTTAGCGGAATGCGATAATCGGCCGCTGACGCGCGTGTGAGTGTCTGTAAGCTGTGATCACCATGAAGCTGTATTATTTCTGGAGGCAGCACTTCTAATACCTACTTGAAACACAGCTTTAAATACTGCTGTCATGTTCTGAGGTCCTACCTTCTCTTTCTAACACAGCTATATAAAAGGAGATGGGGAGACCTCATAGACCGAGATATAACGTAAATATTTATTTCAATTAATTAATACGAGTGCTAGCTCCACCTACACCTAATAAGTAATACTTCATGGTGATCACCTACTATTGACGTAATTGGACGAAGTAACTACATATTTAGTAATCTGTGGTAATTGGTGTTTACAGGGGAAGGCTATTTGTTATTATGAGAATAACCAATTGAAATGAAGTATCGACGAATTCAAATTCAACGACAGTTTATTTAAATTAAACTTTTCAGGCACCTTTGATGGATCGACAATTTTATGGAGTTACTACCGCATCGGGATATGGCCAAAGTATTCGGTTTAAAGTTTATAGTGACGTACTGACGTACTTGTGTTAATAATAATGAAAAATAAATTTAGCAGTATATATACGCTGGAACTGGATGACGTCACATTCGATTCAACCAATATCAAAGAAAGTATTCCCCATGTCGGACCAGTGACACTATGATATAGCGATACGACATCGTTCGCGGTTAGGACGAAGGTCATGGGTTCGAATGTAGTGTCGATTTTTTTTTCCTTTGAAATAGGTCAAGTCGTCACCAACATGGGAAAATACGTGAACACGTGTCTATTAGTAAATCCGAAAGTAACGCACAATAAATAAATACAAATTTCACCGTAGAACTCATTTAACTAGTTTAAATTAAAACTAGTCTTGCAAGAAAATGAATTAATGTTATTATTAAAAAATATATGTAAACTGTTTGTATATAAACTATATGTAAACTATGTAAACTATTTGGTCATGTCAATCGTCGTATTTGATACCAAACGAAAACTTAACCAAATAAATACTTTAGTGATATGACACAGTTCACGTTTAGGTTTAATTCAGCAAGTGTCGAAATTTTTCTACGCTCATTTTTTTAACAGTCCAGTGTCTAAAGCAAACATAAGTAAGACGTAATGAACTGTTACTTCATTATACAATCTACATGATTTCTTAAAGGAACAGCTCCATGAAATTCACCTGCTTGTTTGCTATCCTATGGTAAAAAACAAAATCATGAATACCATATCCCACATAGCACTACATTTAAAATAATTATGTCCTTTTGCATTTTTGAAAGGTAAAGGAGTAAATATGTATTTCTAAAGAAAAATAAAGTGTGATACTCGGTCAAGTACATGGTTTCATTAATGTAGTTGTCTCTGGACGCTGTTTCTTGTGCTTCTTCTTTGGTCTGGATAATCTCTGGGCTCAAGTAGGTATAACTGTACAGAAAATATATAGAACCTAATATTGTTCATTCTAATCACGTAAGTGAAATTTCTGATGAGTAAACATTTTATGCTTACTACCGGATTTAAATCGAGAAGACATTAATAATCGATGAATAATGGAAGAAGCTCAATATTTCTGATTGATGTTTATTAACTAAGTTAAAAATTTAAAAATTAAAAGTTAAAAATTAAAATTACTAACTAACTAACTTTATTAACTAACACTCAAAAAGTTTTGCTCAAGCACCTTACACAAAATTTTACGAGATTGGTATTTCATAGAATTTATGAAAAAAACGTTTTGTTACGTTTTTTACAAACGTCACAAATAAATGTATATTTTAAAATGGTTACCTATAATATGTATTTGTTTCGCCTTTGCTCTTAAAAAGATCTTATTATTAGAGTACTTCTTATCGTCAGCAAGATCGACGTTATCTGGCTTTCTGTGCCATAATGGAGTCCATTACGCAATGACACTAAATAAAATGGTATGTAACGAAATGTGATGACGTCACAATGCCACGGCAGCGCCGGCCACGTGTAAACGGTCTACTTCTCCCGCATTTTATTCACCTGCGTACAGCGAACGATAAATTGCATGAATAATACATCGGCCCCGATTGTGCGCCACTAACTACGCCAATAATAAATTCGCCTTTATTGCCGCATATATTTTATTCTTCGGTAATCACGTTCGCACCGTGTTTGTGCTCGCTGTATCCCGTATTTATGTATTGTGACAAACGCGATGGTCCGGGGACCGTTTGGCTCGGGATACAGCCGAGACACATCGTGACCAATCACTAGTGAAAGCTTTAATGGGTCGGAATGACCGGTGACCGTAGTGTGAGATATTCGATGTAACACGTTTTTTTACAATGCGATAATCGAATTTACATAGATAGTGGCAAAAACCAAATATGTGCATTGATATGGTATTTAGCATCAACCTTAGTTCCCAAATTTGTGATAGCAGTTTATTTATGTAATATTTTGTTATTGAATATTAATAGGTGAATATCTGTCCGCGTTTAGCTTGCGTGCTCATCGGTGAATGCGTTTGCTACATCAAACTTGTAAGTTTGGGAATTTAATCCGGATAATCCAATATCCGCATAACAAGAATACACACTTATTTTTAAATTGAATCTGGCTTTTTCAAACATTTTTAAATCGAATTTTTTTAAATTAAAATAAATCGAATGAAAGGGTTTTTATGATAACCAATTCAATAATTATATTTTAATTTATTCACACAAATAAATACGACATTAAATTAACAAACCAAGTAAAGTGATTGAGTTATTGGATTGTATTGTGTTTATTTTCTTAAAGTATTCGATAAATTCGGATTGCAGACCAAAAATCTATTTTTAAAATATAAATTTTAAAACAGATGCGGCTGTTACAAACATCGAATTTTAAAAGTGGATATTTGGTCATAAATCAAATTTTCACATTGCCTGGCCGCTTTGTAATACTCCGTCGGTCGTCGGACGGTCGTAATACTCCGTCTTGCCTGAGCCCGCGTTATTAGCTCATTTTCCATTAATGTTACCCGCTGTTTTGTTAAGAAGCTGATGGTTAAAAAGTGTCAAGTATGATTCAGAATTACCCATGACAATGTCATTCCGCGAATAACACTCGTGGCTCGTGTAGTACAAGAATGGACACAATGGACACGTCATTTTAGAAATTATTATTTAAGAAAATAAGGTAATAAAATGTTTAAAAAAACTGGTATTTACAGTAGTTTGTATATGTCGCAGTGAAATTGTCAATAGCCGTTAGATTATAATCTACCTAGGGATTTTATAATTTGGTTAGGTTAGGTTAGCAGTTAAATTATAATATCACTTAGGTAAATTATAATCTAACGGTACTGACAATTTCACTGCGACATATACATACGGTGGATATGTGCCTTAAACTTTTATACGCTAACACTTGCAACACATCACCTTTACTTATTAATATGTTTATATCTGGATAATAACGGGATGCCTTTAGATAGATCTGACATACATACACAGTTAACTTCGAGTTTTGCTTTTTAGAAAGTTGAAAACTGATGAAAAGAACACACAAATGACACACACATACGTCAATTTAATTACCAAATCGTATGAGGTTTCAACTTGATGAAATGTTATCCCGAGGAACACAGAAGTAATTGAGACATAAATACACGTTCTGTCGTTAATAAATGTCAATGTTTTTAAAGCGTATTTTGCAAGGCTTTGAAAAATTTGGAATAAAGATCTACTTTCTTCTTTAAATATCTTTTAAAGATCTTTGAACACAGAATATCGTCGGCACTTGGTTAAACTCCATGTTAACTTATATTAATAGTATTGTTCCGTGCTTCGCGTTCTTATTGTGCAATTAAATACTGCTTATATTAAAACCATGTATTTACAACACAAATATACAATACACCACAATGCAGTACGTAATAACACTGATAAACACTAGTCACACTCACTGTACTAACACTAAACTTAACCGACTACGCTGAATTAAAACACTTCCTGTATTCACTGTACTATATCACTTTACTGATCGTCTCAAGTATCGCTGTCAAGTCGATGTATCAAAACTGCACTCTATTTGTCAACAAATCTCTATTTAGACTCGTACACACGGTAAAGTTCGACTATATTCACGAATCTTCCGAAATCTTGGCGTAAACAATAATTTTAATGTAAACAAGTCCTACTACTCGTTATTTTCACCTTTATGCCCTATAACAGAAGAGCCATTATGACACAGCTGTTTAGGTAACGACGGCTATTGTTTATCAATAGAAGCAGCCTGTCACTTTCTGTTATTTCTAGATCTCTCCAGCGCTCCAACTCTTCACGTTTCTAGATTATTTGCAACAGTATGTTACAAACACGTCTTAACTGTTTTACTTAGTTTTTATCCATTAACACCAACCGGTTTCTCGTTTTAAAGCATCATCAGGGCAACAGTACAATGTGTTTGTAAAATACCATTAATACAGATCTACCTTCAGATTTCAGAGATTTAAAGTTTCAGAGATGAAAGGGATTATTCGTCGATTGTTGTAATTCAACTACGTTTAACATATAATGACAATAATGAATCTAAATTTTGCACTTACTTATCAATACATTTTCCAAGCGTGTTCTGCTAATCTTACCTGAAAAAGAAGTATATTGTATTAGTTATATTTTTACCTATTAGGGGTCATTTTTAAGCAACTTTAAACCTTACTACGTATTACCACAGAGGGGATCTGTGGTGTTACGTGGTGAGGTTTTACTTTACCCCCTATCCATTCTTGTATTTTTTGATACCTTATTTTTTATAAAGAACTTTTTTTAAATATTTTCTTTAAATAAAGGTAAGTATAATCAAATTTAATTCTGGAAAATTATTTTTTTTTGTCGCGGCGGGCGAGGAAACTTTTTACAACTTGGACGCCTTTGCGTGGTGTTTGTGCAAAAGCCGCCAAAGCGAAACAATGACACAAACAGTGACAAGGTCTTGTCATTTTTAAAATATTTGTTTAACTCTGGGAGATATATTATGTAAAAATTATATTATTATTATTATGATTAAATTTTCTTTACACACCTTATATTTTTTGTAATCTTGTTATAGTATGATATTATAAAAAAAAGACATGCCCGCTCATTTTCTTCCACCGGATCTTCTCAGTGTGTGGCCGCGTTTCTGATCCGGTAGTAGTTTAAAAAAATGTGGACGTGTCAAAACAATTTGTAAAAAGTTTTATTGGATAAAGCACTTCTTATTTATGATTTCTGATATTTGAGATATTTTTGGTGAATTAAAATGACATGGTTAAAAAATCATATACACGTATACAAAAAACATCACCAGGAGTTAATGTATGTTGTATAACATGCAGACAGAAAATTATATGTATATAAATATGCTTTCGGGAGTGAATTTCTGAATATAAAAGCAGTTTTACAAGAATTTTATTTCCGGTCGGTGCATTAAATGTTTGACTGCTATGTGACGTGAATAAATTAGAAACGGGGGCAGGTCACACCGCGTCAACTGTAAACGATGTCCGTTTAAACTGTAAGGGAGTTTAATGTGGGACTGACACGACGGAAATCAGTGCACCAGCTGAATTATAAACATGTCTGTCACCTTCATGTCATTTATTATTATATTACTCTATACACGCAATCGATGTCGTTAATTACACCATCATCGGGGATGTTTTATTTTGTTCTGTAATTATCTATTACTTAATAAAGATGTGAACTAGAAGCACAAGTAAGTTTGTTTGTAATATTGGATGGGTCTCCGTGTTAGTCCGGCCTCCTCTTAAGAACATACGGTTCTAATGGCAGTTCGAATGAGGTAAACGATGGGCTATGCGAGTCACTATGATCGTGACTACTAGGTGGTAGGCTTCTGCATTGTCTCGTCGGGTCTGGTACCAATGTTTTACTTATTTCTGCTACAAAAGCGTCAGAGTTTGTCACTGTCGTGTTCCAGCTTGGAGGGTAAGGCAACCGGTATAAGCTTCACGGCTACCTTACCCTCCAATATGTTTATATATTATCAACACCTCGTCACACGGATAACACCGCAACATTCACATCTTTGGTGTCTTTAGACGATGGTAGTCTCTTTCCATCAGGACGGCCATCTACTTGTTAGCTATCTTGTGATATATAAAAAAATAAATACAGTTTTCCGAAATGTCGACGGTGGAAAGTATCCAATCGCTAAATATTTGTTACCGTAATCAATGATGCACCATGGATCGTAATTAAAATAAATAAACGGCCAAGTGCGTGTCGGAACACGCGCAATGTTCCGTAATTGCTCATCACAATAATGCGGATTAAGAAGAGGGTTTTGTAAGGTCTTATAGTATGAAATTTTTACCTATTTAATACCAACGATAGATATATCTAAACTACAGATCCACCGGCGGTAAAAAAAATTCTAAGTATATTTTATAAGTTGGTCGACTTTTACTCGTAAATTTGTAAAACCTACATCATCATATTTTGTAAAATATAATTATCTTGACTTATCTTGTCAGGATTACGGTAAAACTTTTTCTGGAAGTAAAAAGCATCATTAGAAGTCAACGTTGCACGTTTGTACACACTCTTTTTCCTGTGATTACTCTTTGTTTTTTTTCTGGCAAGGTTTTTGCAGAGTATCTGCAAATAAATTGAAATAATCTTCAAATGCAGGTATAAAATTAAATGTGTAACTTCCTACGCCGTAAACTAATTTACATTGTATCGCTATTGCATAAGGAGGCATATAACATATTACGTGGCATCTAGTAGTATACACTCATTCAAACACAAACCCAAAAAAGTGATCTCGGTGCAAATTTAAAATTTGCTAAAACATTGTCTACCTTATCTTATAGAAAAAACACGAATATTAGTACCAATCAATATATAATTAAGTATTAATAATTAAAACATCACCCTTTTTTGGCAGTCAGGTAAAACAGGAGTCCGACCCTGTTCATGGACATGCAAAATTAAATGTCACATCGCCCTACCCAAAACAAAGTGAACGTGATACAACCTCGTATTATTTACAAATCTCTTTGTTTGTCGTTTTTCATTTGTCTGGAGTTTTAACTTCTTTTTAGCTAATTCCGGCCTCACAGCAATGTGATAGTTTTCTTTTATAATTTATTATATATACTATACCGTAATTTTTTGCATGTCCAAAACCCAACCGTTTAGTTGGCAGACGAAAGGTCCACTTGATTCTGACATAAATTAGTACTTTAAAGCTTAATATGTCACAAATGGATCATTTAATCTAATTTTTTTATAAATGTACAATATTTTTTAATACTTATCGAACAATACCCCATACTTTAGGGGACACGAGAAAAAAATAAACATTCGCGCTTTGATGTTTAGCTCGCTCTGCGTCTTTTGTCGTATCTACCATGGAGAGTGTTCCGACGAGTCGTTTAGATTAATTCCTGCTGCTAAATTCCATCATCGGACATCGCGTCAAAATTTGAAGTTTCACCCTCACCATCTCGATGTCTGGAAATCCACAACCGTGCGGTTCTCCCGGCACTTTTTGCCTCGGTCTACTCTTTTGTGGAATGAATTACCGGCGGGGCGGGGTTTTTCCGAACAGATTCGACATAGGGACGTCCAAGAAAAAAACTTACTTAGTTAGGCCAGTCTACTACCGGGATTTAGTTAGCACTCCAACTGACTATAAAAAGTTAGTTGCTTTTGCACATGAGTGGCACGCGCGTAGAAGATCCCTGGAGGAAACTTAACGGTCATAATGTAAGATTGAAATTCGGCGAACGAGAGCCGTCATTGTGTAGTCTGCTCCTTCAGGGGAAAGTGACAGGGTAAAAGGAAAGATCTGAATAACTTGTAGGGAGAGAAGAAATGTACGACGAAGAGAGTCTACGAGCAGACGTCGTGCATTCTCCTAAAGACTCGGCTCGTAAAACCAAGAAATGGTTGGGAGGGCCATGGGAGGTGGTGGGTTTACCTCCTCTTCCATAAAAATAGGAGGTAGGTACCCTAAAATTATTTTTAAGATTCTAGTATGAATAATCTATGAGCCAGGCTGTAGACAGACGGATAGACATGGCAAAACTATAAAGGTTCCTAGTTGACTTCGGAACCCTAAAAAATAAAGTTAAATATGTATTTGAAGGCCAGTGCCGACGACAGACTTTAACATTTTAGCAAAAATCCTACCAAGGACTCATAATCCACTTCGTATGATTTTTCGTTTATTTATATATTCCACAATGGTCGCAATACGTATATTCATTGCGACCGTTGTGGAAAATAATATTTCAAGATTTATTTATCAAGTTGAAGTTTTAAATTATTTTAAGTTTTAAGGCCTGCAAGCAATACAAGAAAAAATTTCTAACTTCTTTTGCTTGTCAAACTAAAGCGCTCACAACTTTATCTCATTTAAATGTATCGCAATAGACTGGTGCTGATGAAGAAGGAGACTGTTCTCTAGTTTGTGAAAAATTGACTGACATTTAGTTTCCAGATATACGAGTACAATAATACTCCGCGACTCCGTGTTGATCACTAAATCAAATAAATAAAACTGCTGATTATTTATCATTTAGAATATTTAGTACTTAAGCGCGTGTTTAATATAATAATTCAAACTCCTGAGCCTCACTCGTCGCCGCAGAATGGCTAGTTTATCGGTCTTTTATTGGATACATTTGGGAGAATGCGCTGCGGAATTGCACGATTTAATTCCGCCATCCCCATTGTTCCATCGATTGCCAAGGTGCACAGATTCTAGGCTCCGCCATCTGTTGGACGTACCATGTACCCGGATAAAGCAATTTCGGACATTCTTCATTCGAACCGCAAGAGACTGGAACATGCTTCCAGAGTCTGTATTCCCCGACGAGTACAATCTGGAGATTGTCAAGAGAAGAGTGAACGAATACCTTCTAGGGAAGCGCGTTCCATCTCAGGCCACATTTTAGCTCACCATCAGACGAGATCGTGGTCAAGCGCTTCCCTATCAACACTAAAAAATCAAATAGTTTCTTTCTTGAATTGGTTTGGTTGGTTGCACGTAGCTTGTGAGCACATGCACCCATAGATCCTTATCCTTATTTCATAAGGATCCTCACACTTTACCTTTGTGACAAAGAAACTTTTGCAAAGATAAGTTATGAGGATACTTATGAAATAAGGAGAAGGATCTCCTTCATGTAATTTTACGTATATATAAGGATTCGCTCTCCGCAGCCTGTTCTTTAGTAAGTTTCTGGCAAAGAAACTATTGAACAATGGGTTTTGAGTTTGTATCAAGTTCTCTATAGTGTTTTTTGACATTTCAGAGACTTTGTAGAGTGAAGACGATATGCGAGCACAACAAGATTGTTTGTGTTCCTTGTATTAAGTCAGTGAATATCAGCATTTTTCTTAAATACGCAATATTTTTAACTCCATCCATTTCAAATATATACTGGGATTTATTTTTATATCATAAGATAGTAAACAAGCAGATGGCTCTTTTGATGGAAACAGACAACCATTGCCTATAGACACAAAATATGTCAATGATGCGTTGCTATCCTCGTAGCAGGGCCATAATGTTCTATGCAGAAATTTATTAGATATCTAACTCTCTACACTGACGATAATATCGCGGCAGGAATAGATAATGCCAATGTGGTACCAGACCCAGACGAAACAATGCAGAACTCTACCACGATGGTAGTGGCTCGCAATCGTCCATCTCTTACGAACTGCCTGGTAGAATGGTAGATGGTCTATTCTCCAATGGGAGCCCGGACCAAAACGGGGAAAAAATAGCTAAAAACTTGTGCAAGAAACATCACAATATTATATTTTGAATTTGTAGGAAAAAAAATTGTTGGTTTTGCTTTTCATTAGTACAGCGTGCTTCTTTGCTTTTCTTACCCGACTGTTCTGAAAGGAGGGTAATCTTTTTAAGTATATGTACGTTTATAGGTATGTTACTTTGCCACGCTCTGTGTTTTAAACGGCTTGATGGATTTAATAAACGTGAGAGGTGTAATAGTTGAGGTCAGGTTAGGAATGTTTTTATTATGAGATTTACATGGGCACTATAATTTTTACTCCACAGAATTAAAAGGAGGGTTATCGTATTTCCGAGTCGGGTTGCAGTCTAGTTGTTTGTGTTTACAACATTTACTTGTTAAAACTTAAAATATAAAAATGCGATAATAACGAAGAGGATATACAGAATTTCCAATACATAGTCGTAATATGGCTATTAGGAATTCTTCTCTGGGGCATTTCCAGTGATATGTGAGAGTGATGAAATAGTGATAAATACAATATTTATACCATTGATATAAAAAATCCCAAGATACACAGTCCCGATCAAAACTGGCACTCAAAACTGTCGATAATTAGTCTAAAAAGTTTATAGTTATGGCAAAAACGAGTTTTTGCATATTCAACCTTAAGCGCAAGACTTGTAGTTGTTTTTAAAAAGCATTGTATAAAAAGCAATAAAATTTTTGGCTGAAGTTAGTCTGTAGGACAAGGTATCAGTGGAGTCGAATATATTTTTATGCGTTGACTTAGGTAGTATTTTAAGGGGTTAGTAAAATTTATATTTAAAAAAAAATTGATCGAATGATTGATCGAAAATCTGTTTTTGCGTAGATCATTTATATATCAATAAAACAAATAACGAATCTTAACATAATTTATATTTCAAATGTTGTAGGTTATTGGTTCTATTACACAGAACCTAAACATATCGGCAAACTGAGGGTGTATAGCCATGTAGTATTTGACGCTTGATATTGATACATTTAGTTTGCATATTCTAATAGGTTTAAAAGATACTCAAATAGGAAATTTACTGCAATTGAGACAATGACTACGTTATTAAGTTCATAGATTCCTATTAGATAACAGATACGACTTTTCTTCAGACTTATTATATTATGTATAGACAGCATAGTAGGAAACGCATTAATTTCCTAGAAATAAGTTTAGTTTTTCGTAAAATTCTTTTTTTATATTAGATTTCAGTTTTTATGTTGTTTATTTTTTGCAGTATTATGTAAACGAACATTTGTTTAGTTATAGTATCTGCAGGCGTACGAGCAAATATTGCTCATAGATATTTGCAAGACAAAAGGTTATTTGCTAATGCGATGCTGGCTTTTGAAAATTTTATTGAATTCCCTCTTAAAAATTCCAATATCAAAGCTGGCCGGAAAAACAGTGAAGTAAGCTATTGATCCAGAGTTTGTCTGTTTGTATAAAGAAGGTACAAGCAGATTAAACTGGATGTAATCAGTCACTACGGCGTAAGCCAAATTCGGTAAAAGAATAGTAAACAAAACTAATGACTTACCTACGTATTTCCACATTTCCCAAAATTCAACTTCTTAGAGGGTAAAATAGGGGATGAATGTTTCATATGATCTCATAGGGTATCTGTTAGGGCTAGAAACTTAAAATTTCACAAACATATCCCTCTTATGACGTAGGGATCCATTTAGGAATGATTTTTCAAAATTCAACTCCGATGGGGATTTAATAGGTTTATAAAATTTGTACGATATTTTTTATTCCTTAAGACATATTTGCATGAATTGACGAAAAATTAAAAAAAAGTGTTTTTTTGATATAACTTCGAAATTTTTTAACCAATCATTTTTCGACTTTCTACAATATTTTAATTAAATTTACGCTATTTTCAGGAAAGTTACTTAGTATTTTTAAAATAACTTTCAGGCTAATATACCAATTTATTTTAAAATCTGATTAGCTCTTCTGCATAAAAGACTACGTCAAATACCGTAAATCAGATTAAAATTGGTTGATTCGTTCGGGATTTATCAATGACGAATTTTTTTGAAAAAAGCTTATTTTTACATATTTTCGACATTTTGAACCTAATAAAACAATTTAGAACTAAAAAATTGCGTTCAATATTATTCGGAAGATCAAACTCGTTGATCATTTTGAAAAAAATACATCTTTTCAAATACTGAATAACTAAGTATCATTTAAAAATAAATTTTGGATTTTTGAACTTTTCGAACTCAAAACTTTATGCTTAGACATAGTTTTTTTCTTTGAGCTTAACATACTTCAATTTAGCGGGAAGTTTCAGGTGACCTGTCGAGTCAACCAGCTCACAGATGTTTTTAATATAGTTACATTAGTTGGTTACATAGGTGTGTTATATACATAGCAATCCTAATAGATACGTATATTTAGTTTGGAGTATACTTTAGTACATATAATATTATTGGCAAAGGTAATTTTAGATTAGACATTTCCTGTTAATTATAAATTTCTTTTATAATTTTGTTAGTTTGTTCGATAGGTGTGTTACTAATAGGTATGTTTAGTTTGAGGTATAGTTAGTTATGTTATTAGGTATAGAAAATTCAGAAGTTATAGGAAGTTCAGGTCTTACGTTTTTTACTTAAATTTTAATAACAAAAATGTCGTATATAAATAATTAAGATGAATATGTAAATATTATTTTTTAAAGTACTAGCGGCCCACCTGGCAATGTAGAGATTTTTAATAGAATAAAGTAAAGTTAAATAAGTTCTAAAGTAAATATGGTCGAGCAAAGCCGCGAGTAACAGCTAGTGTGCAAATAAAACAACTCGTACATATAAACCGTCACTTAAAATTTAAACGAGACTAGCTGCAGACCTCTGCATTATCATAAAAGAATTCTTTGTGCTTTTCCAGGTCATCTTATATCCGAGTCCAAATCCAAATTGGTACAGCCATTTTTTACGTGATTGATTATCCAACATCCAAACATACAAACTTTAACATTTATAATATGTATAGTATAAGATATCAAAAACAACATTTTATTAAAATTAAATTATTAAATTAAAAAAAAAAACATTCTTAATGCAACCTGTTCCTTCCACTTAAGAAAGCGTTATCAACAACACGTGTAAACAGAACAAAATTCGATGCTACTTATGATTTCGTATTGTTATATTAAAAGTTTCGTAATATATCTCCAAAGTTCATCGTAAGAATCACAATTATATATTGTTATTTTATATTCGTACAAATAGAATAAAAGGAATCACCTAACTTGGTCCTCAAAATAAGTAATCAATATAATCAAACATTTTAAAATTGTCAAATTGATGTCCTCTTCTCTTTTGGCAGTTGGTTAACAACTATAAAAGGTATTCAAAATTATTAATGAAAAAAAAAATTGACTCCACTAATAATAACAGGATCAATTTGTATTATTCGACTAAATTAAAAGGAGGTTGTAATGCATTGTCCTTTTACTGAAAAAGTGACCACTGAAATTTTGTCGTATTATATTTGGAGCGTTGAGTAAATTTTTGAGACAAATAAAATAAAAAATATACATTACACTCTATATTTAGTCACATAAACAACAAAAATATAACTCTTATCCTTACCGAAAATACAATATCTTATATTTTTTAACGTTCATGATGTTGTATTTTACTATTTATCAGAGAATAATTCTGTATTTTTGACGTGCGGGCAGTGACGTGAGTGACGGGATTCTATTTGAAGCAAGCGCACAATTTTAAATTGTGCGCCCATTCTTAGAGGACGTTTTTGAGACACTGATTGTGTATCTTGGGTTTTTATATATCAATGATTTATACCTATTATAAAAGAAAGCAGTTGAGAGAGCAATTTACAATAGTATAATAGTAGCCCAAGATGCTGCAAAATGGGTAGTCACTTGAGCGTCGTAGGGACTTATTGGATACTGTAGATTTATTTATAAGGAAAATAAAAACATAATGTTTTTCATTTCTGTGGTGGGAAAAAAATCTTTAGATAAAAAAAATGTTTATAAAAACTGTGACATAGAAACACTAAAACACGTCAGATTAAGGTGTGTTGGGTTAATTGCTAGCTAAAATTTAGAAAATCTGTCGATTCCACTTTAGCGTAATTGAGTTTGCAACTTTGTGACCCAACAAAGTTGCAAAGAAAACATTGTTTTGATATTCTTAAGCGCGTCTGAATTTACTTTTATTGTAGAGAAAATTATGTAAGAATAACGAAAAAATATAATCTGACAATTACCACAAGCCAAAGTTATTGGAATTTTTTTTATACCCTAGTTACCCGGCTTTATATAAGGGGCTTGTATTTGGTGGAGATCCTCAACAGTACGCGGGTACCGCCCGCATGTTAATCTGACGCGCTCGAGTAACTGCAAAAACATTCCCTCTTAGGCTCCCCTACTACAAAGTTTCCCTGAGAAAAAACTCAAAGAAATGATACTGTAATATCCCAGTATATATTTGAAAATACAATGTTCATTCACAAAAATATTGGCTCATTTATGAAAAATGCTGATGTTCACTCGCTAAATACAAGGAACAAAAACAGTCTAGTTGAGCGAGCAGCTTTTTACATAAAAATATTGTACGCTTCTTTACATCACTACATAGCAAACAAGCAGATGCCTCTCCTGGTGAAAAGCATGTAGCGGGATAGCAAATCCACATGTATAAGTAGTCTGTCGGCTCCCTTACCCTCCAAACCGGAACACAACAAAGGCAAGAATTGATGCTATTGTGGCAGGAATAAGTAAGGCGGTGGTACCAAATACCAGGGTGAGACGTTGCGGAACTCGGACGTACCTACTACCTAGCAGTAACGATGGTAATGATACCTATAGTCAGCCGGTCGCATTTTACGATCTGCCTGGCTGAACGGCAGCTGACAGTTTATTCTTCAAAAGAGCCTGGATATTAAGCCAAACAAATATACAAAATAAAAAAAATTGTATTGCATATAGGGCACTAGATTATACGTTTAATTATATAAAATCCTTCGTAACCCAATTACTTACTTTGGCAGCAACGTGAGACGCGTGGGAAGATGGAGTAAACACAAAGAGTTGTTTCCGAGAGTTGTGAGGGTCAATCTAATTACGTCGTGATGGAGTCGAGCCTCGCAGTCGATTATGGAAGGCAAGTACAGCGGCAGAGCTGGCCGGGATTACGTGCGCCAAGTTTGGTACAGCTCGTAATGGCGATTGTTAGTTGTCCGCACGTGTGGGGGCAATCAGCGCGGCGCTGAGCGTTTTTATTTAGACATAGTTTATTCGCTGAGTTATTTTGTAGATTACATTTTATATACTTTGAGATAGCAAACGAGCGGTTGGATCTCCTGGTTGAAAAAGAATCATGGCACATACACACTAAAGATGTTAATGGTGCGTTGCTATCCGTGTGGCAAGATGATGATGCCACTTGCTTAAGTTTACCGACTATCTTACTCTACAAATATGACAATGTTGAACGCCGTTGCTGTTGCGGCAAGAATAGGGAAGGTAGGCGGCGATACCAGATGCGGGAAGATTTTAAGGAACTCTACCACATATCACAGTCACGATGGTAGTGACTCGCATAGCAAATCGTTCGCCTTTTATGAACTGCCTGGCAGAACGGCAGATGGTCTATTTTTCAAAAAAAAAAAACGTCACATTGGCCATGTGTCACAAATGTCACGTTTTTTCATCCATCCAGATGTAAGCGATGTGTTGCCATCCGAGTGAAGGAGAAAGACCTGATACCTTTTTGACAGTGCGAGCTATATATAAAATGTTTCTGGCGGGATACCCACTACCAAAGAAATAACTTAATTTTAACATAAGTACTAAGTTAAAATTGCCTGACATTCGAAGCGCGCATTAAAAAACGCGCCAATCAGGTGACACACGTTCCGACTCTCGACCACGGAATGCGTTAACCCCTAATGAAATGCACTCACTGTGTACGCTAGGCGGTAAATACCTACCCAGCTAGGGCACATGGAGTGACGGTGGCCTGACTATAGTGACTAATGACTACTTATAGTTCTCTCAAACTCAAAACATCTAAACCTTACCGATTACTTATGAGTTTTATAATATTTAATGTTATTAAAACTGGCACTGCCACGTAAATCTAGTGATTAGCAATTTCGGCGGTGTTTATGAGGGTTATGGACTGGAAGCTGAGTCAGGCTTTTTTTTTCTATCTACACAGATTTCAATAGGAGACTGGATCTTGTTGTTTGTGTGATAACAAATTCCAGACTGATCACTATTTTGAATCAGGTCTCGTGTCTAGGATAGCGCATAAAGCTGTCTATTCTAGTTATCTCAAGACAAAAAAGCAAACAAAACGTGACGCTCACCCAATTTGCTATTTGACCAACTGATGTTAACACGGAACGTATAACGATGTTCGATTCATACTGCCTACTATACAAGGAAACAAGTAAAGCGATATTTATTTATTATTGCTATCAGTACATTTACTAAATATTATAGAAATTTTTACTTCTTGCCCTTTTTCATTTTTACATCGACTTTACACACACTTAGTATTTGAAAAGCCTAGGGTTACCAAAACATAAACTTTCTCACCAGACATAAAGCGAAACAACGATATCATAATATCTACTCCAACTGTGGCGTAATCGCTTTGAGGTACATTAGGCCACATAGCTACTATACCACTAGGAAGATCAGTGACTTCAAAGTCCTTTCGCTTAGTCCCCGTTACTAGATAAAGCATCCAGGTCTCTCGCATTCATTACATCTATCAATTCACTAGACTTATGTGATTCATAATTAATCATATCGATTCCGTGGTTAATTTATACAAAAAAAAATCCGTGAATATAACATGGCCGACGAAGCGCGCGGGTGTTAGTAAAGTGTAGCATGTATTACAGGTTGACTTGTAAACGACTTGAAGATTGTGCTCGATTCTGATACCGAACATGTAAAAATACAGTTTTAAAGAAGTAAACTGCACCAACTGACTTCCCATTTCCTATACCTCTAGAACTTGCACTTTTTTCACACAATTAAAATGGGACCACATGGGTAGGGGGGGGGGCGGGTTTATATCATAAGATACTAAACAAGCGGGTGGGTGTCTGCCAAAGATGTTAATGAAGCGTTGCTATCTTGTAGCAAGGTCTAATGTCACATGCACAAGTTTAGCGGTTACCTTACTCTCCAAACCGGAGCATGACAGTGACAAGCACTGACGCTATTGCGGCAGGAATATGTTAGGCGGTGGTACCAGACCCGGGCGAGACAATGCAGAACTTTGCTCGGTACCAACACGGAGAAAATACTCTCTCACAAAAAAAATTCAAAATCGGTTCGTACATGACCGAGTTCTAAAGTAACTAACAAAAAACATACAGCCGAATTGAAAATATCCTCCTTTTGGAAAGTCGGTTCAAAATAGGTACTTAAATTAATCTGTACGTATAATAAAATCGTAGGAAAGTCAAAACTGTACATTGAATATTTTTTTAAAAAATACTTGGGGCGTGATCTACAATCGATATCGAAGCCAAAAATATAGATTTTAGAATTTTTGTTTGTCTATTTGTCTGTCCGTCTGTTCGTCTGTTCGTCTGTTCGTCTGTTCGCCTGTTCGTCTGTTCGTCTGTTTGTCCGTTTTCCGTTTGTCTGTTTGTCTGTTTGTTTGTCTGTTTGCCTGTTTGTCTGTTTGTCTGTATGTATGTCCGGGGTAAACTCAAAAAGTACTGCATGGATTTACTTCAAATTTTGCATGAATATTACTAACAGGTCGGGTCAACATATAGGCTACATATTATCACGCTATGGCCTACGGGGGAGAAGCAGTGAGGAGTAAGCGAAGTACGCGCGGACGAAGTCGCAGGCAACAGCTAGTAATCCAATAAAAATGTTTATATATGGATACCTGCGCATAAATATCAAAATTTATAGTTACAGAAAGCGTGGTCACCCACGCGGTGACCATACCATTTTTGAATGCATTAATTTAGAAGAGGTGTAAACCTATGCGGTAAAGCAAGTAGTATCTTCATGCCCGTATCCTTGAAGAGGTAGGCCGAGATATAACAAGCGCACCCAAGATTAGCCGAAGATGCTTATTCCCACAATGTGATAGGTGGCCAGCCTATCGCTAAGTTTTTTCAGAAAACAAAAAAAAACACATTTTTTTTAATTGCCTGATGCGGAAATCGAACCCAGGACCACATGTGATCAACTCCAACACCGGACCACTAGACCACTGAAGCGACGAAAGTATTATATGCGGTAAAGTAATATTCTCATTTTTTAGTATATTTTATTGGTTACATATTATGACCATAACTATCGTGTGTTCTTCAATATGTGAAATCTCTTCTACTAATCTACTTGAAATTCCTTTAAGTATATTAATATTATAAATACAAAAGTTTGGATGTTTGGATGGATGGATGTTTGAATTGATGGATGTTTGAATGGATGGATGTTTGTCATTCAATCACGCAAAAACTCCTGAACGGATTTGAATGAAATTTGCTACACAGGTAGATGATGACCTGGAATAGCACATAGGCTACTTTTTATCTCGGAAAATTGGGTGATCCCGCGGGATGCACCAAACACTTTTATAACGCAGCAGGCTGCGCGCTGCAGCTATTATCATTATAAATGGTTGCTCTCCGTTTTTTCTAAGAACCCTAACGTTTAACAGTTTTTGGTTAGAAAAGTAACAGGCGTCCATCATTACAAACTGTAACAGTACTGGGATACGAACGCATAAGCACACCAGCGTCCCTATTTACGTAACAAAACTTCAATCGCATCGTAGCGTTTAGGGTTCTTCAACGATTCAACGTCATACTAAGTAAAAAAATGTGTAAGGGCCATAAACTCTTCGATTAGATTGAAGTTTTGTCACGTGAATAGACCCTGAAACATTCCATCTCACCCGCTGCACAGTTCGTAAAGGAGCACTGTTTTGTACAAAATGTAATTTAATTTTGTCGTAAGGAGACGTATCCCGTATTGGCGCCGTGTGAGACGCCGCGCCGGACGAGGACCAGGCCTTATTTACTCGTTAAGTAATTGGCAGTGTTGTGTACGTCAAGGAATTGCCTTCACATGTAGGGCTGCAACGCACAAATTATTTACCATTAACATTAATATAGTGTGATGTATCAGGTATACGCTTGTCAAGACAATTGCGCTAACAGTTGGTTATGAAATTTAGCATTTTGGAAAATTTCCGAAATTTATATTACGGAGGACTGCAGAGATCTAATATTTTTAAATAAAATGCATTAGAAATACATTCAATTAGTAAAAATAAACATTACACTTATGTGACGTACACGGTAATATATACAACTGAATGCTATTTTCTTTACGGTTAAAGTGACTTGTCGAAAGTAAAAAGAGATTTTATGGTTCAGTTTATGGCCCTAATTTTGGCCATAGGGGATCACTAGTATATGTAATTATTCTGTGCATGTGTACGTGACTGAACTCCTCCTAAAGAGCTAAACAGATTTAAATGAACTTTTTGTCTGTGTTCAAGTGGATTCAAGAATGGCTCAGATTCGTAAAAAGGTAGGTGGTGCTGCGGGTTTTGGGCCACGAGTAGACTAACTTGTTTTTTTTTTAAATCAACCCCTAACGGACTGAAATAGGTGGTGATAGTTTGTATTAAAAATTATATCGAGGAATCGCGGGCGAAGCTGCGCGGGTCTACTAGTATTCAGGCAAGATGATAAAAGTTCTAGCTGCCTTTCAACTTTCAAAGATTTTCATAAATCTTCTTTACCACTTTATTCAGTAAAACTTAGTAGAAAATAAAAAGCTAGCTTTCCAACCGTATCACCGATAGGGAGAGGTGCAACTATGCCATCCGTGATGCAACCCCTGAAAATACACTAAAATTATGTGATTCTAGCTGCTCCACCAGGACTTTTCAGAAAGCCCCTTAGTTTTATCAACTTTAACTTGAGGGCTGAGGATATATGCGTTATTTCGTTTGCCGCTCCCTTATAAATCAAAGACAATGTCGGACGTGTATGTTAAGACAGGCAGACAGACATATGTGACAGTGATACTGCCTCTGCCTGAATCGTACTCATCTCGGTAGTTACTTGGGTATGTAATTGTGACGTCAAAGGTTTTCCTTTTGATCTTGGATTTGTGTTATCTAGCCGCTAGTCTGACTGAAATTTCACGTAAAATAACACGGCTAATGCAAGTTACACGTTTGTTTGCAAAATTACAGAACATTGTTTATGATTGACATATGTATACATATATACTACGTTATTCTGGAACTTTGTGTGGTAGCTCTTTGTTTTGAAGTTAATTTCAGCGGCAGACAATTGTTATAAATATGTAATTCATCTAAAACAAATACGAAAATTTGTCTCTGTATTTTCGTGTGTATGTATATTTACATAGCGGGTGGACCACCCCGTTGGTTACCGATCCAGACTACGCAATCGACGGGGTTCGGGTTCGATCCCCGACGGGGACAAGTATTTTGTGTGATGGACATAAATGTTTGTATTTCCGGCTTTGGGTGTTTACTATGCATGTAAAAGTATTTATATATGTATTTCTATGTATTAGTATCGTTGACTAATACCCATAACACAAGCAAATAATTTGCTTACTTTGGGGTTAGATCAATAGGTGTAATTTGTCCCGTGAATATTTATTTATTATTTATATGTGTATGTTTGTTATTTCTTCACACCAAAACAAAATGAAATATTTATTCTACCGGTAGTATACGCTTAAATTTTTATGACAGAAAATAGTTATTCGTCGGATCTTGTTTTTTTACGCATATTTAAATTACAAGAGAAGTCGATGTCTCTGCTTCGATTGTAGGTATATAGTTCTAAACTGCTTTAACTATAGATCTAGATTGCCTTGGTTTATTATTCGGCTCGTGAAAACATTAATAAAATATATTTTTTGTACAGTAAGCCTTACTCAATAATCCTGAGTCCAAAACTTGTGGCAGATTTTTCTTCGTGCTTTCATCCATACTATAAATGCAATTTGATTAACGAAGTGTGCCGTCAGCCTTCATGACAGTACAGAGAATCATGGTGAGTACGCATGATTAGCCGATCGTTTGGCTCATTCTGTCCGCTCTAAAAGAGACCCAGCATGATGATATTTATGGTATACGTATATATACGTATATATAGCTAGCGTAGCTATATACGTATGTATATATATACGTATGTATAGCTAGCGATTAGTACAATCGACGTAATCGATCATATAGCAAAGAAGAATTTCGCCGCCTCGAGCCTGTCGACATGGAAATGGACAGGGAAATGGTCGCAGGTTCAAATCCCGCGTGCCAATATTTTTCTTTGTTGTTTTTAAGGTTTTTCCAGATTCCCAAGCACGGGCTGAGTGCTATAACACAAAAATAAAAATATATTTATTGTAGTTATTGAACAAATTACATAAATCCCAAGTCTTGCGTGTCCTGATAACCTCAAATTGTAAACGTATACACGAAATAATATTTATGTTTTGTCATCAGCATTTGACACTGCGATACATCACCGAGCATGATTTTGGTTGTGTGACTTCACAACTGACAGCCCTGCGCGTATTCCCGTCACGCGCGTCCTCTGGGTCGCTTTTAAGTCCCGCACGTATATTTATTAGGCACAAGCCCGCAAGTTTTTTGTTTGACCCAAACCGAGCTCTCGCGGAACCTTCTAAATCACATAATAGAACCTTGAATTAATATTGTTGGAGCAGGAACTTTGAAAAGGGTACTTTCGTAATAGCATAAGATTCTTGGATGATAAAAGAATATTTTTATAATAATGGGTAGTTGAAAATAATATAATCTAAATATTTTTTCTTTTCTATATGTAGCTCCCAATATATTAGCAGAAATTGTTTTTGTTTTATTGCACGCCTCCGAAAAGCGATGTAGTAATCTACTCTCATTTGACCAAAATCAAACATTTCTGAAGTAAAAACGTCTCTATCACACACCTCTCGAAGCGTGAAGTATTACTCTACTCTCGCCTTTTCAAAATCGAGCAAGTTTCTGAAATAAAAATAAAAAATAAAATTGTTTATTTTTCATATATAATTTATACTTTCCATCGTCGGCACTTGGTGAAACTCCGTCATAATTATTGTTTTAAATTTTACACTTGTACTGTCTCACAATTCATTTTTGTTTAATTAATTGTGAGACAGTACAAGTGTAAAATTTAAAACAATAATGTTTATTTTTCTCAAAATAAAGTTAATCTTATACAACGTGTGATGGTTATATATAATAGTTTTTAACTTCGCGTATTATAAAAAAACCGCAGAAAGTTATCAAATAATAATAATAATAATATGGTCCAAAGAGTTCACATATGAGCGATTAACTTCAACCTTCGTGCTAATGATACTATGTGACGGTAGGTTAAGATTCCTCGCTGAGCGCGGCCTTTCGGTGTGCGGACTTGGCTCGATTTCGCCCGCTAAACTTAACATATCCAGATATTTTTTTATTAGTTTTAGGAAAAATCAAATTACACAATCATTTGCAGTAGGAAACTGCGCGCTCGCGCTGTAGCCCGTAACGCAGTTTCTCATTGCAAATGGTTGTGTAATTCGCTGTCATCTTAATATATTATATCTGGTTGACCGAACTTTGCTCGGTTTTTCACATATTTTTGGAACAGTTCTTTTCTTGGACCTTGAACCTTGATAAATCGATTCCTATAGAATATATAATATTTTTTTCTGTACCTGATTGACCGAGCTTTGCTCGGTTTTTCACATACCCATATCTTGGGAACCGAGTTTTTCTTGGACCTGGAACCTTGATAAATCGATTCCTTGACCCGAAAAACCCCAAATTTGTGACTTTCATCAAAATCGTTGGAGCCGATTCCGAGATTCCAATTATATATATACAAGAATTGCTCGTTTAAAGGTATTAGATAAAGTACTTGTCACATTGTTTGTTCGCGATGTTCTCCAAAACTACTCAATTGATTTCAACGAAGTTTTGTAGATCTATTGCGTGGTCCAACTTAAAAGATAGGTTAGTTTTTATCTCAATTATACCCCTAGACTGGGCTACTTGAATCCAGTTGGAGCCAGCTGTTTTTTTGATCTCATCGTCCCAACTAGCTACAGGTCTACCTCTCTTTCTTTTGCCCTGTGGACCGTCCCATGCGGTCACCGTTCTTATCCATCTGTAGTCTCGTAGACGCGCCACATGTCCTGCCCACTTCTATTTTAATAATTGACCGTGTAGTAATACATCCCTTGTCTTAGTTATGTTTCTAATTTTGGTATGCCTTATTTTCTGTATCTTTCAAATATTTAGCATACTGCGTTCTATTTCCCGCTGGCATACGCTCTCAAATACCCCACCAAGATATTTAATACAAGTAATTTGTACGGCAAGAGTTAATGTACGGACGAACGGACGGATGAACGTAGCGAAACTATTAGACTTTCTAGTTTACTTCGCAACCTTATAAATGAAACTGGTTACTCAACCTTATGAAACTGGTTACCAACTTAAATTACTCAATTTAACAAACAATACATATGTTCAAGTGCATTATGTTTCACATATATAAATATGCATTTGGCATTATAATTATACTAACCTCTAAATACATGTGCGTTAATACTGCAAGTGTATAGACTATGATTCACTTTAATTATTTTAATTCTATACGTTTTAGTTTTTATTTGTTTATATATGTCTAAATCAACGCATGCGATTTTCTCTAAAATTTTAGCAAATTGCCGCAATGTTTGTCAACAGCATTAATTTCCCACCCGCTTAAATAAGTTCAAATGAAGTAAATTAATGCAACAGAAAAGTACTTGTGAAACGTGAGATTTCCATTTGTTGGTGAAATGCGCAAAGCAACTGGTCTGTAATTACACCGAAATGTTTTATAATGGGAGTGTTTCATCAAAGGCCCATTGGATACTCTTTTCATGCAATTCCAATGGAAGCATAATGGACGCGCGAAAATGTACGCGGGCCGAGTACTTGTTATGATTATTTATTTTAATTACACTTGGCTTTTTGTAAAATAAAAAAAATCACTGAGGTTTAAAGCTGTATTTTACCTAAGAGGTCAGCAGGTAGTGAATATTACAGAGAGGAACCCACTGGAAGGCTATTTAGGTCGAATAGCCAGATAGCCTGGTTAAATTCCCAAAACGGGAATTCTTATCGCCACGAATTTGACGTTTGTTTTGAGTCTGGAAACATAATAGCTACTAGCTGAGCCGCGCGTACAGTAACATGTTATCAATATAAAACGTCTTACACAATCCTTCTGTGCAGCACAGACATGTTTTACTGTAAATATTAATGTAAATAGATAGTAAGGCAGGATAGAATGTATGTTTCGTTTAGTTTTCGTTTAGTTCGTAAGTTTTTTGTAATAAATAATGTTCATTTTCGCCTTTTATTCGCCCTAAGACCTACATACAGCTTTGTTGTATAAAAATAATAAGGCTTTATGTAGCTATGATCTTTGCCTATTAGGCATATTACGAGTAAAGCGAGTTCCACGCAGTCGACGACATTACGAGTCGACTCTTGCGAGATAGTATTTATATATGCGGGAACTCGCAATTACGAAAATCCGAAAAGTGCAAAATTCTTTGTTAAAACAAATGTTTTATGATTGTAAATAGTATGTATAATGTAAGTATAAGCCTTAGGCATATGTTTAGACACTTTTCGGTACCATAAAGATAGTTTACAGGATAGTACGACCTGAAAAGGCGTACAACTCTGTGATTGTAAGAGTTTCCGAGGTCCTGTAAGAACGAATTATGTATATAACACTCTTGTTTGTTATTGTATAAGTGTATTTGTGTTAGATCCTTGTATGTATATAAGAAATAACACATTGTAATTAGATTTCGGTAGGTCTTAGGGCATTACGTACTTTGTTTTGTATATATTTGTAAAAAGGTAGTACCGTTGCACTCGCTAGAGGGCCACACTAGTTAATTAGAGGTAGGAAAAGCTACCTAAGGTAAAATTATTAAGATTAGATTGCAAAAAGTAGGATTTTAACAAATCCAGACATTGTGGCGCCACACCCGGCGCCGATTGTCTTTGTAGATTTCCGCCGACCGTCTGGCCGCGCACTATAAATATCGGAGAGCGCGGCCATACATTTAGTTCCGTTCAGTTCCGTTCCAGTAAAGTAATAGTTTCGTTACGACTCAATAAGTTTCCCAGACAAGTTCCTGGGCTTTAGTATATATATCTATAGGGTACCGGCTTTAGAGTAGGGAAGTGTTAGGGCAAGTAGTGGCTCTCCATAGAATAGGTCAAATATTTGCAACGGTGCTAGCTTTATTGCTATTTCGTTACAATAAAGCGCCTTTGCAAAGAAAGTTGTGGTCTCGTTTATTTCCCCGGCAGAACCGGCTCACGGCCAGAAGCACTGCGGCTGGTGGGGCGTCGAAGAAGAACCAGATTTACAGTCCGCTGGCTCCCCCGGCTGTAGTGCACATTTTCTGGTCGCATTCGAGCCGGATCACTGAACCATGCCGATCGAAACAAGAAGTACGTCGAGTCGCCGAGAGGAAGAGGCCGCTAGTCACGAGGAGGAAACGAGCGGTACCACCACGTCCGCTACGGAGACTAGCGTTACAACAGAGAACACCGAGGCGACCGAGACCACAACGAGCACCGTTGCAAACAACGACAAGCCGGTACCATCCGCAGTCGAGTCGCCGCGTATCGTTTATCTACGCGCCAAGTTAGAAGAAGCGCGCTTACGAGCAGAAGAGGCGCGCCTACGGACGGAACTCGCGCGCGCTGTTTACGAAGAAGGGCAAGCAACTGCCATTACGAGGGTCGAAGATTGGATGGACTCCGCTCGGCCAACCCATACGGATCGCCAGCCGGCACCAGAGCCGCTGGCAATCACCAGTTCGGTGGCACTTATGCCACACCCCATACGAGAGGCGGCACCAAGGCCGCAATACGAAGAGGCGGCGCACGCGCCGCACCAAGAGGATTCGGCGGGCCATGAGTCGCCCGCACCACGAGAGGTGGCCCAGGCGCCACAAGCTACGTCGCCCGCGCAGTCGGCGGGCATTTCAGCGCGCGCTGTACGTCCGGCGGAAGATGATGTGTCCGTCGTAGAGAAGGCGAAGATTTCGACGCCTATTGAAAATACGGCACCAAAACAAGAGTCTGGTGCATTGAAGGCCGCAGATATCACCGCGCTCGCGTCCGCCCTGGCAGAAGCATCACGAGGGGCGCCGCGCTACAGTATGGAGTTACCAAGTTTCGATGGCGCTGGTGAAGAATGGTTGCAGTTTAAAGCGGCGTATCGAGATACGGAGAAATATTTTAGCAAGACGGAAAATCGGGCAAGAATTCGAAGATGTTTACGTGGAAACGCCAAAGAAGCCGTCGCTTGCATGTTTTACGGGGAAACTGACCCAAGTGAGATCGTCGACCATTTGGAAATACAGTTTGGTCGGCCCGACGCACTAGTGAACGCCGAATTAGAAAAAATTAAGTCATTGCCGCGAGTGAAAGAAAGTGCGCGGGAAACGTGTGTGTTCGCCAGTAAAGTGAACAATATCGTCGCTACGATTCGAGCTCTCAACAGAGAGAGCTATCTACACGATACGGTGGCAGTGAACAGTTTGTTAGCGAAGTTTAATTATACGTTGCAGCACAGTTGGTTCCAGTACGCAAGACGGGAAGATAGAAAACCCGATCTACAAATGATAAGTGAATTTTTAATGAAAGAAGCCGAGATGTGTGCTGCGTTGGTGCCACATGAACCTACAAAAGAAAATCAGCAAGTTTTTAAGAAAACACAGCGAACACACACACAGAAATATGAACCGCAAGT
Source organism: Apodemia mormo (assembly GCA_036924255.1). Lineage (NCBI taxonomy): Eukaryota > Metazoa > Arthropoda > Insecta > Lepidoptera > Riodinidae > Apodemia > Apodemia mormo. Next base: position 38,294,268 of record JAUPFN010000014.1, on the reverse strand, counting down.
GAAGAGAGACAAATGTGCGATATGTCAAGATGCACATACTAGCTCTATATGTGAACAGTTTACGAAAGCTAGTGTTGACGATAGGTGGGCTATGGCAAAACGTAATAATTTATGTTTCAGGTGTCTACAAAAAAGAAAGCCAAAACACGAGTGCAAGTTTCGGCAGTGCGGAATCGACGGGTGCAAGAGCTCGCATCACCGGCGGCTACACAATGGCCGCAACAGTTATACGAAGAGAACACCTGAAGATCAAGCAGAAGACAGCGACGCCGTGGTGACGTCAACGCAGTCAAGCGCGCCACGCGCCTACCTTAAAGTTGTACCGATTGTCCTGACAGGTTCCAGGGGCAGCGTGAACACATACGCGCTATTAGATGAAGGGTCCACAGTCACGCTGGTAGAAGAGAAGGTGGCTGCACGAATAGGAGCTCGCGGGCCGGTAGAGCCGTTCCGTATAGAAACAGTTGGCGGCACGCGACTCAACGCAGAGAGGTCGCGCCGCGTCGCAGTCACCATCAAGGGCCTTCATCACCATCAGCGACATCGGATAATAGGAAGAACTATAGGTAACCTTAACCTATCGCCACAGTCTGTTAGTAGATCCATCGTCAACAACTGCAGACATCTAGAAGATATAGAAGAAGATGTCATCATGGAGCGCGCCGTGCCAACCGTGCTCATCGGCCAGGACAACTGGCACCTGATTGTGACGAGGGCTGTGAAGAGCGGAAGACGTGGACAACCAGTAGCATCACTCACGCACCTTGGCTGGGTGCTACATGGTGTGGACTACCGCCACAAGCAGCGAGTCCACCTAGTGCAGAGAGCTGCCTACGCCGAACAGAATGAAGACATAGAGAAGGTAATAAGAAATTATTTCGATTTGGACAGTGTCGGCATCACTCCGCGCCAGCCCATCAACCAGAACGAGCAGCGAGCCCTGCAAATTTTAGAAAATACGTGTAAGCGTTTACCTGACGGGCGCTACGAGGCAGGGCTATTATGGAAAGAGGATAGCCGCGAGTTTCCTGATAGCCGCGGCCTGGCTATGAAAAGATTGCATAATACAGAGAGACGTCTGGACAAGGACCCCGCGCTAAAGGAGGCATACGAGAAACAGGTACAACATTTATTAGATAGTGGTTACGCTGAACCTGCCTACGAGTCACCTAGCCAAAGCAGCTGGTACCTGCCTCACTTTGCAGTAGTGAATCCTGCAAAACCTAAGCCGCGAATAGTGTACGACGCAGCTGCGCGAGTCCATGGAGTAAGTCTCAACGACATGTTATTAGCTGGTCCAGACCTTCTGCAGAACCTACCCGGAGTGCTAATGAGATTTCGACAGCTGCCTATCGCCGTGACAGCAGACATAAAAGAAATGTTTCTGCAAATACGTATACGACAACAAGACCGGGACGCATTACGTTTCCTATGGCGAGGAAGCGATAGAAAAGATTCGCCACGTGAGTATAGGATGACCAGCGTCGTATTTGGAGCTGCGTCATCACCAAGCACCGCTATCTTCGTAAAAAATAAGAACGCAAAAGAGTACGCGAACCTCTATCCTGACGCCGCTACAGCCGTGGTAAGGAACCATTACATGGACGATTACCTGCAGAGCTTCGATAGTGAGGAAGATGCCATCAGAATAGCCTCGCAGGTTAGCCTCATTCATCAACAGGCGCATTTCCAGCTGCGCGGATGGAAAACGAACAACTCAGCCGTAGCTAAAACGCTACTAGTAGCGCCATCTCTGGGCGGCGATTGGGAACTAAGCACAGAAAGCGAGAAGGTTTTGGGATTAAAATGGAAACCTCACAACGATAAGCTAGGTTTCAATGTTAAAGCGGTGTACGATGAAGATAAAACACCTACGAAGAGACACGCGTTACGGGTAGCTATGTCTATTTTCGATCCTTTAGGTTTAATTACACCTGTAACTATTCACGCGAAACATTTACTTCAAGAGACGTGGCGAATCGGACTACCATGGGACGAGCCTTTACCTGCGGACTTAGAGAAGACATGGAGAAGCTGGCTTCAAGATGTGAGAAGAATGGAACATCTGGAAATACCTCGCGCACATTCTAACCTGGCGCGAGCGCGAGATCGGCAGCTGCACATCTTTACGGATGCCAGTGAGTCTGCCTATGCAGCGGCGGTCTACTGGCGCATAGTCAACGAGGACGGCGAAGTCAGCGTCAGCCTAGCAGCAGCCAAAGGAAGAGTCAGCCCGCTCAAGTTTACCTCCATACCAAGGTTAGAAATTCAAGCAGCTTTACTAGGTGCCCGCCTAGCTCAGCACGTCATGGAGGAGTACGAGTATCAGCCAAGCCGCAGGGTGTACTGGACAGACAGCCGCACAGTTCTATCGTGGCTACGCACAGGCTCGCGAGCATTCAAGCCGTTTGTTGCCCATCGAGTAGCTGAAATTGAAGATATTACGAAGGTCGCAGAGTGGCGATGGGTGCCGTCTCGCGACAATGTAGCTGATGATGCTACTCGCCATATCCCGGAAGAATTTGGAGACCAACATAGATGGTTCGTTGGTCCGGCCTTCCTATACTTAGAAGAGGACAAGTGGCCGCAAGATGTCGCTACCAGTAGCGAATTAACAGGCGAAGAAAAACCGTCGGCAGCTGTAAATAGTGTAAATATTGTAAATAATATTAGAAAAATTATATGTATTACAGAAGCACTTCCGGATGTGACAAGATTTTCGTCGTGGCTTCGACTGGTGCGCGCAACAGCGCGCGTGCTGCAGTTCATTGAGCTCTGCAGACCAAATAAGAAATGTGTCGCCGGTGTGCGTAAGCGCACAGCTACGAAAGCCTCCAATGATGAAGATTGGGGAAAAAAGTATACGAAAAGCTCGAAGAAAATAGAGAAAATTAAAAAGCCACGAAGTTTGGAAGAAAAACGACGTTACCTGCCGCTAGATGGCGCTGATATCATTAGCGCCGAGAAGTTGTTAATAAAATCGTCACAAAAAGAAAGCTTTGCTAGCGAAATAGAAGCTATCACGGGCGGGAGCGCGATAGCAAGAGACAGCCGTTTGAAGCAATTATCATTGTTCATCGATCAAGAAGGCATTTTGAAAATAAAGTCACGAATAGCGGCGGCAGAAGATATAAATGAAGAATTACGAGAACCGGCCGTACTAGATGGCCGTCACCCCTACACCCGCCTCTATATAGAACATGAACACCGGCGTCTTCACCATAGCGGGGTGGAAGCAACTACGAGCGAGATATTACAGAAATTTTGGGTTTTACGGCTTCGCCCCACCGTGCGCGGCATAGTAAAGAGCTGCGCGCTTTGCAGAAGGAGAAGCGCTATCCCGCCACAGCCGCCTACAGGCGACCTGCCGAAGTCCCGGGTCGCGCACCATCAGCGAGCCTTCACCTACGTGGGCCTGGACTTTCTTGGGCCATACAGCGTGACCATCGGGCGGCGCCACGAGAAGAGATACGTGGCGCTTTTCACCTGCCTTACTTCAAGGGCGGTTCATCTGGAGATAGCCGCCAACCTGACTACGGACTCCGCAGTAATGGCACTGCGGCGCATGATGTCGCGCCGCGGGTGCCCCACCGAGGTTTGGAGCGACAACGGCACCAACCTGCGCGGCGCTGATGCAGAACTGAGGCGCGCCGCACTAGACGCCACTAAGGAAGCAGCAGCCAACTACGCAATCAAATGGAAGTTCATCCCGCCGAGCGCGCCTTTCATGGGAGGCGCATGGGAGCGCATGGTGCGCTCTGTCAAGGCTGCACTGTTCGCCGTGCTGCAACAGCGGCATCCACCAGAAGAGGTACTGCACACACTGCTGGTAGAGGTCGAACACACGCTCAACAGCCGACCTCTCACACACGTGTCGGTTTCACCAGAAGACCCGGCACCACTGACGCCCAATCACTTCCTGCTGGGCGGACCATCACGCGTGCCTGTCCCGGGCGCGTTCTCCGAAGGCGATACCATCGGCCGCCGCCACTGGCGGCACTCACAACAGCTGGCCAACCACTTCTGGTCACGCTGGGTACGAGAAGCGCTTCCGCTACTCCAAAAGCGGCGGGAGCCTCACGGAAGAGGAGCAGAGCTGCGCGTCGGCGACATCGTCCTCATCGCTGACGGCGCGCTGCCAAGAAATACGTGGCCAACGGGGATCATCGAGGCAGTACACCCTGGAGCAGACGGCGTGGTACGAGTGGCTGACGTACGTACGGCTGCGGGAGTCATGCGAAGACCGGTTAAGAAGTTAGTCTGGCTGCACCATATTTAGTATAACACTGCGTGTTATAGGCGGGAGAATGTGCAGCACAGACATGTTTTACTGTAAATATTAATGTAAATAGATAGTAAGGCAGGATAGAATGTATGTTTCGTTTAGTTTTCGTTTAGTTCGTAAGTTTTTTGTAATAAATAATGTTCATTTTCGCCTTTTATTCGCCCTAAGACCTACATACAGCTTTGTTGTATAAAAATAATAAGGCTTTATGTAGCTATGATCTTTGCCTATTAGGCATATTACGAGTAAAGCGAGTTCCACGCAGTCGACGACATTACGAGTCGACTCTTGCGAGATAGTATTTATATATGCGGGAACTCGCAATTACGAAAATCCGAAAAGTGCAAAATTCTTTGTTAAAACAAATGTTTTATGATTGTAAATAGTATGTATAATGTAAGTATAAGCCTTAGGCATATGTTTAGACACTTTTCGGTACCATAAAGATAGTTTACAGGATAGTACGACCTGAAAAGGCGTACAACTCTGTGATTGTAAGAGTTTCCGAGGTCCTGTAAGAACGAATTATGTATATAACACTCTTGTTTGTTATTGTATAAGTGTATTTGTGTTAGATCCTTGTATGTATATAAGAAATAACACATTGTAATTAGATTTCGGTAGGTCTTAGGGCATTACGTACTTTGTTTTGTATATATTTGTAAAAAGGTAGTACCGTTGCACTCGCTAGAGGGCCACACTAGTTAATTAGAGGTAGGAAAAGCTACCTAAGGTAAAATTATTAAGATTAGATTGCAAAAAGTAGGATTTTAACAAATCCAGACATTGTGGCGCCACACCCGGCGCCGATTGTCTTTGTAGATTTCCGCCGACCGTCTGGCCGCGCACTATAAATATCGGAGAGCGCGGCCATACATTTAGTTCCGTTCAGTTCCGTTCCAGTAAAGTAATAGTTTCGTTACGACTCAATAAGTTTCCCAGACAAGTTCCTGGGCTTTAGTATATATCCATAAGGTACCGGCTTTAGAGTAGGGCAGTGCTAGGGCAAGTACTGGCTCTCTCCTTAAAATAGGTCAAATATTTGCAACGGTGCTAGCTTTATTGCTATTTCGTTACAATAAAGCACCTTTGCAACGAATCGTTGTGGTCTCAATTATTTCCCTGGCAGACCCGGCTCACGACCAAAGCACTACGGCTGGTGGGGCATCGAAGAGAAAAGAACCAGATTTACAGTCCGCTGGCTCCCCCGGCTGTAGTGCACACCTTCATTCCCACATTTCAGCACCTTAGAAAATTATGACCGCCCCGTTGGTCGAGTGGTTAGCGAACCTGACTACGCAAGCAACGGGGCTCGGGTTCGATCCCCGACGGGGACAAGCATTTGTGTGATGAGCATAAATGTTTGTATTTCTGGGTTTGAGTATTTATCATGTATGTAAAAGTATTTATATATGTATTTCTATGTATTATTATCGTTGATTAACACCCATAATACAAGCAAATAATTTACTTACTTTGGGGTTAGATCAGTCAGTGTAATTTGTCCCGTGAATATTTATTATTACTATTTATTATTTTTGAAAAATAGGAGCTTATGTTTGATCTCCACTCCATATTTTCTACAATCTCCTTAAATTAATTATCCAAATTGATTTAGTGGTTTAGCCTTGAAAGCTTTACAGACACCTAGACTTCTGTATTTATATTAGTATAGATATAAATATGTTTCCAGCTATTTGAGTTTTCTAGAAATACTGAAAAACTTAGAACAAATTGCTCATGCGTCTTCATGAAATTGAACTAGTTTCAGAAATATGAACAAGTTGATTTTGGTGCGTCATGCTAGGCATCCCTTGGAGATATCCTTCCACATTAATACTTTACATCAAAATCAGCCTTTCTTTCTATATTACCGAATCTAAGAAGTACCTATGTTTTTATTTTATTTTTACATTGATATTTTCGAATCTAACCTCTGTCTCTCTCACTTCTCCATTACGATTGCAATCCACTGGTGTTATATCACATGGCTACACCACGTTCACAAGAACCTGAAAAATCACTCGATGATAATAAATCCCAAGTAAACGTCGTATCGCCGTGACGTAGCACCAAATAGTACCGAGCAGTAAACAGTGGAGGCAGCCTCCGAAGCCAGTTCGTGCCGTATTCAATTTTTCCGCGAGTTAATCGCGCGTTGGCCCTCCTCCAGGCAGTAAATCCTCGGAGCGCATTCCGGCTCGTTGGCCGATATTAAATGCCCCGGCCAATGCATCCCCCGCCGCACACCCCGCACTGTCCTGCTTGCAACTATCTCTAAATATTTTATGCGCCGTTTAAATACGATAAGAAAGGCCATACAATATACATTTTACGTTCATTTCATTTTCCATTTTAAGTGCGCATTTTTCTATCAATAAAAATCACTCTGATCAGTGTCTATACATGATCACTATTAGTAATTTTTTGATAAGGATGCATATTCAAACATGAAAGATACGTACTCGCTCGTTCGTTGACAATTGCCTTGAATATGCCTGCTACAATAATCATATTAATAATTTTATTGCATCAAATATGATACTTGAAGATCTTGTCTAGTATTAATATTGAAGGCTCACATATTTAGCCCGTTAAGACATGCAACAGATAAGAAATGAAAAAACTTATTTTAACTTAACAAACTACATTATTTAATATACGCATAATTTTTCATAATATGTAAAAAAAGAAAATAATCATAGGTCCGCCCGATTGTAATAAAATTTGAGCACCGTTTTATATGTACCTACACTCATTACACTCGAGTATCGACCGTTATATTCATTACCCACTAGAGGTGGGTTAATACCGATATTTCTCAAGATTAGGTGATACTAATATATTCACTTTGAAATATTATAATTTCTTAACTAATATGTCAGTATTAACTAATATTTCACTATAATTTGAACCTTAAAGTAACATTCATAAGATCTGATACTGATACGGCAGGAAAATACCTTAACTAATATTTCACTGTAATTTGGACCTTAAAGCAATATTAATAAGATCTTATACTGATACGGAAGGAAAATAACTAATATATCAGTATTAACTAATATTTCACTGTAATTTGGACCTTAAAACAACAGTATACTGCAGAAAATACGTCTGTCTCATTCGTACGTACAACGCGGCGTATCGTGAAAATATTTTAATATTTTCACGAATTCGACGGGCGCCAATCTAGTGAATCCGAACTATTCCGAAGACCGAATGATATTATCCGATTCATTTTGGATAGCCGTTACAGATATTAGGCGAATATGAAATATTATCATATTAATAATTAATTAATATTACTAATGTCTTAGCGAATACTAATATATCAGTCACACCATTATTACCCACCAATGCGTGCGTGTCGCACTGGCAATCACGAGTATTTTTGAAGGGACTATTTTGCAACTGTACTATACCGACATATTAAGCAACTTAATATAATTAATATTAAATTATTTTACTTATTTTGAAGTTGTCGTTCTTCATAACTTGGTTTGATCATTTAACCACTGTGAATGATAAAATTATGTATTTAAATGAATAATTTTAACAAATTATAAAATAAATAAAAAAATTGGGATATTATAAGGATAGTAAAAAATAATATAATATGAATATATTCAACATGTTTAATTTTTGTATTATATTAATATAAATGAAAACGTTATAATTCATAATACATTTTTATTAGTTCATTTGAATAAATACTTAGGTTTTATTAATGTAATGATTTAAACATTTAGTTATACATTCAGAACTTAATTATTCATGTATTTCATTAATTTATTCTTTATTGAAGTAAAATTAATGTGGTAATTAAATCATTGTATTATTCATATCATATTATCTCAATTTATTTCGTGTTGCAGTAATTGTTGTTATGTTTCTTTATTATTTTTAAGGATAAGTATGCATTCGGCTGGGATGAAATATCCACAACGGTAGTTAAAGCAATCAATCATGTCCTTATTCCCTTGTTAAGTCATATTTTCAACGCATCTTTTTCCACTGGCATCTTTCCACAATGTGAAAAAAAACTGTTGTTCACCCTATTTTTAAAAGTGGTGATAGAGATAGTGTCAATAACTATAGAACCAATTCTGTTTTGAATTTAATGTCAAAAATATTCGAAATAATAATCAGCAAACGTTTACTTGCATTTTTACACACAAATAACATTCTTTCTAAAAATCAATTTGGGCTTAGACGCGGTAAGACCACAGAAGACGCTGTTTTGGAACTTTCTGATACGGTCGTGAAGAACTTTGATAATAAATTGAAAACTCTTGGTATTTTTTTGGATCTTTCAAAAGCGTTTGACACTGTCTCTTTGCCAATTTTACTCTATAAACTTGAATCTATTGGAATCAGAGGCGTTGTTCGTGATTTATTTCGCAGCTACCTTACAGACAGAACCTAGATAGTGTCAGTTGCCCGTGTCAATAGCAACTAAATGCCTTAAATTCGGCGTTCCTCAAGGTAGCGTTTTGGGACCTACTGGGGGATATTTCTAATCTACGTTTATGACAAAATTATAAATTACGCTGATGATAAAGTACTCCTGATTCAAGGTCACATGTGGTCGGCAGTTAAAGAACGCACAGAAAACGCCTTGTGCAATATTAAAAATTGGTTGTGCTCCAATCTCTTAACTCTTAACCTCTCTACGACAAATTATTCGTATGTTACCTTTGCCCCTAACATAGCTTCTCAACCCTCTTCTTTTTTTTTCGCTCATCATTGTGATACGGATACGGACTCCAACTGCACCGACTGCTTAATAATAGAACGTCGTCTTGAACGTCTACAAATGAGCGTACCCGGGGGGCAGCTGCCCCTCCTCGGTACGCCCTCGGTATGGTTGTGCTCAGTCTATAATTTCTTACTGTATTACGTCCTGAGGTCGCTCTGGAAAATCAAACATGCTACGCCTAGAAAAAGCGCAAAGGACAAAGCTAAAGGTTTTCATGAGAAAACCTTTTCATTTCTTCACCACAGACTTTATATATGCTATGTCAGGTTCTGACAGTAAGGCAGCTTTTTGTATTACAAACCGTTTTCAAAAATACTTTCTCGTCTTCCTTATGTCCGTAAACATGGTGACACTAGGAGATGATCTAATAAAGTTTGCACTATTGAAAGAAGAGTTACTGGCATTGTAAGTCGTCGTTATTATTACATTAGTTCATTTTTTTTTCAATAGGCTAAATAAACAGTTAATTATTTATTCACTTCCACTGAATAAATGTAAATTAAAATTCTCTGAATGGCTTAAATCTTTGTGTTACATGGGGCACACTAAAAGTTTTGCACTTATAGCTAATCGGAACTATTTGAATTTCGAATGTTATACTTTTAAAACGTTGTAACCTTCTTAGTAATAAAAAAAAACAATTGGCGGGAAATGATTTGTCGATTGGTTTTTTATCACACATCAAAGTTCTACGTACGCAACGAAAATGGAATCAAGTCGAAAAGATTTTAGAGCGATGATTTTTTATGATTTTAAAAGTTCTCTTTCTCCACAAGACTGTGCCGCTCGTATTCAAAATGCTTTTGCGAGAGAAGCACCTGTTTTGAGCACCGTGAGGCGATGGCTTACTGAATTTGAGAGGTCGAGTTTTTTTACATGACGAATTTCGTGAAGGGCGGCCTTCGACTACCGTCAACGAAAATAATGTGGCTACTGTTAAGCGATTTATTGAAGAAAACCCCCGGATTACCTATGAAACAATTCGAGGACTACTGGGGGTTGGTATTTTCCAAATTTCAAGCCAAATTCAGAAAATTTTACACGAATAATTGAAAGTTCGGAAACTTTGTTGTAGTTGGATCCCTCATGAACTGACAGCGGAGCATAAGCGGGCTCGCGTGGAATGGTGCTCACAGATGCTACTAAAGCACGACCACGGACCTTCTAATGCTGTTTATGACATTGTCACAGGACCTTGTGAATGGGTGTTTGAAAATGAGAACAGACCAACAAAAGTGAGACAGGCGAAAAACGTTAGTAAAAAAATGACCGCGTTTTTTTTCTCAGCTACGGGTCCCATCTGTACAATTCTACTTGAAGATCAAAAGAGTGTTAATGCCGAGTGGTATTCTATCATTTGTTTACCCAGGTTGTTAGAAAAAGTTCGCGAAAGACGAACCAAAAGCCGCATTCTCCTACACTAGGATAACGCTTCTTCACACACGGCCAACAAAACATAGTCCGTTTGAGCTTCCGAAAAAGTACATCTCGCACGCCTCGCACGCTGTGATTTCTGTATTTTCCCCAAAATCAAAGATTTGATGAGAGGTTTTACTTTTACCAATACCGAAGAGCAGTGATAGCGTTCAATCAGTACATAGAAAACATGCTTTCAGATCTGTGGTTCTCCTGTTTTTCAAAATAGTTCGATCGCATGAAAAAATGTTTTAAATGTAAATGAGATTATTTTGAAACGCAATAAATTTTGGTTAAAACATGTTGTTTTTTTTAAGTTACGCAAAACTTATAGTGTGACCTACGTATCAAGAAACGGAAGACCTCTTAGTACAGTATAAATAAAACATCAAATCATCTGAGCACTTTGCTCGCCCAAAAAGCCCGGTTACGCAGTAACGACCCTTAAGGTCAACTGCAATAGTCATTTCGAAAAAAAAAATAAAAAAAATACCGGTTTCCAATTTCTGCATATTTCGTATACATCATACTGACACATACATACACACACACACACACACATAAACTCACCAAAAATATGTTAATGTTTTAATTTAGTCGAAATTAATCCCTTATATGTTTAATACTTGAAGACTAAGCAACTACTCTAGTTATAAATGAATATTGAGTCTGTTTTCTGGAGGAGACACTCACATTGTTCATGCATTCTGGTTCCAAATAAAATTGTCTGTATCGTATTGTATTTTTTGTATTGTACTGTATTTAATATATTTACTAGCTGTGGCCCGCGACTTCGTAAGCGCGGACATCGTTTACTCCGCACAGCTCCTCCCCCGTAGGTGATAGCGTGATATTATCACGCTAACACCTACGGCTATCACCTACCAATATGTAGCCTATATGTTGACCTGACCTGTTAGTAATATTCATGCATACAAATATACATACATAAAGACAAACAGATAAATAGACGAAAATTCTAAAAACTATATTTTTGGCTTCGATATCGATTGTAGATCACGCCTCAAGTATTCTTTTAAAAAATATTCAATGAACAGTTTTGACTTTCCTACGATTTTATTATATGTACAGATTTTATACAATATCGTCAGTGCATGTCACTATCGTGTTTTCCCGCGTGTTGGTCCTGGGCTCCTTTGAAGAATAGGCCAACTGCCATTCTGCCAGGCAGGTCGTAAAAAGCGATCGATAGGCTATACGAGTTACTAACATCGTGGCTACCAGGTGGTTGAGTTCTGCATTATCTCACCCGGGTCTGGTACCACCGCCTTACCTATTCCTGCCGCAACAGCGTCAGTGCTTTTCACTTTCGTGTTCCGGTTTGGAGAGTACGGTAAACGGTAAACTCGTGCATGTAGCATTAGACATCGCCACAAGATAGCAACGTATTATTAACACCTTTGGTGTCAATAGACGATGGTTGATTCTTTCCATCAGGAGACCCATGCTATCTTACGATATAAAAAAAACTGTCGCGTTCATTGTTTCAAGATTAAGGTAGACATTGAACTTGTATTAAAGTTTTACATTACTGATAAGTGACTAAGAGCGCATCATTACATTTTCGATGTCTATGAGAGATAGTAATCTCTTAACACCAAAAAGCAGATTTTATATGATTTTGTATTTTTCATAGGATCTTAAACAAGCTGATGGCTTTCTGATGAATGGACAATCATCAATTTTATAGAAACCAAAGATGATAATGATGCGTTGCCATCCGTGTGGCGGGGTGGTGGTAATGTCACGTGCGCAAGCTTACTTCCTAAACCACAATACAATTAACACGACAGTGACAAACACTGACTTAGAATGCCTCGAGTTCATGATACGTAACGTATCTTTTACATTCTGTTATAATGCAACTAAAATACTCAGTTGAAAATACCCTGATGATGCCTACGTGAGTGAGGCTGGTTGGATATTAATTACATTTACTTTATTCTGAAACAGTGCAAGTGCATGAATAGATAAATATTGCATAAAATTAAAGATTTTGATTTCTATATACCTTACTAAAAACAATATTTCGATATTTCATTTATGAAGCTATCAGCAGATACCTAAATAAAATATCGAAATATTTTTTCTTCTTACTAGATCTGCATTCTATATAAAATCCACTTATTTATGAATCCATCTTAAAACAAATTTACATAGCTGATAGTTACTTGCGTCCCCTATAAGGTGAATGCACGGCTGTCGGCAGTGAGCTTAAAACCGCCGGCGGTGCAGCGTCCGGTAGATAATTACGTACAAGCACACGGACTGAAAGATCACTGGCTCTGGGACTTTGATATGCTAAATGACAAACTTTATCTCGCCATTGTCACAGATTATCAGAATATAATTTTAATCCCTCGTGTAAAAGTGGAAGCCGGTTAAGTGCTTCATTTCCCAGCCTCGGAAACTTTGTAAGCGTATTAACGAGAGTCGGAGTTCGTTTGGAACTTGTGCACACGTTCCGTTTGAAGATTAGCCAGCGAGAACCCCCTCGTTGTTACAAATAATTAATACTTACATACAATTATACAATACTAGCTGTTCGGCGTGACTTCGAACAGGGGGTGTAACTAACTAAAATAAAAACCGTAGATTCCTTAACAGTAAAAACTCGCATGTGTATATACTATGCTATATACGCTATAAAAACGCTTTATGCAACTATCGAAATCACGAAGTAAACGAATTCATCCTCCGTAACCATGTCCCGTAAACTGATGATGAGTATATATGATAATGTTCAAAATAATTTTCGTCTGAAGTTTTGTTACATCCTTTATTTACAATTTTTTTACAAATTTTCACTCGAGGATTCAAAACTTAGAGGGGAGCCTCACAAAATATTGACAAAATAAAAAAAAACTTTGTATAATTTACAAATACCTATCCAAAAATACCCCACACATCTATGTGCTCTTGAATGTGTTTTCATCTCTCAGTTACCCTTAATAATGTATTTTCAAAATCGTACTACATCATTTTGTAGAGATTCATAATAAACACCTATTTTTTAAATTTTAACTATACAGTATCTATAGTCTCCGAGTAAAATGACTGTGACATACGGACAGACGGAAGGACAGACAGACAGAGGGGCATGAAGAAATTATGAGGGTTCCGTTTTTTGCCATTTGGCTACGGAACACTAAAAACGAGACAAAATCTTGTGTTATATAATATTTTATTATAATGGAATTACACATTTCAATGGTCAGTTCTTCTTATATTAAATATATATTTAAAGACGTCTCCAACTGTCTTCTGTCACACTCACTCATTCACTTTCCTTATTATCGGATTTCAAAAACTTTCCCATATAATTTATAATGTTTTCTTTTAAATAAAACTTGTCCTGAGAATAAAAAACACAACAATCAAAGTATTATCCAATTTTGGTGTATTTATTTTGAAGTTATGCGCGAACATAAATTTCAGCGGAATATATATATATATATATATATATATATATATATATATATATATATATATATATATATATATATATATATATATATATATATATATATATATATATATATATATAACGTGTATTTATATCATGTTATAAGTGCATGTGCTCCCTATTGATTTGTTGCCCGGATGATGCGTTAAAACAGTATTGAAAGTTTATTTATATTAATGTGGAAAGTTTATGTTATTTTTGATTCAAAATATTGCTGAAATGATTCGCCACCTTAAAGAGAGCCCTCTTTATGTTACCGATAATTACTAGTAATTAATACTCCATAATTACGGAAATTTTGTGCTTAATTTTCGCCGTGTTGGTCCCGGCCTCCTTTGAAGAATAGACCAATTGCCGTTCTACCATCGTGGCTACTAGGTGGTACAGTTCTGCATTGTCTCGCCCGCGTCTGGTACCACCGCCTGACGTATTCCTGCCGCAATAGCGTCACTGCTTGTCACTGTCGTGTTCCGGTTTGGAGGGTAAGGTAGCCGGTAAACTTATGCATATGGCATTAGACCTCGCCACATGATAGCAACGCACCATTAACATCTTTGGTGTCTATAGGCGATGGTTGACTCTTTCCATCAGGAGACCCATCTGCTTGTTTGCTATCTTATGATATAAAAAAAATATATATTTTTTGTGTGTATTTGTGCAGATTTTTGATACTGCGTGATAGAATTCTGTAACTCTCGTCGGAGTACGGTGACACCGGCGCGGTTTCCCTAAAAAGGTTGTGATGTATCATCAAGAGCCGTCTGCTCATCTGAACCTGCTGTTGTTCTCTGCTGCAGATTTTATTATCACATTAATTTGGACGTAATAGTATTCTATACTTTGGAGCGCTAATGAGGACGCCTGAGCACTAACTCGGTAAATTGGTCGCATAAAAGACCATTATTCTCCGGAGCAGCCTCGGGTATCAAGTAGTTAGAACCAAACTTTCTCCTGGAAGTAACTTCCTCGGAAACTTGCAAAAATGTTAAGGTTGCATACATATTTAAATTAGATCTTGTAGATATTTTAATAGTTTTACATGAAAAGTTTTACTAAGACTTGTCAGAATAGGAAATGTAGTTTTAAAACAACTCAAGCGAAGGAATAAAACGTTGCAGAGAATGGATATTATTAAAAAAAATTAACATAATTGATCCTTAAGCCATTATTACGTGTCTTTTTTGATATGATAATTGTGTACGTTTGTCGATTTTCTTATATTATTGCATTTAGGTTCTAGGGCCGCCTGGGGGGCCGCTGCGTGATTTAATTTATTTGGTAATCCTACAAAACAATGTATATTTTTCGTGTAAAATGTAGCTTGCATAATATTGACAGGTCATGACTATTTTCGAAATTATTTAAATTTGTCTAGCGCTTTTAGCTCGAAGAGTGCAAAAAAATCTAAAGGACGTCATATTTTTTATATTTGTTTGGTGAGAAAGTCTTTTAACTTTACAAAAGCGTCTTTGTAGATGTTATCTAGGGTTTCATGAATAAGCTAGTTCATTTGGTATAAAATGGCGCTCATTTTGTCTCTTACTCAAATGTAAAGCTCAATCGCCTCAATGGATGTGACATATGTAGGGCTGCAAACAGGATTAAAGCAAATTTATTAATAGAGCAGGTGTATAAACGTTGATGACGACAGTTTTATAATTATAAACACTGTCATCTACTTCGTGTCAGTGGCGGGTCAGTTATGTCCAAAGATATTTAAAAAAAAAACAATTTTTATGAAGTTTTTTTGTAATTTTAAAATTAATACGTGACGCAATTGCGGTATACAATGAAACCACACCTCGATAACTACATAGAGTCGATTATACCGAGAGTTTATACACAACTAAAATATACGCAGTGAATGATAATGTGATAATTATAGCCCTCTCGATCGATCGACCATATTGGACCGTCACTTCACACTGAGAATATCGAGCGGAAAAAAATCAGGGTGGGCTTTTCTTCTTTTTTAATATTGTAAAATCTTCTCTTGTCTTTATATTTTTAAATTTATAGAGTACAATTTTTAATTTATTACAATCATTTTTTTGGTATTTTGTTAAAGATCGGTGTAACGAGCTGTTAATCTAAACTTTTTAGGCCATCTAAATAATCTGAAGTTTTATAATGAAACTTCAGATTATTTAGATATATAGATTAATAAAGCTTATTGTTTATAGTAAAAGCGAAGATGCCTCGTGGTCTAGCGCATAGCCTGTTTGGCTTATATAATGATGTTCCGGATTTAATCTCCGGGTCGGACAAAAAGATTTTACGAGACTTTTCTCAAAAATCCAAAAATGTCAATAGCAGCTCGAAGATTTGCGAGTGGTAAGTTAATATTCCCGTGCCTCGGAGGAGCAATAAAGCCATCGGTCCTAATTATCGTCAGAAATAGTAATTATCGTTATCGAGTAGATAAAGTGCGGCACGGAGATCACCACTGATATAATCAACCGAGAAACTGATAAATATATAGTGAATTAGAATCTATAGACGTTCGGTTTACTCTACCTTCCCTGAAAGGGAACTGGGCATTTAAATTAAGCGAATCGTTATCATTTTTCTTAAGTGAGCCAGTAAAATACTATTATATCAGTATAGTCAGTCAGTACAGTCAGTAATATATTATTACCAGTAATACTTAAGTAATATGTACCGTATACCAAAATATTTTTTTATATTTTTTGTCTGTCTGTTTGTCTATTGGTTACGGCTAATTTCTGGAACGGCTGGACAGATTTTGACGGGATTACTTTTATTTTAGCTACAATACATTTTTATACAAACTAGCAAAAAGCATATCTTCACGCCAGATCCCTTACGGGGTAGGCAGAGAGAACCGAGTGCCATACATCACGATCCTTGCAGGCTTGTCTCGCTTCTTCCACATTCATCACTCTCTTCATACACACACGCCGGTTGCGAAGACTCTTGACACCACCTTCGGACAGTACTCGATCAATCTGATCGTGGTATGTCAGTCTTGGTCTTCCCCGGTACCTACATCCTTCCACATTCGCGTTGTATATCTGTTTTGTTAACCTTTCATCTACCATTCTTTCTACATGTCCGAACCAACGGAGCATGCCCTTTCTCATCTTTACACCGACACTTTCTTTCAAACCTAGCCTCTCTCTCACTTCGGCATTACGAACCCGGTCCGCGAGTGTAGCAAAAAGCAGAGCTTTGTAAGGGCTCGCTAAGTTATATTACCTAGTAATATTCTTAGGAAATTTTTATGCGAATTTATGTAATTCATCATGATCATTTTAATATATCATCACATGGACTTTAACCTATTTTAATGTATCATGGAAATTATTTATTATATTCGCATCAAAGGCGTCGTCACGCTTTGTATCTAGAGAGACGCAGAAAAATAAAACCAAAATAGTAAATAAAATGTTTCTATGATATTTTTTTTTAGTATTAATGTATAAGAAAAATTCTTTACAATTTTCTTGATTTATTAAAAACACGATTTCTATGATTTTATCAATGTTATCTACACAGAACAATTATAGAGGTTATCATAGGTTATCATAAATACGTTACATACTCTTTGAAGGTTATCTACAAATTTTACACCATATTTTCTGGTCAACCTATAATATAGTACCTACCTATAATATGTAGCAACTCAAGATCTATCTCGCGCCACCACTTCGCTTTTGAAGTCTAATATTGATAGAAATCAATTTTATTTATGGTAACTTTCTTGTAAAAGAGTTTTCTAGGAAAAATGAGTTTTAAAAATAATAATTGATCTTATAAAGAAAATTTAACTTAATTAACCTTCAAAATTTTTAGAATTGATATTGGACTTACCGCAGGCACGAAGAATTGGCGGTAGAAACTCAGCGAATAAATTTTTCGAATTTTTCCTTCAGAATAACACTCGTAGGTTCGATCCCCGAGTCAGGCAAATCAAAAATGTGTTTTTTCAGTTTGCTGATAAAAACAACGTTATCCCGGAATTGGAAAAGTACCCAGTTGGTGATAGACTGGTCACCTGTCACTGTCTGTAATCCGTAAATGGTTGATCTTGCAAGCCATCCCTGAAATTTCCCGCTAAAATAACATATTTTAAGCTCAAAATAGTAAAAACTATAAGCATAGGTTTTTTTCAGTATTACATCTATTTTGATAAAAATGGCAGTATATTGATTTTTGAAAAGCTGTATATTTTGGAAACGATGATCGATTTTGATCTTTCAAATGGCATTCAACTCAATTTAAATATTGCTTTAGCTATAAATTGGTTCAAAGGTTTAGCTATAAAGAGGTTTAAAAATTTCGAAGCAATGTCAAAAAAAATTTTTTTCAAAAATTTTCGTCATTGATAGATCCCAAACAAATTGACCAATTTTTAACCAATTAACGGTACGTGGCGCAGTTTTTAAAGGAGAAAAGATGATAAGATTTTGAAGTCAATCGGTATATTAGCCTGATAGTTATTTCAAAAATATTAAGTAACGTTGCTAAAGAAAACGTAATTTTAATATTTGAAAAGCTGTAGTAATAGTAGCGATCTGGAAATTTATGGACTTTATATTTTGATATATAATTTATATATTTTTCATGTATTTTTCATATATTTAAAATATATAATTTTTATATTTTAAAATATATTTTGTATATATTTTTTTTCATGGGGGTTGTGTGGTTCTGATAAGAGTGAATTTAGATAGTAAACAGATGGTTTATTACAAATGTATTGTTGTAGAAGGATTGATGAATAGATTTTGAAGTATATAGCTTTTTAAAATTAGAATTAAAATTTTGAACAAATATATTTTGTATGCTAAGAGATAAAAATATAATAATAAACATTAAAAAAGAAATCTGGTTCTTTGAATTAAAAAAATCCATAATTTAGATGAAAAATATAAAATATTTGTAACGTGATTGGTCAAATATATCATAAGCATGAAAATATATATAATTCTATACTAACAGTTAGTTGCGCGCTTGCGATTAATAATTGCAATTAATAAAATAAAAAACCCAAAAGACTGCATATCTTTATATATTGTGTACATTGATTCCACTATTGTTCAGATTTTTCATCGTAATTTTGTGGAAATATTTTAATGCGTAGATACTTTATAGGCTGACGAATTACAGTCAAATGCTCTTTTCGGACAAGATTCGTTAGATTTAATAACATATAACTAGGAACAAGCATGTAACTGAGCTGATCAAAAAAGTCAAGTATTTCACTTTTTTATTCTATAAATTAAGTAATTGGCTACACCCATCTATACTGAAAACAATATATCATGGTCTATTCGAAAGTATTATAAACTATGGAATCATTGCTTGGGGTGGTGCATATGCTAATACGATTAAACCTATTATAAATTTGCAGAATAAATTGATAAGTAAAATGAAAATAGAAAATGAAATGTTAGTACCTTTAAAAATTAACCAGTATTTTGTTGTGAATGCGCTTACTTATTATTTTACAGATTGTAAATTAATGCACTCTGAGAGGTTTATAAATACACGTAATAGACAAATAACTTTACCAAAAATTAGTAAGACTTTAAGTACCAAAAATGCGTTTTTTGTGGCAATAAAATATTTCAATCTAATTCCCAATAATCTAAAAGCTCTTGAATGCAAAAAGAACTTATTAAGCAAGAATTTTGGGAAGTGGATTAGATCTATTGAATTATAAATTAAGATACTATATTAGATAGCAAAATATTGTATAATTAGTCGAAGGAACTTATACTTTGTACTCTGAAGAATCGATCTGTCGATTCAACTTGCTCTGAAGAATCGATCTTAATAATCGAATCGACAACAGGAAAAGATCGATTCTAGTAAGAATCGATTTTGAATCGTGCATCCCTACCTCAAACTACTCCATGGAGTATTTTTACTTATTTTTAGTCTATGGTTATTTATTTGTAATAATAAATTAGAGGCATAATTTATCTTTTATAAATTTTAATATTATGCTCAAACGATCATTTCGAAATCAATATATTTGAATGAGTATATGTTAGACTTTTCATCAATAAACAGCATAAAATAATACAAATAATGTAAATTATAAATAATAAGCTGTTATGCTCAATCACCCCATAGGATTAGCTTATAAGAATGATAAGATGTTGAATCATCTATCGGTCGTACGGCGTAGGACGTTAGGTATCAGTCTGGCAAGCGCGCGGCTCGGGTTCGATTCTTAGTTAGGGTAAATGGCATTATTGTACAAAATTATGAAATAACAAACAGAAAACCTAATTATAATTCCTAAAACTGTTCAACTGTAGCAATATAACGCATATAAATTATGGTCGACTACTCGACTGCGTTAGTTAATGATTAACAGGAAAAAACCAATTTATTTTGCGCATTATAAATACATTTTATCGTCCGTTCTCTGAATTGAGGTTATCGCTGTTTTCCTTACTAATAAGTTTATTAATATATTTTTCGTATTATGTAGCTCTTTTAAATATTAAACAAGCATAATGATATTTTTTTGGATATTAAAATAAAAATTCGCAACATTTTAGACTTTTAATTAGTAAAACACCCTTCAAAATATTCCATGAAAGTTAATTCAAAAGAAAGGAAAGTTTTGAGTTGATGAAAACCCAAATAGTTTAGTTAAGTTTTGATTCAAAATGATACTACTCAACTATCAGTAGAAAACAATAAAGCCCTTGAGTTTACAGAATGTTTTGCGCGACAAAAACAATTTTTTTTTTTTAATTATCAATTTTTTGGGTTCCAATTTCTAAATTTCGACATTGAAGCGAGCCCTGGACTTTTAAAAATAAGATTCGGTTTTGATTTTTAAAAGGGCATTCAACGTAATTTTTTTAGTACTAAATATCGTAGAATACCAAAAAATGATTGGTTGAAATATTTCGAAGTTATGTCGAAAAAACACTTTTTTCAAATTTTTCGTCAACGAATAAACTGATTTTAAGGCAATTTATGCATTAGACGTAACTTTTTGAGGAATAGAGCTGATTAGTTTTTGTACTCAATTAGTACATTAATCTGGAAGTTATTTAAAAAAATTCTGTTTCGCCACAATTTTTTTGGGTTTTTTCAAAATTTCTCAAAATCTCTTGGGCCCATTTGGTTCCAATTTTCAGGAAGTATAATTTCAGCTTAATCCAATCGAATGCCATCAACCGCGTTTCGATCGGTCCAGGTCCAAAACTTATTAGTTGTTGACACACACACACACACACACACACATACATACAGGCATACTGACGTCATCGCGAAAATAGTCGAAAATGGTTCCTAAGACCACAAAACGTGGACATATGGTGAAAACTCCATTTTTGACAATCGGAGCAAAATCGGTAACCTCCTAAAATCTACATACGTAGTGGGAAGTTGAAAAGTACAAGTGTTTTAATAGATTAATATTGTATTAAAATAGAGTGAATGAAAATGAATTAAATGAAATCAAACTACCACGCCAAAGCTTAAACCTAAAAGTGCCATATTTTTTCAGTAAAATGTACCACTAAAGGGCACAGATCATCGCCTAGTGTAGCTTTGTAGCATTTTAACTCGTTAGTTTTATAATAGATGGCGTTAGCAGTCATAAAATTCGAATACCAAATGTATCTTCTATTTTTTAATATTTATGAAATAGCATTTTAATGGTAGATAACATATCTAGACATGAGAATATAAACCACCACGTCAAAGCTCAAACCTAAAAGTGCGATACTTTTTTAGTAAAATGTACCACAAAAGTGCATAGAAAGTCGCCTAGTGTAGGGCTCGCTTCGCTCGCCCTAATAATCTATACTCTATACAAATAAATAAAACTGAAGAGTCTATTTGAAATATTAAAATAACCGCTTTTTACTAAATACATAAGGATGTATACACGGTACATAATCCAAAATAACATTTTTTATCATTCTCGTCTGTCTGTCTGTTCGTTTCGGCTAATATTTACGACCGAATTTAAAAAGACGAATCGGACCGATTTTAAAAAGATTTTCACTGGCAAATATTATTTCGATTCGATACATAGCACACGATTTACCTAGTCGTCAATTACAGACTCAGCACGCGCAAGCGCGGCGTAACAACGATGTCGTTACACCTCCCCTTGTCACCCGCACACCGCGCGGGAATTATATTCTAGTGAAAAGCACGATGATTTGCAACAAAAACGAACGCATTTATAAACAGACCTTTAGGCGTATTGACATTATGACAACACTATATAACATATCAACTTAAAATGAACTTTTGAATAAATTGTTTATTCCTATACGGTTTTCTTTTTTTCATTTTTATGTTTCATTCAAATCTTTATGTTATTTATTTACGCCCAAAGATGGGTTACGAAACAAGGAAGTTTCCACGCTCTTAACTTCCAAACAAATATTTTTTCCGATTCTGCTTCCACACAGGGCTAGGCAATCGCGAGACAAATTGATATAATTTTTAGTTTTGAAAGTACACCGTAAAACAGAAGAGTAATAACTATATTACTTTTGTATGGAAGAATAAGCGACTAGTGTGTCCTTGATGGGGCGAGATCTAATGCCACATGCATAAGTTTACTGCCTACCTTAAGTTCGAAACCGGAACACGATAGTGAGAAGCACTGACGCTATTGTGGCAGGAATAGGTAAGGTGTTGGTACCAGACTCGGGCGAGACAATGCAGAACTCTACTACCTAGTAGCAACGACTAGCTGGCAGAACGGCAGGTGGCCTATTCTTCAAAGGAGCCCGGGACCAACATGGAGAAAAAACTCTCACACAAAAGAGAGAGACAATGCGGAATTCTACCACCTAGCAGTCATGATGGTAGTGACTCGCATAGCCAACTGGTCGCTTTTTACGACCTGTCTGGTAGAATGACAGTTGGCCTGTTCATCAAAGCAGCCGGAACCAACACGGGGAATATATAAACACAAAAGTTCAATACTAATTGCCGAAGGCAAATTGTTGATCACATGAATTGTCAACTATAAACTCCGATGTCGCCACCGTCGACGGGGCCCCACTTAGCGGGGTTTCTTTTTTCCAGGTGTGGAACCTGAAGGCAAAAAAAGTAGTTCTGAAGTTCCGTTCTAAATAAACTACCCATTTGCATAAGAAGTAATTTAAACAATATACAGCAGCAATTTGTTACGCAGTTAACGGTAACTGTCACACATGTTATATAATGACGACATTTTATTTTCGTCGTCAGACATTTTCTAAAACATATTTATTTTTGTAATCTGATTATGCCGTTTGTTTTTAGGACAAGTTATAGAATTTGCCTGCGTTATATATACGGTGACATTACAGTTAGAATATGAGTAACCAATGGTTGGGAGAAACCATTGTTAGTAGACACCGAAGGGATGTGGGCCACACAGGCACTCGTTTACCGTCTACTTAACTAGAAACTAAGCGTTATTGGTAAAGCTTTATCTAACCCTAACGTCAATGCTTGCACCAAATCTTAATGAGGACGAATAGTGATAAATAAAGCCGTCATAAATCAGGTAGGAAGGCAATTCTGATCCCCACTGACGGACAATAATTAATTTGTTTTTTTTTTAAACCAAAAAATATTGGTGTGTGTAAAAAATTATTTTGTTTTTTGTTAATTATTTTTAAAATAGAAAAAGTTCTTCTACGTCTTTGTCGTATTTTTTGTTTTAATTTTTGGTCTTGGCCTATTAAAAACACGTCAGAGGAAATCGTTCGAACTTAGAAATTGAATAAACACATTTCGCCGGCATTAGATATTAAAAGACATGATTTCAGCATCAATCAAACTTAGTTTATAGTTTCGTCAAAGGAGTTCCTTCATGTTATAATGTTATAATCCATTTACACTACTATACTGACGCAGTAACCACGTTAGTAGGCTCGCGGAAGCAGATGCTAATTCTATTACACTTTGTGAGCTATGACACAAGCTAGGACTCATTTCACTGACGTTGAGGCAAATTTCTATAGATAATAATATAAAAATTACTTTAAGTTATTTCCAAACACCAGAAATAGCTTCTGATCATCCGCATCACTAGACTTCTATTTTAAATCTTAGTTTTTAAGAGATTAACTAACAGTGGCCCACGTAGTGAGAAATCATCGCTAAATATACTTTAGACTAATGTAGATATCTATAAATCGTGAACTTCTTTCGGTTTAAGTCTTATGAAAAAAGAAAAAATTTTAGGAGAACTGTTTGCTCAATTGCTAACCTTTGCTTCATTTGATGCTTACTTATTTTATATATATTATTCTCAGTTTTTTTAAATAAATTAACTAACAATTTATCAAAAGAGTTAAAATATTTGTTATTAGAAATAATAGTGTTGATGTAATGAGCGTGAAAGTTTATAGAAGCTTTTAACTATCGATGTTGTAATATATTATATGATAGATTATGTTATATTATATCAGATGATATATATTATTATAACAGAGTCATTTTCCTATCATAGAAAGTCATATCTTTTTAACAAAAAATTAAACCGGCAAAAAGTTACGCGTGGTATGTTATCCAATGAGAAGGCGAAAAGTTTACTTCCTATTAACTTGTCTGCCACTCCCAATTTATGAATAATTAAAAACTTTTTGACTAATGTCACGCAAAATAAGGAAAAGTTGGGCGAAAAATTTAATGTACTAATAGCCGCTACAGATTTATATAGTACTAGCTGTTGCCAGCGACTTCGTCCACGCGGTCTTCGTTTACTCCGAACAGCACCTCCCCCGTAGGTGATAGGGCGATAATATGTAGCCTATATGTTAACCCGACCTGTTAGTAATATTCATGCAAAATCCATGCTATACTTTTTGAGTTTACCCTGGACATACATACAGACAAACAAACAGACAAACAGATAAACAGACAAACAGACAAAAATTCTAAAAACTATATTTTTGGCTTCGATATCGATTGTAGATCACGCCCCAAGTATTCTTTTAAAAAAATATTCAATGTACAGTTTTAACTTTCGTACGATTTTATTATATGTATAGATGTATAGATTGCAGATTTATGATGAGATTTTGAGTTTAATGCTGGTATCGGACTAGAGTATTTTTAAAGACGATAGCGATGGTAGGACGATAGGATGCCTTGTGGTCTAAGGGTTAGCCTATTTGGCTAAGAATGGGAGGTGCCGGGTTTGATCTCCGGGTTGGGCAAATGTATTATTGAGATTTTTTCGAGTATTTTCTCCAAAATTCTAAATCTCATTAGCAGCTGGAAGTCTGGTGGGAGATGTGTTACCACTCCCGTTATCGTTAGAAATAATCGATAATCGTTATCAGGTCGGTAAAATTCGGCGATCAGGATCACCACTCGTCTCGCCTACCGACAAACCGGTGAATCG
The DNA here is from genome assembly GCA_036924255.1 of Apodemia mormo. Classification (NCBI taxonomy): domain Eukaryota; kingdom Metazoa; phylum Arthropoda; class Insecta; order Lepidoptera; family Riodinidae; genus Apodemia; species Apodemia mormo. The sequence goes on along the minus strand of JAUPFN010000014.1, from coordinate 38,268,962 downwards.
TGGTGAACTGGAAAGACTATAAATGCTTATCCCACAAGGGAACCCGGGTGTGAAAGTTTATTACTATAATAAAATATAGTTATCACTTCAGATTTAACTCGCGTTCATGCTTTTCTGCTTTTTTATGAAAGGTGGAGTTGATTTAGTTTGCGATTCAAATTAAATGAAATAAAGTAAAAATATGCTAGAATACGTTTTAAAATATAAAATAAATAAAAATACGAGCCAGTGGATTACAGCGCGGCGCGCTCGACGTTTATGAAATATATTTTACAAATCTTTTTTTTTTTTTAAGCTTGGAACATACCTGCCATACCACACTGATTGCCTCGATATGATAACCGGTTTCCTTTACAGGGCAACTGTGAATGGTTTAACCTGATTGCACTTAAAGGAGGGTTATGTTTTTTAAGTATGTATGTATATTTTTTTGCTTTGTAGCCAGAACGATTTGATGAATTTAAGCTTAAGAGGTGTCATTATATTAATCTTATTTGTGTGAGTCTTCTTCTTTTTCAATTGGGATTTCCTTACTTTTCTGCACCAAGCTAAACTATCTAGGGTTGTCGCTTCTAGCAATTGCGCTTTATTAAGATCTCTTTTTATATTTGACCAACAGGCTCCTACCTCTCTTCTGTTCCGAGAGAGTGAGTGAAAGTGAAACTGGATAAAAAAGCGAAATCTGTTTCCTTTTTGTGCCGATTACTTTTAAGCACTCGGGTATTTTCTGTACATTTCGTTATTTCACAGACACAGAACACAGAAAGAAAACAAGCAAGCAGATGAATTTCTTGAAGACAAGAAATTACTATCGCTTATATACAACAAAGATGTAAATGCTGCGCTGGTGTCTATGTAGTGGGGTCGGAATACATAACACATATAAGTTTATCGGTGACATTACTCTCTACACCGAAATACGATGGCGACAAGCACCGTCTTTATTGTGGCAGAAACAGAAAAGGTGGTGTTACTAAATACCGAGGTGAGGCGTTGCGGCATATATTCGTATATTCCTTCGGCAATTACCGGTTACCGGTAAGCATTATGCATATAGCGCTATCATCAAACCACGTGGATAGCAACGCACTATTACATGTTTGGTGTCTATAAGCGATGGTTTCTCTTTCTATCAGGAGAACAATCGCTTGTTTGCTATCGTATGACAAAAAATATTGTATCTTATAAAAGGTAGATAACGAAAATCAATCACCAAATTGTGTTTTATACAATAACTTAATTCCTCCACGTTCACAAATCTCTTAATGATATATTCTACTTTTAGGCGACTTTTGTTTTTCTTTAACATCAGATTAATATGATCGTGGTAGTTTCGATCTCTGTTTCCCGCGGATAGCCGTCCGAACTCGTATTGCAAATTAGTTGCGGCAAACTTTTATCTATCCTTTTTTGCATGTCCGAAATAGCGGAGCGTGTTCTTCCTCATTTTTATACCGATTTATTTTTAATAGAGAACATGTTAACTGAGTTATTTAGGCAAATCTCACTTTCCTAATAAATATTTCTATGCGTAAAATAACACATTTTTCTTTCATATATGACAAACAACAATGAGATATTGGCATTTCTAGAGATCGCTATTTTTGGGCTGCGCATTTTCATTGGTTGTATAACATTTGAAGTAATATGCCTCGCGAGGCAGTCACGCGAGAATATTCCGTCACTGCGAACTCGGCCATTACAGCAACTGCAAACAGTATTTCAAATGTAAACTTCCGATATTGCGTTGGTTTTAGATTTTATTTTTTGTTCCCTTAATAGTTTTAACAATGGGCTGCTACAACGATTAAGGCTCGACAAACGAGCACGTGTTTATTGTCACACACGTTCGTGGAAATTAAAATTTATTTTTGTTTCAACATAAGCGATTCTATTGGTGATATGATGAGAGGTGAAGGGATTTGTAGAAGACGTGCCTCAGTTCTTGCTTATTTCAACGTTAACTGCGTGATTGAGTTTTGTCTTAAAAGTTTGATTCCTTTATTTTTTTAAACTAGATTTTTCTACGCGGCTTCTAATCGTTTTTTTTATTCCTGGGGAGCAGTACTTTTTTCTGGATTAAAGATTTCTTTTTTAAAAAAAGCGCAATGCATCTAACCATGCAATTATGAACTTTAACGTCTCGCAAAGTGTTGCTTTACGCAGGATTAATTTGCTGATATTCAAAATAAAAACAATCATAACATATTTGAAGTTTGTATCAAATATAACAAGCAAACATCTACACAAAACTTCGCATTTAAAAAATAATAGATAATAATATTACATCCCATACAAATTATAAATGTGAAAAAGTATACAAACACATAAAATGTTTGGATGTTTAGATATTGGAATGGAATATTTGGAGTTTGTTACTCAATCGCAAAAACGGTTTAAATGATTTGGATGAAATATGGTACGCAGATAGACAATGACCTAATTTTGCGCAAAATACTTCTTATCCGGAAATAATAAGTCATTCCCGTGGGATTCAACAAAAAATTTTATAATATAGCGGGCTGCAGGGTGCAACTTGTTATAGATAAGCGCGGAGTCATGTTGTTTGTGAACGACTCCTCACCTTTATTCAAAATGAAAAGACAAATAGTTATGTATAATGAAGTGAATTAAAAATTTTCAGATTATTTAAAATTGAATTGCTCCTCAGACCGATCTATGAAAATTAGCGTAATTAGTTACAATTGTACATTATGACCTTATTTAAGAGACTAACCCGCCGAGTTTCTTCTTAGTGCGTGGCGTGGATTAAATGGATACGCCTTTCAAGACAATTTCTTAGTTTGGTAGCGTAGCTTGCAATTACAAAGAGAAATACAGAGTTATACTAGTTACCAATGAAATAAAATCATATCAAGGTTAATTTTTAAACCTTGTCTTCTCATTCTGTACAATAAAGCAGTACAACATGGTTTAATTTATTTTCACAATGTAATATAACATACAAATGTATGCAATTTTTGACAGTAATAGGAGCATTTGCACATATACGCGATGACACTTTTCCTTTTTAATAATTTGTGGTGTGCGGCATCTGATTCGGTAGGAGCTATAACATTGTTAATCGGTCAAAAGTGTTTGTAAAGGTTAATTTGATATTTTTATGTTGTCATATATTATAATATACAATTATTTTTATTAAATCATACAAGTGATGAAATATACCTGTCACGTGTGAATTTGTTCAACTTAGTACGAATAAATGATAATTCTATACATAACATATGGTTAAAATTAACAAATTATTGCAAACAAAGAGCTAATATGAATTTGACTATTTAAGTTTTATTTTATTCAACCGATTAAAGAACCTACTGAACAAAAGGTTCTTTAATTTCAAAACACCTGTTTGTCTTTTTTGTAATATCCTAAATGCTTTTTTTTTCAACTATAACGATTTTAAATCGTCAAAGTTGAACAAGAAGAATAATCTTAGAGTGTTTGATATTAATAAACTGTTCTACGAAAAATGTAGCTAAATGAGCTACAGGTAGTAGTCAACATTCTGAGTGAGGCCGGTGACTATACACTATCATACTTTAACTGATATGTCGCCGCGTAAATCCGTGGCTAACTATTACAGCTAGTGATGATAAACTATCTCAGTATTGTTTATTTTATTGCGATTCGTAGACTGTAGCATTCTGAGACGCTCGTAGCACACGTAGCTGATGCGTAGCTAATCATTACCATCATAAATATTACACTAAAGTAATATTTTTAAGTATAATATTTTGGTCTTTAGTCTAAGTACCAGTATTTTTACCTACAATTTTTAGTGAAATAAAAAGAAATAAAAGATAATGTTTTCGATTTTTTCTTTAAAATTCTAGGAATTACTCTTTTAAATTATTGTATGTAATTTTATTATATGCTATTATTTTTTTAATAAGTTAGTAAACAAGCAGATAGATCTATCTCCTGATGGAGAGAGGCAACCATCGCCTATAGACACCAAATATGTTAATAATGCTTTGCTATCCTTGTGGCAGGTTCTTAATGTGACTTGCATGCCGCGCGTTGGTCCGGGCTCCTTTGAATATTACACCACCTGCCGTTCTGCCAGGCAGGCCGTAAAAGTTGACTAACTAGCATTATGCGTTACTCACATCATGAGTTAAGTTCTGTTAAGTTCTGCAGTGCTTCGCCCGGGTATTTGGTACCACCGCCTTACCTATTCTTGCTGCACGCTATCCCGTCACTCGGATGCCGTTGCATTATTAACATCTTTGGTGTATATAGGCGATGGTTTCTCTTTCCATTAGAAGAGCCATCTACATGTTTGCTACATAATGATTTAAAAAAATGAATAAGTTTACTGGCTACTTTACCCACTAAATTTTAACACGATAGTGACTAGCACTGACAGTATTGCGGCAGGAATAGGTAAGGCGGTGGTACCAGACCCGGGTGAGGCAATGAAAAACTCTACCACCTGGTAAATATGACGCTAGAAACTCGCGTCACCAATCGTTCGCCTTTTACGAACTACCTGGCATACAAATAAGTACTTTATCGAAGGCAAATAGTTTTGAATTAATTTATTTTCAGAACAATATTACTGAAATAATGTTATAATATTTATTAAAAATCAAAATAGCAAAGAAGGCTAAAATCTTGCCTTGCTTTTATAAAAAAATCAGTAAACGGTTGACCCTGCAGGCCATCCCTGAAACTTCCCGCTAAATTAAGGTAATTTAAACTCAAAAGAGTAAAAACTATAAGCATAGATTTTTTCAATTCAAACATCTGTTTTGTTAAAAATGGCAGTATTTTTGAAAAGCTATATATTTTGGAAACGACGATCGATTTTACTCTTCCGAATGGCATTTATTTCAATTTTTGAGATCTAAAATACTGCTTTACTTACATAATCGATAGGTTGAAAAATTTCAATGCAAAGTTAAAAAACGCAAATGTTATAAAACACAAATGATTGGTTGAAAATTTTCGAAGTTAATATTTCGCAAAAACATTTTTGTCAAAATTTTTCGTCAGCGATTCCTCCCAAATGGATTTTTTTTATATTATAAGATAGTAAACAAGCAGATGGGTCTCCTGATGAAAGAGTATAGACACCAAATATGTTGATGGTGCGTTGCTATCTTGTGGCGAGGTCTAATACCATATGCATCAGTTTACCAGCTACCTTACCCTCCAAGCCGGAACGCGACAGCGACAAGCACTGACGCTATTGCGGCAAGAATATGTAAGGCGGTGGTACCTGATCCGGGCAAGACAATGCAGAACTTTTCCACCTAGTAAACTATTTTGACGCAATTTATGCATTAGACGTAATTTTTCGTGGAATAGAGCTGATTAGATTTTGCTCTTAATCGGTAAGTAAATTAGAAAGTTATATTAAAAAAAAATACTGTTTAGCCAAAACTTTTATTTGGGTTTTTCAAAATTTCTTAAAATCTCCTGAGGCAAATTGGTTCAAATTTTCAGGAAGTCTAAGTTGAGTGGAATCCTACTGATTGTCATCAACCACATTTCGATCGGTCAAGCTGGTTAAAAGTTATGAGTTGTTTACACTCACACACACACATACATACATACATACATACATACGGACATACTGTCAGAAAAGGTTCCTATGGAACTTCAAAACGTGGAGATCTAGGTAAAACTCGATTTTCGAAAATTGAGGCAAAATCACTAACTCCCTAACTATCTACATACGTAGCGGGAAGTTAAAAAATATCCAATTAAACTTAAACGCTACGTAACATTAGTAAGTCTATTTGTTGGAACACCTTTATGTATAAGATTTCATCATGCACGTATTTATCCTCTTTTGCCTTTTGTCTTATAGAGTTATAAGGATGGTTTGCTGCTGCACTCAACCAGTGGTCAACCATTTGGTAGGTGATGTGGGTGACAAGATTTAGATATAGGCAGGACTATGTCTACTGGAACTGCTAATATTTTAAGAATTAAATGACGCACTTAGTTGTCAGCGTTGTAAAATAGTGTCTTTCCAAAAAAAGTGTTTCTAGTTAGTAATTATTTATTATAATTATTTATTATTATTATTAGTAACGAAAGTTTTAATAATATCAACTGATGTGTTTTCTGAAAGATAGCAATTTTATTGATTTAAATATTTTTGCATGTAAAAGAGTGAAAACATTCTGAAAAGAATTGTTAGTTTAATTTCACGTCTCACGCGAAACAATTTTAAAATATATAATATTCACGGGAAAAGTTACACTTACTGTTCTAGCCCCAAAGTAAGCTAATTATTTTGCTTGTGTTATGGATGTTAGTCAACGATACTAATACATAGAAATACATATGTTCATACTAGAATATATTTAATAAACACACAAACCCGGAAATACAAACATTTATGCTAATCACGCAAATGCTTGTCCCCGTTGGGGATCGAAACCGAGCCCCATCGATTGCGTAGTCAGGTTCGTTAACCACTCGACCAACGGGGCGGTCGATATTATATATACTTTTTGGTTTTCTTCAACACGATCATTTGAACAGAGCTTATTTAATCGCTGTCAAACCCGCCATGAACTAGATTTAAAGAAAAACAAGCAATTACACTCGCTGACAGAGTTTATCCCTCAGGAGATGAACTCGAGCGAGGACTTTAAAATAACCTTTTTATACAAATAAACAAGTTAAATTCTTCTTTTTATATTGTAGCGGAACTACATAATTTAACTATTTGAGTTAAATTGTTGGACGCTCTTTATCGTCGGCACTTGGTGAAACTCCATTTTCATACAATTTTTATACCGATAACACTTGTACAGTTTCACAATAAACTATTATATATATTATCCAATCAGTTTCGCTTCTATGAGCATCATCAGGGCAATTAAAAATTAAAACTAAAAACAAAACGGAACGGTTAGATGTTGTTTTGTTTTTTAGTTTTAATTTGTATATATATATATATATATATATATATATATATATATATATATATATATATATATATATATGTAGGAAGTGGGTCAGATACGATAAATAAAATGAGGATGTGGTGATATAACAACTCTTTGTATTTTGTTCAACTTGTATCAAATATCAAAAATAACATAATTAAAGCTTTCCATTATTTAATGACTAGTTCTCGTTTAACAATTCCAAGTAACTTAATTATTCCTTATTACAAATAAGTCATAATTTAAGCAATAGATAGTCCATTATAAATTGTACTGCGACTAATTTATAGTTGACAATAATAATTAACTTGTTTGCACAAATTAATTATCCAAGAGTCAAGGATAAGCTACTAGCAAGATACAACAAGTGTACCGTGCCACGCCAGAGCCTAGACTGCCCGAACGGGGGGCGCTCAGAGCCTTTTATACAGGTAGCAAAACATTTTGAGTAGTAGGGATATCGAACAATGCGCTCGGTGGCTCAGGCGTACACCTGTTGTTTACAATATTCTTGCATTTGATGACGCGGACGCCGTCACGGCCATACTGACATGCACACGTCCTCGTGTGCGCATCTTTATACATCTGAGGACAAGGAACGCCTCGTTCATCCTGACATATCTTTTAGAAAACTAAACGTAATCTTATTTTTTTTTACAACTTTATAATTAGCGTGATCTTTAGCGAAATGTTACAATAGTGTGCTGGTCCGGCAACCCCTTCAGCAACTACAACTATTAAACTCTCTCGTCTGTTTTGAAACCGGAGACTGGATTCTACTAAGCTAGGAATCCCTCTCATCAATTAAAAATACCGGAGACTGGATTGTACTAAGCTCCCTCTCATCAGTTAAAAACCGGAGACTGGAGTGTATTAAGCTCCCTCTCATCAGTTAAAAACCGGAGACTGGAGTGCACTAAGCTCCCTCTCATCAGTTAGAACCGGAGACTGGAGTTTACTAAGCTTCCTCTCATCAGTTCAAAACCGGAGACTGGAGTGTGCCGTCATCTTCCTACATTTTTTGTCAATTCTGCATCTTTTGTCAATCCTAAATTTTTTTGTTAAATTACTTCTTTTACTTTTTTTTACATTGATTTCTTCTCATAGTTTTATAAGACTCCCATTTCCTTTATTATTACTTTTTTTTTGCTTTTTTTACTTACATTTTTAGTGATATTTTTTTTATCATCATTTCACTAATTTTTTTTTTCGTTTACTTTATATCGTATTTTTTTTGCTGATGATGCAGCCTCATGAACAGTGGCATTAGTTATTACAAGATTAGAGAATCTCCTTCACAGGTAGTTCGAAGATATTAAAAACTCTGACTGTTATAACTATTTACAATATACACTGCATTTCTATCAATATTGTTTGGACCAGTTTTATGAACAAGATCATTATCATGAGTATACGCCGTCACGTCATCCTTGTTATAATTTTCATATAGGTACCTCAAGAAACCCTACAGGAATATGGGGAACTTCGCAGAGGCTATCATGGGCGCACTTGTTTTCTAAAATTGCGGTAACTTTTAAGGAGCCCTTATATTTTGAGTCAATTTTCGTTTAGTGTCGTTCTTCATTCCTAACAAAGACAAAGTCACTTACACTAAAAGGTTTAAACCTTTAATTACCTCTACTCAACCGTAACATGTCCGATTGGGCTGATTTTTTTTCAAAGCTTGTAGATACTTTTGCGAGTTTTTGTTAGTTGCCGAATGTCAAACCTAATGCTGCTGAGCGCGTGTTAAATATTACCTAACCGCTTTTGCCATGATTTGTCAGAGAATTATACTGCGCTATCATTATTAAACCCTACAAGAATCGCATTACATATTCGGACCGACTGTTAGCTCTATATGTGCCTGTCGCAAGAAGATGTAAATCTGTATTGTTTTCTTTTTTTTTTAATATTAGTTTGAGTTTAGTTGGTAATAAACTTTAAGTTTGCTTTATTAACGATCTTCAAAGGGTCAACTAATTCGATTTCAGCTCGACGAATTTAAGCCCGACGGTTTTAATTCAATTGGTTGTCAATTGTTTTTAAAAATATCTACTAAGCGCTCTCTATCTTTACTTACAAGGTCAGTGTTTACCACACCCTTGCTAACAGATTTTAAAATTGAGCAAGATTAAGTCTTTAAGTATTGTTAAGAATTAAACTGTTGTTGCTTAGTTCCTATTCTACCTCGCTCCAAAATTTTGCGGCCTAACGAAACATTTTTATTAAGGCTCATCAGGTTAAACGTGAAATATAACCTCCAAATTTAAATTTTGCCCTGTGGTTAGAATTTGATCTGTTGAGTGGAAACTATGTCAGGACAAGCTACTACTTAGATTCTTGTTCATAAAACCTTTCTCCTACAAAGGAATCACAAGAGATTTGTTTGATATGGCATTCTGAACCAGAGTCAAATATAAAAGGTAATTAAATTTCACTTAGTGTAATATATGTGACGCTCTGGAACAGATGTTGACTGGTTTTCTGTTTTCGGAACTCGAAGTGGCAACTTCTTTCTTCTTGTAGCGCATCGGACAAATGGCAGCTTTGTGGCTGGGCCGGCGTCACAACATACATAGCAGACCACTGGTGGTCGGCCACTGGACACGCCACCAGAGATAGTGGTAGATGACCTGCTTTCACTGCAAGCAAAAATTATTTGAGAAAAGTTTCTGTTTATCACGACAATCGTTGTCACGATGTTCAATTCTATCAAAAAATTTCAACTTCCTCGAAATGCAGTGGTGCTCTTAAATCGGTTCATATCTACGTCTAGAAGAATATAGTTTGCCAAGACAGCAGTTTGTTAAGTAGGTGACGGCATGACTCTTAAGTGAGTGAGTAGGTACAATGATTTGATCTACCCCGTCTAATTGTTTCTTTTCTATAATCATTTTACTTAAGGCACACCATCTAGTAAGGCACACCACAAAAATGCTATGAGACAGATGAAGTGTCTTTGGAACGACAGAAGCATCTCATTAAAAATGAATCAGAGGCTGGTTCGTACGCTGGTGTTCTCCATATTTACGTACGACGCAGAGTCATGGACACTAAGAGCTGCAGACAGACGTCGCATTGATGCGTTTGAAATGTGATGCTGGAGGAAAATGTTACGTATCCCTTGGACAACACACAGGACCAACGCTTTTATACTAAAACAACTCGGAGTAAAGACCAGACTGTCTGCTACGTTTCTTCAAAGAATTCTATAATACTTTGGCTACATGTCTAGAAAGCAAGGGGACAATCTCGAAAAGCTAATAGTGACCGGAAAAGTAGAAGACAAAAGACTACGTGTTCGTACGCCTATGCGATGGTCAGACCAGGTTTGCACCAATCTCATGTCTAAAAAGTTTTATGATTCTCTGCACGCCGCTGAAGATAGAGTCCAATGGCGTAATATTGTGCTATCAGGAACGATCTAATGAGGAGGTTACGACCCTCAGTAATGAAGAATACGAAGCAAGGAGGAGGATAACAGTTAGTCATAATCGTCTGCTTCATCAGAATCAAAGTGCATCAATTTAATGGGAGTTACAGAACGTGAATTAATATTTTCTACTATTTTTCAAAGAATAGTTTTCACACCACAAACGAAAAGAGACATTTACTGTTCTACATAATTAACCGAAATAGTTTGATGCTGAAGTGGGAGTGAATCCGATCCCACTTCTGATGTAGGAAGTGGGTCAGATACGATAAATAAAATGAGGATGTGGTGATATAACAACTCTTTGTATTTTGTTCAACTTGTATCAAATATCAAAAATAACATAATTAAAGCTTTCCATTATTTAATGACTAGTTCTCGTTTAACAATTCCAAGTAACTTAATTATTCCTTATTACAAATAAGTCATAATTTAAGCAATAGATAGTCCATTATAAATTGTACTGCGACTAATTTATAGTTGACAATAATAATTAACTTGTTTGCACAAATTAATTATCCAAGAGTCAAGGATAAGCTACTAGCAAGATACAACAAGTGTACCGTGCCACGCCAGAGCCTAGACTGCCCGAACGGGGGGCGCTCAGAGCCTTTTATACAGGTAGCAAAACATTTTGAGTAGTAGGGATATCGAACAATGCGCTCGGTGGCTCAGGCGTACACCTGTTGTTTACAATATTCTTGCATTTGATGACGCGGACGCCGTCATATATATAATAGTTTATTGTGAAACAGTACAAGTGTTATCGGTATAAAAATTGTATAAATTGTTCGGCATTGTTAAGTAATGTGTAGCGTAGACGTTATAATGATGGATGTCCATCGCATCAGTAGTAGAATTATTGCAAATAAAGCACGTGCTTTATGCTGTTTCCAAAACCAAGGCGTTAAGTTTTGTGAACAAAGTAACTAAGTGGATTCTTGTTTATTCATACAAAATTGGTTGTACTCATTACTTGGCCTTGTCATACGATCTATACGGTCATCACTATTTGTAATTTTTCTAATAATAAAAATTAATGACATAAGTAGTTAATCAAAATATTTGGAAGCCTTTTTATTTTTTTATGTATTTTTATAAGTTTATGACAGTTTTATATGAAAGAAAAAACTCAATTGATAAAAACTTTTATATTATTTTCCATAAACTCTTGTTTCCAGTCAGATAGTGCCACGTTTTGAGAGGTTTTTTTCAGCGCTTCAAAAACTCAAAGCTTGGAGCTTCAGAGATTCAGAGATTGGATTTTGAATTGTATATAAAGAACTGCGCATCTAAATCAAATGCCTTAGTTCTTTGACTTGAGGAAGACCACACATTACACGACAGTGACAAAATATTACAGAAAGGAAAAATATCCAGCGGAAACTACGCCTGCCTGGGCGAGACTCTCTATCATTATCTTGTGTAAGACTTATCAAAAGAGCGCCAGAGCTATTATATATATTTTTTATATCATAAGATAGCAAACAAGCAGATGGGCCACCTGATTGAAAGAGTCAACCATCGCCTATAGACACCAAAGGTGCTAATGGTGCGTTGCTACCTATGGCGAGGTCTAATGCCACACGCATAAGTTTTCCGGCTAGCTTACCCTCCAAACCGGAACACGACAGTGACAAGCACTGACGCTATTGCGGCAGGAATAGGCAAGGCGGTGGTACCAGACCCGGGCGAGACAATACAGAACTCTACCACCTAGTAGCCACGATGGTAGTGACTCACATAACCAATCGGTCACCTTTTACGACCTGCCCGGCAGAACGGCAGTTGGTCTATTCTTCAAAGGAGCCCGGAACCAACACGGGGGATAAAATATATGAACAACTGACGCTATCACACACAATATTGGAAGATCTTATCTGCAAGACAGGTAAAGTAAAAAGATGTAGAGCTGAAGTCCAGCTTATCTAAATCTTGAAGTCAGATCAGAAATCTTTGACTCCAAATAAAGAATAGACCAAGTGAAGGAGACTAAATCTATCACCAACCAGACCAATCGCTCATTTCAACAACGGTTACACAGACCTACATCTCTTTATAATGATGTTAGTATTTGTCTCTCACGTGTTCCGGCTTGAAGGGTACGCTTATGTTTTCATGTGCCTGACTCGTGGGTTAAAAGTTATTCAAATTAATCTCTGCTATTAAAACAGTTTATATATTTGTTATTTAAAAGCGATAGCTGTTTTTCACTGCGAGCCGTATAATTTTTAGGTTCCCTATGTCATAGAAAACTTATCAACAATTGCCCGGTCACTTATACTTCCTCGGTAAAAGCTAAATTAACTCAGTTCCTTACCGTTTCCTTATACTTTGATTAAATGCTAGACACAGTCAGTCTAGACACAGTCTAGACTCTATCTATCTAGACACAGTCTTAATAAAATTATTTTATTTATTTAATTATATAATATGTCACTCCAATATAAGTGGTTATTGTGCCTCGCATATCTGGTGGCGTCTACACGCGTGATCAAGTGTCGTTCCTTGTTATCTAGCATTATTAGACAGCTAAGAGTATTCACGATGTAAACTCAGCCGCAATGTAGTGTAGAAAAATCGCTTATCTAACGTGTAGCACTAACCGTATTTTAAAATAATATTGCATAAGCTTAAATTATTACGCTACTCCCTTTCAGACGGTGCGAACTCAATATCTCTACATACGATGGTTCATTGTTAGCAGATATTTAGCCAGCAAAATAAATAATATCCTCATCGCCGTATTTGCCAATTTTAATGGTTTTCACTTACTACATATAACTTGAAGCTTTCGCTAGGTAAAAGCAGTTTGTGGTAGCGTTCTAATCCGATAATAATTGTAATAAATGTCGGCTCGTCAAAGCCTTTTGAATAATATTAAAAAAAACAATTTGAATTTGGAATTAACCACCACGCACAACCGAAGTTGCTAATACACAAACAAGTTTCAGCCTCAAGCTGGTACAGAGGCACTTTCTCGGTAAAAATATTTAATATTATATAAAAACACTATGAATAACTTAAAAGTTTTTTTTAATATGTAGGAAAGCAAACGTGCAGAGAAGTGTATGTTGATAGGAAAAGATAAACTCGGACGAAACGTCGTAGAAATCTAACACAAGTTGGGCACATTCTGCTTTAAGATATGTTTTATTGTGGGTAATTTAGGGAATTGAAAACAACTATGTTCGCGTCGAAGTGAAGACGTGATATAATAAAACATCCAGGTAGCAGGTACCTTCTAGGGAAGCGCGTTCCATCTTAGGCCTCATCTTAGCTTACCATCAGGCGAGATCGAGGACAAGCGCTTACCTATCGATAATAAAATTTTAAAAAAAACCAGGCATCGATCAATCTTTTGTACTATGGTTTCATACTATGAATGCACACCATAAGTTCATCGCCTACAAATCTTTCTCCAAGTACATTTTATAGGTCGGTCGACTATTACCCAAACACTTGTAAATCCTTCTAAGCCGTAATAGTTTTCCTTTTAATATCATTATTTATTTACTACTACCGTAAATTTTTTCCCACCCCTAAAACCATACGTTAGGTGGCAGACGGGGAGAACCCTTGACCCTAGCAAAGATTGGCAATTAAAGCCTAATATTCCAGAAACAAGTCTCTTAATCGAGAAATTGTTTTTTCGAACCGACAACATTTTTAAAAACCTATTTAATGATATGCCATACCTATGGGGTATACGAGAAAAAATAACATCCCCACTTTACATGTAGAAGAACTAACCTAAAAAAATGCCGTGACTAATATGTATATTCGTGTTAAATTATAGCTTTCTAGTACTAAGGATGTCTGAGCTAGACTGCGGACGTACAGATGCACGGAGGGACAGATGGACAGACAGACGAACGAAGTGATGGACGGTAGGACGACAGATATCGAAATTATGAGGGTTCCTAGTTTACTACGTTACGTAGACGTATTCACGTAAAACATACACGGCTGTGTCCATGACATAAAAAAATGACCTATACTCTTGTACAAGAATATTTATTTACGTATAAAAAATATTTATGTATGTATAAAATATATTATTTACAGTTTGTTTCTCTGAAAATACAAAGAAACGACAATTCAAGTTCACTAATATCGGTTTCTCAATTATACCCTTTTATTTATCTTTATACAAATCACAAGTTGTTATGACAATGAATTGCACAAAATAACCTGAACCTCATCCACCATTGATTCACACGGCAAGCGCGGCAAATTTGAATTGATAAAATATCATTTGATTACATCTCCCCCGTTAAGAAAGAAAATTCCAAATATCACATTTACCTATAAGTTATTTTCATATTTGTTTTCTTCTATTTAATCTTCTTCAGCTTGTGTTGTGGCAGGTTGTAATTTTGTTATGTGGAATAAAGTTGATTCTGTTTTTCTGTTGCCAGTGTCGATCCTGTAAATGGAGTTAGATATTTTCTCTTCTATCTTGAAAGGGCCAATTTTTAATTCCTCTATTTTTTTTATTCAGTCTATTTCCATTTTCTACATATACACTGTCTCCTATGTCTAATTTTTGAATTTTTCTATATCTATCAAATATTTTCTTATTGTACTTGTGGAATTTAATTGTTTTCTTTAATTCTAATCTTCTATCAGCAATCCACTTGTCTTCATTTTCAATTGTTTTAATTTTTTTTAGTAGAATACTGACATTTGTGCCAATCAGAAATATTTTAGTGCATAGCCTGTAACAGAGTGTTCAGTTTCGTTATATTTCTGTATACATTCTCTTCCTACTGTTGTCCATATTCTCTTATTGTTTTTCTCATTAACTTTACATCTTATTTTATTAAGAAAGAAAGAAAGAGAGAAAATATTTATTTGCAAGAATATGGGTGTTACAAGTTATTAAGTTATATTCTACCATCATATGGTGTGCAAATATTTAAAAAAAATTATCATTATATAATATTACATTTAAAACATTCTTTCGATTATTTAGAATTACTACCGGATCGGAACGCGGCCACACACTGAGAAGATCCGGCGGAAGAAACTCAGCGGGCTGGTTTTTTTTCTCCATTTTATGTACTTGTTATAAATGTACAATGATGATTTCATATAACAAAAGTTATTTTTTTATAATTACAAGTTTCATATTTGTGCAATTAAATTTTTTATAATTTACAAAATTTATACAAAATTTGACTAACTAGGTACATTGAAATTTTATAAGGACAATTCAACAAACTTATATTTCTATCCATTAATATTTAATTTTATCGGCTAAAAATTCTTTAATATCATAATAAGTTTTATCTAACAGTAAATCAAACAACTTTTTGCGAAATTTATTTATAGGTAATGATTTATGACTATCAGGAATATGATTGTATATAATAATAGACATACAATATACATTTTTTGTAAAAATATTTAATTTTTGATTAGGCACATATAATTTTTTACTATTCCTAAAATATGAGTTACCAGTGACTTCAGCATTTGTTTTAAATAACTTTTGGTGCTTTTTTACAAATACGCATACCTCTAAAATATAAAAACATGGTAAGGGAAGTACCTTAGACTAGACTTGAAAAGTGGTTTACAGGAATGTAACTGATTAACACCACATATTGCTCGAATACATTTCTTTTGGACTCTAAAAATTCGTACCAATTCAACAGAATTTCCCAAAATAGGAATTCCATATTGTAAATTAGATGATACATATCCATGATATGCTAATAGGGAGGCTTTTACGTTTCCTACTTCTCTTAGTCTTCTTAAGACATAGACAAATCTATCAATCTTATTACATAGAGATTCAATGTGTGCTTTCCAATTACAATATTTGTCAAAAGGTGAAATTAATTAAATTTGCTTTTATCCGCGAACTATTATTCTATGTATCCTCCGTGATGGTACCGAAAAGAGAGACGTCGGTTTAATAAATGGATAGGACTCACCGATGGTTCCGATCAAACGAAGACCCCAGCGGCACACTTATCCGCCCACATCCACCACACTTTTACAACCACGACCACGCCGGCACCAAACACAAAAGCACACAATTCATGTACGTACTCAACGCACGTTTCACTTCGAAACCGAAGCATCTTCAGGAGAATGCTTTTGTGATTGGTGCCGGCGTGGTCGTGGTTGTAAAAGTGTGGTGGATGTGGATCGGAAAAGTGAAATTTATGCACTTGTGCATAAATTTCACTTTTACATATATATTTTTAATATATCACTCGGTCGGTTTCACTTTTAAAGCATTTTCAGGATGTAATATATTTAACTGCGCCTTCATTGACTGGCACAGAGAACTCAGACACGCGGGAAGCGCCGCAAATTTCAATAAATGAAATATCATTTCATTACATAAAAGTTGTTAATATCACAATTCACAATTTGAAAACACAGAAACACACGTCATTCATACGACTACAATGATTCGACTAACGGCCATTTGTAATCATTTTTCCGTCAGTGACCGGATTCTGGCAGTGTATGGTATCTGCATACAATACTAGCTGTTGTCTTCGACTTCGTCCGCACGGACTTTATTTACTCCGCTCCTACTGGTCGTAGCAAGATGTTATATAGCCTATAACCTTCCTCGATAAACAGGCTATCCAACTCAAAAAGAATTATTCAAATCAGTTCAGCAGTTTTCGAGAATACCGCGTACAACCAAACAAACAAACAAACTCTACAATTTTATAATATTAGTATAGATATTCGTCATTTCATTCCAAAGCGTAATGAATTCTATACAAAAGTGGTTTCGTAATGTTTTATAAATAAAATAATGTTTAAAATACCGACGACAACAGGCGGTCGGCCATCTTTAGCCGTGGTGACATTTATCCCCCAAGTACTACGATGGTAAAATACTCTCGTTGGCATCTCTCTCTCTCTCCAATGTACTCCAAGCGGGTAGGCTGGTTTGATGAGGAACATTGTGATTGGAACGACGAATGAAAAATGTTACCACCGCACATTTTTCCCCGTGTTGGTCCCGGGCTCCCTTGAAGAATAGGCCAATTGCCGTTCTGCCAGGCAGGTCGTAAAAGGCGACCGAGTGGCTATGCGCGTCACCACCATCGTGACTACTAGGTGGTAGAGTGTGGCATTAGACCTCGCCACAAGATAGCAACGCACCATTTACACTTTTGGTGTCTTGTGACGATGGTTGACTCTTTCCATCAGGAGACCCATCTGCTTGTTTGCTATTTTACGATATAAAAAAATAAAAATAAATAAAAAGATCGCAAGACATCGCAAGACCCGTGACGTAGACGAATTCACGTAAAAGATGCACGACTGTGTCTACGACACAGCCACAACCCGGTTTTTTCTTTCTAGTGGTTTAAAACCCTTTATGTTCTAAAAAGACGCTGAATCTCTGTATTGGTTTCGTCGGCGTACTTCCTCGTAGTGAGGTATTTCACCGCACCTTAACCCTTGATCGCCTACCACTGCATTATACAGTGAGTAACAAAATCCCAGTTTGACCTGAAGGACCTATAGGTAGGTCGATTACAATAAAAAAAACCATGAAATAGTTTTATTTATCAAAATAAAAATATTGAAGTTTTTAAATGTTCGTTAAATTTTGCTAAAATTTAGCGAATATTTAATCTGAACAACACTCCATCGACTCAGTGGGCGCGGCCTCCTTGTTGTCGTCGCGTTAGTCGAAATATCATATTCGAAATATCATTTAAGATTAATTATTTTGATCAGCGAAAATCTATATTCGCGAAATATTAGCCCATATATTATTCTATTATGCTACCAAACAACACAATTTATAATCAGGAAAGATACTTTTACACACTACATAGAGAAACATTCAGTTAAACATATTTAGAATATTATGCATTGCTCAGTTATGCAGAGTTCGTAGAGGAAACTCATCTCTTAACAGCGCAGGGACCGTCTGCTAGCTGTCCTGCACTACTATAGACCAGCAAATAAGATTTACTTCATTCTCAAATAATTTATTCCAATAAATTCATTCCCATTATGTTGTGATTTTAACCTTCACGAAAAATAGCTCTAGTATTGATTTACTTGAAGTATGCCATGAGAAAATGAATAATAAATGTCGACCGAGTGACTATTTCAATTTTTGTAATCTTTGTTCAAATTGTGTAATGATAAATCATAAAACTTTTTTCTTGAAAAAATTATTACATCACAGTAAAATTAAGCAATTAATATGCTAAGACATTCACTTAAATCACCAACATGCATATGCTTTGTATAACCATGTATTTACAGGTTGCAGGACTAGACACAAGAATTGCTTCCGCTTCAAGAAAATAATATATCATTTGTTGGCTTTTTTGGTTGGTTTGGTCCAGGCTCCTTTGAAGAATAGTTCAATTGCCGTTCTGCCAAGTGGGTCATAAAAAGCGACCGATTGGCTATGCAAGCGAGACTACCATCGTGGCTACAAGCTGGTAGAGTTCTGTATTATCTGGCCCGGGTCTGATACCACCTTCTTCTTCCATAGCATCAGTGCTTGTCACTGTTGCGTCTCGGTTTGGAGGATAAGGTAGCCGGTAAACTTATGCATGTTGCATTGCCATCCCGCTACTCGGATAGTAAGGCACCAGTAACCACTTGATGTCAATAGACGTTGGTTTCTCTTTCATCAGAAAAGCGATCTGCTTGCTTGTTATCTAATTATGTAAAAAATAAAGAATTTGTTTGCAACAATCAATGTGTTTAATCATGGAATTAGGCAAATAAATTGTGTGTTAGAATTTGGGTGGGCGCGTTTATACCGGTCGTTAGAGATGGCCGGCCTATAGGTTATGTGTTAATACGAGGGGCGTGGGTAATGCTATGTAAATTGTAGCGGCTATCACATTCTCGGTCGCATTACTGCTAACTGCAGCGACGCACGCCAACCCCAGTACACGCGCCGTTTGTTGCGGAACTACTCTACTACAGGGAAGTAAATTAAAATCGCATACAACACAGTGTAAACACAAAGAACAGAATTTAAATAACATAAGAGCTATCCACTGCTTAATAGTGTTTTAATTTGTCTTTATATTTTCTAATTACAAAACACGTGAAATAAAACAATTGCGGTTCATAAATATAAATCAACTGAAACGTTTCTCTTCATTAACGTGAAAATAAAAACTGGACTAACATAAAAATTACATTAAAGTACAGTCACGACGGAAATGGCGTTAGCTTCATTTTACGGCACTGAAGAGTACAGATACCAACATCTCTCCAGATGATAAGAGATAACCATCACCTATAGACCTTAAAGTCGGTAATGCTGCACTGGTGTTTACGAGAAAGGGTTTTAAGATCACAGGCGTAAACTTGCCGGATATTCTCTCAAGTCCGAACGACTCCTATAAAATATATCATCATCTTGTTGGAAGTCGATGAAAATCCATTATTTGAAATAACGTACAAAATGCAACGTGTAAGCATCGGTGTACCGAGAAATTAAGAAAACATGTCATATTTGCGTGCCAGTCATGATAGAAATTCCTTTTCTTGTGGGAAATGCAAAATTTGCGATTTGTGATTTTTTTAAATTGTTATGCCACGCAATGTAAAACGTACGTTGTCCGGGTTCATCGCGACCGTGGTACTCTTGAGCCAGCCGTTTAAGTTGCGCGGCATAATACATTGCTTGCTTTGTGTATTTTCTTTAATTTTATTATATTTTTAGAAAAAAACACCATAGAAGAATCAAATTGTACAAATTAAGTTGAAACAGAGACAGAAAAACACACACACACACACACACAAATTTCTGACAGTTTCCGACTCAGAATTATGGTCCCAATCTTTGGTTACGATTTTCGATACACCGTAGGTACCTTACACCCCGTATATTTATTGAAATGTTACTGCCTTAAAAATCAATATCTGCATATTATTATGTGAAAATAGCACATTCAATACACTCTTTTAAGAAACAGTGTAAAAATCTTTAGAGTGGAAATTAATTTAGGAGGTTCAATTTTGGCTGAGTACATCTCATTCAGCTAAGAAAGACTATAAGATCGGAAGTGCTTGTCATCGTCGTATTTATTTCGAATAACGAGTAATAATAATACGAATAACGAGTAATAGTTATGCATGTGGCATTACACCGCCGCCACGCACAACATCGCACAATTAACGTCTGGTGTCTATGTATAGGCAAAGTAAATGTTTTACCGTTAAGAGAAACATCGGTTTCTTTACTATCCTATAATATAAAAAACTTCTTAATTCAGCGCTACTTCATTGGTATAGCGATAGCAACCACGACATAGACGCATTAGGTTGTGGGTTCGAGTCACATGTCAAGCAAATTGATCTAATTAGATTTTTCTGAAAAACATAACTTGTGCGTGTGATTGGATATAAGCCCGATTTAATCGCTTCAACTTGGTCATCTATAATTATTATGGGATGTCAGACAATTTGATTCATTTACGTACGTTTCGCCGTGTTGGTCCCGGCCTCCTTTGAAGAATAGGCCAACTGCCGTTCTGCGAGGCAGGTCGTAAAAGGCGACCGACTGGCTATCGAGTCACAACCATCGTGGCTACTAGGTGGTAGAGTTCTGCATTGTCTCGCCCGGGTCTGGTACCACAGCCTTGCCTACTCCTGCCGCAATAGTGTCAGTGCCTGTCGCTGTCGTGTTCTGTTTTGGAGGGTAAGGTAGCCGGTAAACTTATGCATGTGGCATTAGACCTCGCCACAAGATAGCAACGCACCATTAACATCTTTGGTGTCTATAGGCGATGGTTGACTCTTTCCATCAGGAAACCCATCTGCTTGTTTGCTTTCTTAAGATATAAAAAAAACGCTAGTTGAGCATTTGTCTAATCCATCGAGAATAGAAGCGTAAAGATATTTATTTATTGATTTATTACCAGCTGACTCAGAACCTGGGAGTAGATTGTACCATGTCGTCAATGTGGTTTTTAATACAAACATTTATCCGAACATTCATACGTAAGGACTTCCGCATTTATTATATTAAGTATGGATTTACAAAGGAGAAATAATGAAAAAAAATTATTTCATCCAGGAAAGAACACCCGGAACACACGGAGAGCGACGCACCATTAACGTTCTTGACGTCTATAGGCAATGGTTGTCTCCTTCCATCAGAAGAGCCGTTCGCTTGCTTTACTACCTTACTATGTAAAAAATATATTTTCGTTTGCTTTAATGTTTTTTTTTCAGTGGGAAATAGATTTGGAAAATCGGTAAGATAAATATTATTTGACAGATAAGAAAAATATTTCTACTAATTCACGTGTTCACATATTACGTGAAGTAAAAACTTTGTACCCCTTTTTTTATAACTTCGCGAAAGATGGCGGAGTATGAACTTTGGCACAGTCATGGTTTCCATTGCGAAGGACTGCAGAAATCTAACATCTATACATATAATAAAATCGTAGGAAAGTCAAAACTGTATATTAAATATTTTTTTAAAAGAATACTCGGGGCGTGATCTACAATCGATATCGAAGCCAAAAATATAGTTTTTAGAATTTTTGTCCGTTTGTCTGTATGTATGTCCGGGATAAACTCAAAAAGTAGGGCATGAATTTACTTCAAATTTTGCATCAATATTACTAACAGGTCGGGTCAACATATAGGCTACATATTATCACGCTATCATGCGAACTACGCAGGAGGAACTTCAAGGAAACGAAGTTCGCGCGGACGAAGTCGCGGGCAACAGCTAGTTTTGATAATAAAATTGCTTGTTAAAATCTTAATTTAAAAGCATTAATATGTAATATTACAATAAAACCTATTAGTATAAATTCGATAAGCTGCACTGGCGCGGCAGATACATGCAAACATATTTGATATCTGCGGAAACCGATCACAGATCCAAGAGTGTCTGCCGTTGCTAATTGGGACCGATTAAAACCTCCATTAATACTATCAATAATGATCAGTTATCAGCCTCAAATTAGAACGAACATCAAAGTGGCCGGCGGCACTCGCCACCGCGTAACACTATTAAAGTTCTATCTAATTATCGAGGTTTTCAATGTTGGTCGGGTTGCCTGCCTCAATTTCACAGTTTTCTTTTACGACATTATACCAAATTAAAGTCCAAGTTTTATGCTTAGCTACAATGATGCTACATGATTAATAACTGGGTAACTATTAGACGATACGAAAAGAATTTAAAAAAAATTAATTAATGAGGAAACAAGATAACTTGTTAACTCTGTGTTGGTGCGGGCCCACTACCGAACAGACCATCTGCCATTCAGGCAAATCGTTAGAGGCGAACGATTTGCTAAACGTGTCACTACCATCGTGACTACGGTGGTAGAGTTTTGCAACATCTCGCTCGGCTATAGCCCCGCCACCTTACCTATTCCTATCACAATACCGTCTGTGCTTGTCGCTGTCGTGTTCCGGTTTGGAGAGTCAGATAGCAATATAAAAATATAAACTTTCATAACCCGATCCAAGACGATCTCTGAATGTACGTTGGCTGAAGTCTTCTTTTTCACAAGTATAAAATGTTATGATTACTTGATAAAACACCCCCACCAAACCATCGCTGTGCGGGATGATGAGCACGTTGTACTTTTCCAGCTACTTGCGCTGCTTCTTCGGGATTCTAAATGCCACATTTTGCTATACTACTTGCTGCAGTGATCTCAAACCTTGAATATGTTTTTATCAGTTAAGGGGATATCTCTGTGCCTTTCGCGTGTGTATCGGGACAGAAGGCATTTTGATCGATCTAATCTCTTTGCGTGATAAATGCTGAGCTTCAGGTTTTGTCTTATTTATGATACGCGATAGAGTCCTAGTAGATTTTTCACTACCCGCAATAACAGTTATTGTTTTCTAATCGAGTTTAAGAAAAAAGGCCTTTGTAGTTATATGCACACGTGCAATTTTTATGTTTATTGGCGGAGAATATGGCAGATTGAGCTGAAGAAGAAAAAGCTAAATTTGGCTTTTGTTCCATGACTGGTATACTCAGCATAATGACTCTATTTCTTGCTAACCAGCGCGCAATTTATAGGACGCGAATTTGGCCTCACATGGAGTACCGTTCTCATCTCTGGCTTGGAACTTCTTAGAATCAGCATTTTCTTTTTGATCACATTCAACGTAGAATGGTTTGAAACGTTGACGACCAGGCTTTTACCAATTGGCTTGATTCTCTGACATTACACAGATCTGTAGGACCACTCTGCATCTTCTACCACATATATCATCGTGGGGAGTGGTTTCGATTTACTGGATTTGATCATCAAACATCGTGAAAAAAATCTAAATTCCACTTTCACTACCTTGATATCTGGAATTCTATGACCGCGTAATCACCTAGTGCCTTTTTGCGCCACACTACAATGTTATGCACCCAATTATCGGAGATTAGCAAAAGAGTTTAGTCTCTCTTCAAAATCTGGCGACACAAATGCAAGACCTTTACTATTAGGAACGTCCATGAGCAGTGTTAATCACATAGAATTAGGTAAGCCTTTTCGTTTCCCATCTGTTTTATAAAAAATAATAAAAGAACATACGTCTCACACCAAGTTCTCTCGTATCTCATTTACTTGTTATATAACGAATATTATAGAATTTTGTTTCTTTAGCGGAACTCTCATAATACCAACTAGTCGTAATTACAGTCTAATTAAAAATTAACAAAAAAATTTACGTTAAATTTTAAAACACGTTTGATTTTGTAGTATTCTAGACGAAATGTAAACTGAACCAAAAGTAACGCTTTAGGGAAAATTTTGTTTAAAAATTTAGGCTAAAGCCTTAGGAAAAGGACTTGTCAAAAGATCTTTTTGTAGACGTTTCTATGTCAGTGCCGATTCTTTAAAATAGCCTGAAGCCGTGAGCCATCTCGAGCAGCTGTGGCCGAGTGAATACTGCGCGCCTCGAGCCCGCCCTTGACCAAGTTTCACGAGGCACAACATGTACCTCACTTGATGGTGTAAGCGTGCGACGAGATACAATTTAACACTACGTACATTTTCAAAGAAAACTAAGTTTTCGTACTAACGATTTTAATCATCCGCCAGTTCTCAAAACTTTTTAATATTTCACAATCACAAGTGTTTCAGAAAATCAGTATGTACCAAAATATGCGGGTTATACAAAACAACAATATCCTCATAACATTAAAAATATTATAAACTCTTTCACGAAAAAACGGCCGAACCGATTTGGATAAAATTTTGCACTCCTATAGATGATGAACTAGAATAGCACATAGAGTACTTTTTATCTCCGAAGAATAGGTTGTTCCCGTGGGATTTACAAGAACTGTTACAATGTAGCGGGTTGCAGGGCGCAGCTAGTGTAATTATATATGCGTTTTAGCACTTATCCCGTAAATAAAAATTTCGACGCAACAGGATTTGAACCTGCGGCCTTGCCTCTAGCCAGTACGCAGTAACCAACTGAGCTACTGTCGATTGGTCCAAGGCTATGAAAGTACTCTGCTTTGTGATCGATTCCCTCGATTGGTAAGTTTGAAGTTTTCCCAAGCACGGGATATGTGTTTTGTGGTGGTGGCCGCGTTTCCGATCCGGTAGTAGTTTATAAAAAATGTTGATGCGTCAAAATAACTTGTAAAAAGTTTTATTGAATAAAGTACTTCTGATTTCTGATTTCACACATATGTCTAGTTAGAAACTTGAAAGTATTAATCTATATTATAAAAGTGACTTTCATCTGTAACGATCAACTCATTTTTGCTACCATATCTAACGATCAGTATATTGGATGAAATAGGTCAGATAGCGAAAAATAATTTCGCCGCGTTGACCCCGTCGACAAAAGCTTAGTTGGTAAGAGCGTGCCGGACGAATATAAGGCCACAGGTTCAAACAGGTCTTGTCGACATTTTTCTTTGTTAAGCTTTTAATACAATTTGTAATATAAGCAAAGCAAAAATTATGTGGAATTGTAAAATTGGAATATTTGACTACTTGAAGTAATGTTGTATTTTTTTTATTTTGATTTCATATCGCACAAAATGAAATCAAAATTATCTGAATTAATTGTATCTTAAAGCGTGGTATTTTGACGCGCGTTAATTCTATAGGAAATGGGCAGCGCGGTATGTTCTGAAACCGCTGGGAAACGTGTTAATTTTCGGATAAATAAATATAGGACTTCAGCTGAAAACCAAAATTTAGTGCATTCTTTTTTGTATTTAAAACTAAACATCACCATATAAAATCATGTGGAATATTAGAAATATTATTAACAAATTATTTTTTTTAGAGAAATTTTTTAGCCTGTTTTCGGAATTTTATATGATCGAGTATAGTACATTCTATCATGTAATAAGTTAGCACATTCCTTAGATAATATCTTCCGGTATGTCATGTAATTTTTGTAAAATTGTTATTTAGCAATAAATTCAAAACGACGTGTATTTAGCAAACCAGTTTTTTCCCGTTTGTCCCGATGCCTCGCCTTAAACAGAAACCCCCATACAACTTTACATTCTCACAGCTACTAGCACTTCTAATTCTAGCAAAACCTTAAAAACAACAAAGAAAAATATCGACACGCGGGATTTGAACCTGCGACCATTTCCCTAAAGCCGGGACGCTCTTCCGCTGAGCTAGTGTCGACAGGCTCGAGGCGGCGAAATTCTTCTTTGCTATATAATCGATTACGTCGATTGTACTGATCGCTAGCTATACATACGTATAACTAGTTAAATGAGTTCATCGTTACAGATGAAATTCACATTTATAATTTTGATCAGTACTTTCGTATTTTCTAATTATTTTTTTTGTTATAGCACTCACCCCGTGCTTGGGAATCTGGAAAAACCTTAAAAACAACAAAGAAAAATATCGACACGCGGGATTTGGACCTGCGACCATTTCCCTAAAGCCGGGACGCTCTTCCGCTGAGCTAGTGTCGACAGGCTCGAGGCGAACTCATCTAACTAGTTATACGTATGTATAGCTAGCGATCAGTACAATCGACGTAATCGATCATATAGCAAAGAAGAATTTCGCCGCCTCGAGCCTGTCGACACTAGCTCAGCGGAAGAGCGTCCCGGCTTTAGGGAAATGGTCGCAGGTTCAAATCCCGCGTGTCGATATTTTTCTTTGTTGTTTTTAAGGTTTTTCCAGATTCCCAAGCACGGGGTGAGTGCTATAACAAAAAAATCTAATTCTAGCGCCGTATATCTACAGTTAAGTTTAACGACGTACAAGTAATGTATTATCAGTAGTCATATAAACATCACAGTTAAATTCGCCCACTCGCTAACATGCTTTAACAAACACACACACATACCCACACATACCCTTCTAACATAACAGTCGTACTCCGTCTCCGGAGCCTTGCCATCGGTAATTATAAAGGGAGTAGCATTTCATCAGTGTACACTTTCAAATGAAAGTGGCAATTTCATTTTAAGCCAAATTTGCGAATGTAAACTCGTCACATTATACCATAATGATGTAACAATGTATATTTGAATACTTTTTACATTCGCATTTACATTAATACTTTAAAAAAAGTAATAGTTGCTTAACAATATACGAATTTATTTGCTAAACAACATGACTGCCTCGTGGTCTAGGGGTTAGCCTAAACGGCTCAAATCATGAGGTCCCAGATTCAATCCCCGGGTTGGACAAAAGTCTTGTTGAGATTTTTTAGAACTTTTACTCCAATAGCCAAAATCTCAATAGCAGCTCGGAGTGTAACTGGTGGTGTGTCACCACTCTCGTGCCTCGGATGATGAGATAGTCAATATAATCGTTATTAGATCTGTAAAATATGGTGACTGGAATTACTAATCATCTCGTCAACCGACAAATCGGTAAATCGTAGTGGACCGAACAGTCTATAGCCGTTCGGTTTACTCTGCCTACACAGAAAGGGAAAATAGTGATACAACTGTAAATGAATTGAGAATTAATGCATATTATCAGTTATTGGATATACACGGAATGATATTATCAATGATAAGATTTATACTTGAATAAAACATTGCATTTTTGTAAGCCTCATAAATGGAGTAATGAGATAGGGCCCTACTCCCCAAATGTCAAAATCGAGCATTTTTTGGATTTAAATTATATCTATTGTATTCAAATTTCACTAATACATCATTATACAGATAAAGACATACTTAAACCACACCACAGATAAACCTTTTATAAACGTATATAATACTTCAAAAATATTTGTAAGGTATTTAATTATTTTTTAAATTAAGCGAACGCTGTGAAGCTTACACTTTTTCCTATTTTTTTTACATGTAGAAAGAAGGAAAGAAAATATTTATTTGAAAGAATATGGGTATTACAAGTTATTAAGAATTAATTAAGTTACCAACATATTCTACAATTATATGGTGTGCAAATATTTAAAAATTATTATTATACATGGGGCACACTAAAAGTTTTGCACTTCTAGCTAATCAGAACTATTTAAATTTTGAATTTTATATTTTTAAAACTGTTGCAACTTTCTTAGTAATAAAAAAAAAAAACAATTGGCGGGAAATGATTTGTCAATTGTTTTTTTTATCACACATCAAAGTTCTACGTACGCAACGGAAATGGAATTAAGTCGAAAAGATTTTAGAGCGATGATTTTTTATGATTTTAAAAGTTCTCTTTCTCCGCAAGACTGTGCCACTCGTCTTCAAAATGCTTTTGGGGGAGAAGCACCTTGTTTGAGCACCGTGAGGCGATGGTTTGCTGAATTTGAGAGAGGTCGAGTTTCTTTACATGACGAATTTCGTGAAGGGCGGCCTTCAACTGCCGTCAACGAAAATAATGTGGCTACTCTTAAGCGGTTAATTGAAGAAAACCCCCGGATTACCTATGAGACAATTTAAGGACTATTGAGGATTGGTATGAGCCAAATTCAGAAAATTTTACACGAAGAATTGAATGTTCGGAAACTTTGTTGTCGTTGGATCCTTCATGAACTGACAGCGGAGCAGCAGCGGGCTCGCGTGGAATGGTGCTCACAGATGCTACTGAAGTACGACCACGGACATTCTAATGCTGTTTATGACATTGTCACAGGAGAGGAAACGTGAATTTATTGTTTTGAACCCGAAAAAAACAGCAATCTTGTGAATGGGTGTTTGAAAATGAGAACAGGCCAACAAAAGTGAGACAGACGAGAAACCTTGGTAAAAAAATGATCGTGTTTTTTTTCTTAGCTACGGGTCCCATCTGTATAATTCCACTTGAAAATCAAAAGAATATTAATGCCGAGTGGTATTCTACCGTTTGTTTACCCAGAGTGTTAGAAAAAGTTCGTAAAAGACGACCCAAAAGCCGCATTCTCCTACACTATGATAAGGAACGCTTCTTCACACACGGCCAACAAAACAAAGTCATTTTTAGCTTCTGAAAAAGTACATCTCCTCACTCATCCTGCGCGTAGCCCCGACCTAGCACCCTGTAATTTCTGTATTTTCCCCAAAATCAAAGATTTGATGAGAGGTTTTACTTTTACCAACTCCGAAGAGGCAGTGATAGCGTTCCATCAGCACGTAGAAAACATGCCTTCAGATCTGTGGTCCTCCTGTTTTAAAAATGGTTCGATCGCATGAAAAAATGTTTAAAATGTAAAGAAGATTATTTTGAAAAGCAATAAACATAATATTTTGCTTATAACATGTCGTTTTTTTAAATTACGCAAAACTTAAACTAACATTTCTAACACGCAAAAAAGTGTGACCTACGTATAGTTAATACTATTACATTTAAAACTTTGTATCGATTTTTTAGAATTACTACTGGATCGGAACGCGGCCACATACTGAGAAGATCCGCCGGAAGAACCTCAGCGGGCTTGTCTTTTTTATATCTATTTTGTGTACTTGCTAGCTGCAGTATGCAGCCCGCTGCATTATAAAAGTTTTTGATGGATGCCGCGGGATTACCTAATTTTCAGGTTATCAGCTACCTGTATACCAAATTTCATCCAAATCTGTTCAGTATTTTTTGCGTGATTGAGAAACAAACATCCATCCAAACATCCAAAATTTCGCACTTATAATATTAATATAGATTGCTAATGTACAAGAATGATTTCACAGCACAAAAGTATTTTTATAATTGCAAGTTTCATTTTTCGTGTAATCGAAATTTATGTAATTTACAAAGTTATTTGACTATTTACAAAATTTTATTATATTGAATTTCATCAATTGAATCTATAGTGTCATAAGTTATGAAACAAGGCCAAACTCCGCACATACGTTTTTACGTGTTTTCTTTATATCATATCATAGATAACAAATAAATATAGCTCACTTGACGGAGACAACTACCGCAAATTCAAAGGCTCAAGAATGATATACGTCCGCAGAAACGAAAGAATGTAGGATCGTTGACATATTGCGTCGTGGGTGCGGAGTGCGGGCCGACCGTCGACCGCCCCGACACAGGCCCCGAGGCTGTCACGAGCGTGAGAGCCTCGGCGTGCCGGTGTTGACAGATCGGGTAAGGAGAACTGTTTGTGTTTGCCGAAATCCAAATTATTGGCTGTTTTATTGAATACGAGACGAGCTGCGTAAATATTAAAAATAACATTCACTTTGATATGGTAAAATGGTACACTTCAAAAGTGAAGCCCTAAAGCTAACGTCTGTACCCCGTAAAAAGCGGATTGTCTGAAGTATTTTTTGTAGCGTTAAAATGACAAACAATCTGCACAAGGTGGAATATAAGCAATGTTATGAAGTATTCCATTTCATAGGATTGTTATTTTTCAGATAACAAGAAGCTCCCTACACTAGTATTATGGCTTATATGACTAATATTGTAAATAAATATTGATCATTTAGTGATACCAAAAATTACATGCTCCTAAATAAGTAGGATGAGATCGCTTTTGCCATATTTAGATTAAATGAGATGACCCTACGAAGATGTTCTAAAAGAGAGAACAATTGACTGAAAAAGCGGAACAACGTAATGTTTCCGCACTACCAGTTAATTGTGGAAAAATATAGGCCGTTTTAATATTTATTTGAAAAAGTTTATGGAATGAAATAGCTTTTTTTTATCTTGGAAGTTTTTACTACGTATTATTAAATATTATTTGCGGATAGCAAAAATTCGTATACTTTTCCCCGTGTTGGTTAAAACACCTTTTGAAGAATAGATCGTTTACCTTGCTGCCAGGGACTTTTTAAAAGGCAAATGATTGGACTAGTTGGTATAACTCTATAACGACTTGCCTGAGTTTGGTAGTCCTTGACTTTTTCTGCTGTAGTACCGTAAATACTATAAAGTATCACATCCGGGATTGAAAGGTGGGAGTGACGAGTGGATCAGTCCCCGGCGAGAACAGGCGTTGTTAGTAATTTTTATTTCCAGATCTGGGTGTTTATTCAATACATTTCAGACATTTATACAGGTTGATTGGTAAAAAATTGTACATACTGAAGGAGGGTGCTCAGTGCTCGTTTAAATATTTATTAGATAAAATTTGACTTTATTATCTAATAAAAATGTTTATCTACGGACATTGGCACGTAAATATCGAAGTTTACTAACAGCGATTGGCTGAACTATTGACTTTCAACACTTGCCCGGGTCCAAGACCGACAACAGGTTCAGACATCGCTCCCGGCGCTTCATGATTTGAGTGGAACATGCTAAGCACTAGAGCGAGAAAAAACGACTCTACTAAACTATGGGACTATGGGGAAATTCCGGTGATATAAATACAATCTTTGTTTTACAAAAAAGAGCTGTAAGAGCTATTTACAATCTCAGTCCACGAGTTTCCCTAAAAGAAAAATTTAAAGAAATTAATATTTTAACCGTACCATCATAGTTTATATTTGAAAACTTGATGTATATTCGTAAACATATTTCTTCATTTAAGAAAAATAGTGATGTACATAATGTAAGCACAAGAAACAAAAACAATCTTGCTCTGCATGTATCACGTCTCCACAGAATAAGTAACTCTTTTATGGGGCAATCTATACGCTTTTACAATAAACTTCCAAATGCTATTAAAGATCTACCAATACACAAATTTAAAAAATGTGTCAAATCTAAACTTTGTAAAAAAGGTTATTATAAAATATCTGAATATTTGGATGATAATAAGGCATGAGATTAATTGCTCCTTATAGCAGTCTCATAGTAATTATAATATATTATTCATAAATCATTTGTAATTGTAATTGTAAATACATTGTTTAAAAAAATGTATATGCACAAAAAAAGCTCTCATTGATGTAATGCAGGGTGCCAGCAGTGCCCCGAAGTGCAAGAGCACTACCTAATTTTTTTCAAAATTCTTCGTTAACTTTTTGAACCCCATAACTTGGGTTTGAATTATACTAGATAAACAAAAATTTCAGGATATAATGTCAACAGTGGACTAATCGAACATAGAATTTTAAATTGTATAGCTCTTATACTTTAATTTTATTGATATCTAAAAAGTCACTGTCTCACTCAATGATGAACGATCACAAAAATTCTCAGGATATATCCTGAAGTTCTGGAAAGTTCTAGTTTTTCTGTAGTGTTGGTTCACGCTACACGGATAGCAACGCACCATTAACATCTTTGATGTCTATAAGCAATAGTTTTTCTTTCTATCAGGAGAGCCATCTGCTTGTTTGTTATCTAATCACATAAAAAAAGCTGAAATTTTTGGGTATGTAAGATAGCATCAGTTCACAAACAACAAAAAACTTATAAAAATTTACCCCCCAACCCTTTAAACTAAGGGATGGGATTTTGTATGAGATATCCACAATTTTGGATGTTAGAGGTCTGAAAATTGACATTAGGAGTTATAAATGATAAAGTCCGCGTTTCAGGATTTAGAGAATATCACCCTTCGCCCTTTAAATGAGAGGATAGAAGTTTGTATAGATTTTCTTCCCATAGAATATTACTTTTCATACTAGACACCTGCAAATTATACGAGTAGGTGTAGAATTGTTGTTACAAATTAAACAATTTGTGTTTAAAACTATTTTCATAAGCAATTTACAATAAGAAGTGAAATTACTGATTTGTTGGTTAAGTGGTTAGTGACCCGACTACGCAATCAACGGAGCTCGGTTTCGATTTCGGACAGGAACAAACGTTTGCGTTATAAGCATTTGTATTTATGAGAGTGTTGTTAAATATATTTCAGTATTGGTGTATGTATTTCTATATATTAGTTTCGCTGACGAACTCTCCCATATCACAAACAATTAATTTGTTTACTTTGGTGTTAGGTTAATTCGTGTGAATTATCAAGGATATTTATTTATTTATTAAAATTCTACGAAAAACATTTTTATGTAAAATATTGCCACGACTAGACTGTATCGCTCATACTGTCAAAACCAAATTTTAAGTAGAACCAAGGTTCTAACTCTACACGCCCTTTACAAGCCCTAACATCACAAACACCCTAGCCAAAATATGCGGCTTGGTCACAGATGGGCGTAGAGTGAAAAATTTATACACGGGTCATTACATTTCTGTTATAATTTTTGTAGTAACGAGCTTATTCGGAACAGATCATGAGATCCCGGGTTCGATATTCGGGTTGGGAAAAAGTGTTACTGAAGTTTTCGAGATTTTTTTTAAATGGTGATGTGTTAATATATGTGTAATCCACCCAGTGCTTGCCACTGTCTTATTCCGCTTTGGAGGGCCGTTGGGACGGCTAGCTTAAGCCTTTAAACTTATGCAGGTGGCAATACCATCCTGCCACGCGGATAGTAAAGTACCATTAATATCTTTGGTGTCTATAGACGATAGTTTTCTCTTTCCATCAAGAGAGCCATCTGCTAGTGTGATATCTTATGATATACCAGCTGCAATTCGCGAATTTGTTCACTTGACCGAAAATTATTACTTCCTTCTGCTCAACCGGGTAAAAAAGTATTTTTGTTTTTGTCACTCCTGAATATTGTAGCTTTTTAATGGTAAAATAATTTTTAAGATCGGTCCTCTATTTTTAAGTTAATTCATTACCAATGTACAATAATACAA